>OX578143.1:37221321-37821321 GCA_951213105.1 Amaurobius ferox
TAACTTGGTATCAATCGACAGATTCTTTAAGATGAAGGCTGGCTTCATCTTAACTTATTTATTTTTTACTAATACGAACATTATCTGTTTCTACTTTTATTGTTCTCCATAAGTAAAAGTGTATCTTGAAATCAGGATGCACGTTTACTTATAGTGTACTATATACAGTATTACAATCGACAGATTCTTTAAGATGAAGGCTGGCGTCATCTTAACTTATTTATTTGTTTCTAATGCGAACATCATCCGTTTCTACTTTTATTGTTCTCTATAAGTAAAAGTGTATCTTGAAATCAGGATACACTTTTACTTATAGTGTACTATATACGCTATTACAATCGACAGATTCTGTAAGATGAAGGCTGGCTTCATCTTAACTTATTTATTTGTTTCTAATGCGAACATCATCCGTTTCTACTTTTATTGCTCTCTATAATTAAAAGTGTATCTTGTAATAAGGATACACTTTTACTTATAGTGTACTATATACATTATCACAATCGAAAGATTCTTTAAGATGAAGGGTGACTTCATCTGAACTTATTTATTTGTTACTAATGCGAACAATATCCGTTTCTACTATTATTGTTCTCTATAAGTAAAAGTGTATCTTGAAATAAGGATACACTCTTACTTACAGTGTACTATATACACTATTACAATCGACAGATTCTTTAAGATGAAGGCTGGCTTTATCTTAACTTATTTATTTGTTTCTAATGCGAACATCATCCGTTTCTACTTTTATTGTTCTCTATAATTAAAAGTGTATCTTGTAATAAGGATACACTTTTACTTATAGTGTACTATATACATTATCACAATCGAAAGATTCTTTAAGATGATGGGTGGCTTCATCTGAACTTATTTATTTGTTACTAATGCGAACATTATCCGTTTCTACTTTTATTGTTCTCTATAAGTAAAAGTGTATCTTGAAATCAGGATATGTTAGCGTCTGATAAATGATGTAATTTACTTTTAAATCATATATTGCATATAGATTTATTATATAATTAATATTACGTAAGATTACTTTACGATTTCTTGCCTTTACTGAAAATGTTGGAAAGTTAATGTATGATTGCAGTCCCAACAGTTTTGTTTTTGCTGAAAATCAATTGGCTTAAAATCATCTATAAAATATTGTACCAAATTCGAATGGCCATTTATATCCTACAAATATTTAAATTGCATTTACTTAAAATTATATATATACGTTGCACATTTTTTTAAACTCCATAAAGCAAATTTAATGAACTATAGTTTTATTCCGTGCTGATCTACAAAAGTGAATATAGATATTGAATGTATTGAAAGATTATTATGCAGTAGCTTTTACATAATTCACTAAAGTTAAGTCAACATTCATACGAATGTTACAACATCAATATTTTTGAAGTCTTCAAGTGTAACCAAGAGCAAATTTCATTTACGCATGTTCTACATGACATTTACATTTTTGTTTGACACTTTTATAGAATACATAAAATAATTTATCTGTTTCAGACTAGATATGAATATGCATATATATATATGGATATATATATATATATATATATATATATATATATATATATATATATATATATATATATATATATATATTTTATATATATATATATATATATATATATATATATATATATATATATATATATATATATATATATGTATATATATATGTATATATATATATATATATATATATATATATATATATATGTATATATGGTTTCAAATAAAAATCACTAGTCAGAATGATTTGAAATTTTGCGTGAACACTCGTGGAGCAATGAAATTTTATTTGGTGAAGAAAAAAAATAGTAGTTCAAAAAGTCGCCGCTAGGAGAATAATTGGCGCTTTACTACACTAGAATGCAATACAAAAGTAATAAACGCTGACTTCCTCATTGGCTAATGACGTAACAAATGTTCAATATGCTGTCCCTCGAATACTGAATTAAAAGTCGATATTTCATCATCATAAGCATGCAAGTAATGAAACAAAATTTCACCCATTGAAACAATGTTAAATTCTAAGCAAACGTAAGCCGTATCTTTTACACAAAAAGTGAATTTAACTTGTTTTGCATAATTGCTCTTCAAATGCTGCTGCAAATTTGCATAGGACAGTGACGTTGCAATACACGTTTGCTATAAAAAAGAAGAGCCGAACTTGTTTCTCATAACTTAATGAAAAATCCCTACTGTTCTGTCGCAATGACTCTATCATTAAAAGATCGTGCTCTTCTTGTCAAATTGTTTTATGAGAGTAGCAGCTCTTGTTTAGTAGCTCTTAGAAAGTTTAGAACGTTGAAAAAGTTAAAATCTAGTCCTCTGTGTGGCAAAAGCTTGTACAAAATTATTTTAAAATTTGAAGAGACTGGCTCTTTGGACATCAAACCTGGCAGGGGACGAAATGCAGTCGATGGAGAGAGAGTGGAAGACGTAGCTACAGCGTTAGAAGTAGAGCGTAATGCTAATCCATCTACGAGGGTACTTGGAATTGTCCGATCATTAGACGTACTCTCCAGAACGGTGCAAAAAATTTTTAAGCACATTTTGAAATGTTATCCTTACAAACTGACCCATGTTCAACAGTTACTACCTACGGACAATGTTGCACGTGAAACGTTCTCACTTCAATTTCTGGCTCGGATACAAGTGGACGATGAATGGCCCTGGAATGTTTTGTGGACTGCCGAAGCACACTTCCATCTCCACTGAACTGTTACGGAAAATTGCAGAATCTGGGCAACAGAAAATCCACAGGAAATACGCCAGATGCCACTTCATTCCCCCAAAGTCCCTGTGTGGTGCCGATTTACAGCAGCGTTTATTATCGGGCCTTTTTTTTGAGGAAGTTGGTCCTCATGACCCCGTCATCTGTTATGTCAATGATAATCGATATGAACGTTTTTTGAAAAGTCACGTTATACCCACATTGCAAGAGCGTCAGTGTATCGATAACACAATTTTCATGCGGGATGGGGCTCCACCACATATCGTAAAACCAGTGAAGCGGCTACTTCGCAGTCATTTTGTAGACGACAGAATCATCAGCTGCCATTTTCCTGTAAGATGGCCAGCTCGTTCCCCTGATCTCAATCCATGTGATTTTTGACTTTGGGGGCATCTGAAGAATGTGGTGTTTAATGGACACATTACCAATTTAGCAGAACTTAAAGCTAGCATCACGCATCACATCCACAACATCTCTGCAGAAACATTCAAAACTGTTGTTGAACACGCTATTTTGCCCTTTAGTTTGTTTCATAATGCGAAGGACAGCATATTGAACATTTATTAAGTCATTACTCAATGAGTAAGTCAACATTTATTACTTTTGTATTGCATTCTAGTGTAGTAAAGCGACAATTATTCTCCTAGCGGCCACTTTTTGAACTAATGTTTTTTCCTCATCAAGCCAAATTCCATTGCTCCACGAGTGTTCACGCAGAATTTCAAATCATTCTGACCAGTGCGTTTTATTTGAGACCATTTTCAACCGATCAATATATATATATATATATATATATATATATATATATATATATATATATATATATATATATATATATATATATATATATATATATATATATATATGGGTATCCCAGAAACATTGACCTCGCCTTTTATTCCTTAAATATTGATATAATAAATTGCAAAGTTGCGTAAAAAAGGGTACATAGATTTATGAAAGCTATAAAAATGTTCAGCGGATTAAATTAATTTGAAGAAATACAAAATTTCAATTTCTATACGCCAACGTACAAAAACATGTGCCTCATACACTAATAAGGTGATGTACAAAATTTCAGCATTTTATCATACAAATTCCAAGATACATTTTAAAATAAAGTTGGTGAAGGGTTAATCACAAATTAAAACGTAAATGTTTACAGCAAACGTGCAAATGACGCAACGCAGAAATGCATCAGAGGTGTCATGTCGCATTTATGCGCCATGAGCCTTTTCGTATTTTTCTGTGAGAGAAACATCCTTCTCTTCGTCCGTGCCTGTGCTGTGTTTTTTTGCTAAGACTTGTTTCTATTGAAATCGCATTGAAAAGCGCTTTTGGTCGTGAATTCGTTGGGAATGTCTAGGTTTTACGTCTGGCCGAGATGCGTGACGTTTGCTCGCCTGTTGCTAGGAGCAGCGCGCCTGTCCAATCAGGAAGAGGCGCAGCGGAGGAGAAATTCTTTGCGTGGGCCCGAGCGACCCACAGTTTGCTCTTCGAGCTGGAGATTTCGACTATGAGAGTCGCATGAAGAATTTGTCTAAAGTTTAGACAAAGAAGTTTTGGCCGAAATGGCTAAACTGGCGGAGATGGGCATTTGGTTCTAAAGGAAACCGCCCCTACCTTCTGGAGATGTTTGAAGAACCTGGAAGCCTTCAATAATTATTCTGTACAATTTTCTAAAATCTATTTTTTTATATTCCAGGAAATTCTGTCATCGCATTCCGGGTTGGAATAGTACTTTTATCGGAGGTCGGCGTTCTCGCAATACTGAGATGAAGTCCTGTGTTCTAAATTTTTTGGACTATTCCTCGTCAATCCATTTTGAGAACTTTTTGCTTCAGCCTTAAACAGTGCTCAACTGATAAGAATCTTTTTTTTTTTTCTGCAAAATTTGAAATGTATAAGAGACCAGGTAACCTTTTCTTTTCGGGAAAATTATTGCCGTACAGCACTGGCATAACGACGACTATTTTCTATAATATAGTTTGGCTCATGATTAATAATACATTTATGGTTAATTTAGACCCAGGATTAAATCATATGATTATTGTGAATTAATTATTGTTGATATATAAATTTGAACAGAGCATAAAAGTGTGATTGTTCTTTTATTGAAGTGAAGCTCTGATTAATATTTGCTAAATTGAAAAATAGTTATATATATATGTTGGCTTTGAAATTCTTAAAATAAATAGTAATCTGTGTGATAAATGAGCCTGTTTATTGTGTTGCCTTTATGTTTACTCACTGTACATCATTTAGGGTTTAATTCCCCTAAACTGGGAATTTCCTTTCGTTTGAACCTGGTGTTAATTGTGGTAGTTATGATAAAATTAATAGTTCTCTTTTGGTATATTAAAATTACGTTTCACGGTGTTGTGTGTAGTGGAGTCAGTAGATACTGTTGGTACTGATTTCGCTACCACAAATTGGTGCCTGTTCCCTTTCCCAGAGTATTACAGTGAGTGTAAGTGATTTTTATGAAGGAGTGCAGAAAATTTTTGTTTGATTATGTGTAAAAATAGTGCAGATTTTCAAAGTAAGTTGAAAAGTTCTTTTTGTGGTGCAGAATATTTGAGTTTAATGGGCATGAAAATTTTTTATTTATGTGTCACATAATAAATATAAGTGCAGAAGCACATAAGCCCAGAAGCACCAAAAGTATTATTTGCATGTTGAATTTGCATTTTGCATATTATTTTGTTGCATGTATATTTCCTGGTTTATATTTGACATACATAAATACACAAAATTCTATATGATATATGATATATATAGGTAAATTGAAATTTTCAAATACACATACATTGTCATAAAGTGCATACACATTTATGAAAAGTGAATACAATCGTTCTGTGCACATGCAAAAGTGATTCGAAGTTCATGATAATGAACAAAAGGTGAAAAAAGTGATTCAAGTGAAAGTGAAATCAATTTTCCACAATAAACTGTGTCTTGTGATAAATTAGAATCTGTGTTGGTGAAAAACCTTGCGCTAAAATGCCAAAAACTAGAAGTACGAGAGCAAGCAGGAGTAGAGACTCCTCTACACAACGGAATTCGTCCAACCGTATCCCTTCGGTGTCTCCGCCACGACTTTCTCCAAATTCTGGCAGATCAGCTTCCGCTGTCAGAGACTCAAATAAAGTTAAAGTTGGAATTGGATCGCAGTTCCTTGGATCCATTCCGGGTTTTGCTGGCAATGCAAATGAATCTTTTCAGGACTTTTTGGAAAAGTTCTCCCTGGTAGCTGAACACGCAGATTGGTCAAATCGTGATAAAATCTTTGTTTTGAAGTTGAAATTGTCGGGTCGTGCTGAAAGACTGATCAAATCCATTCCGAAACTGAACAAAAGCACGAATTTTACTGAAGTTGTTAACGCACTCAAGGACAATTTTACTAAGAAAAAAGATATTGCTAAAAATGTTGCTGCCCTTGTCAATTGTAAACAACTGATAAATGAAGAGGTACGTGAATATGCGAACCGCATAGAAGCTGAATCCTATGTGGCTTTTCCACAGGATACTGGGTCTGACAATGAAGATTCCCTGAGAACTGCTATTTTGCTCAATTCTTTTAAAAAAGGATTGAAAATCCTTATTCGAAAAGCTGTTTTATCTGCAAACCCACAGTCATTTGAAGCTGCGAAAGAGATTGCAATTCTTGAAGAAGAAGTGCAAAATGAAGAGCTGGAAGAAATGACGGAAGACATAAATGCTGTGAGAATTGAAAATGACCCTAAACAAGAAATTGAAGAGTTGAAGAAAGAATTAAATTTAAAGAAGAAAGAATTTGACAAGTTAAGAAGAAAATTTAGTGAGAACTCAGAAAAAAGAAAGAAAAGACTGAACGAGATAAGAGAAGATCTGGAAAAGAGCAATTCCAGTTTCGAAGATTCATTCTTGGAAACGCCCTCTACAAGCAGATACAATGAAGATGAATTGGTAGAAGAAGAAGATTGGGAAGATATTCCAGTAAAGAAGAAACATAAACCATCAACATCTTTCAAAACTTCTACACCATCTAGAAGAACTGACAATAGAAACCGTTTCAGTCAAAGAAGAACTCCAGTTGCCTCGCAGGAAGAAGAGTGGTATGTTAAAAGTCCATATCAAAATTATTCTCCAAGAAAGAACTTTCAATCATTTAGAAGACCTTTTCGTAACAGTTTTAATAGAAATTCAAATTTCCAGAGAAGAAATTTTTCAAATTTTAAAAATTCTTTTGATAATTATAAATTTCAAAACTTCAATAATTTTGGATACAGAAGAAATAACAGATATTTTAATAATAGATTTGGTAATAGAAGACAATTTAGAAGACAGAATTTTAGAACACAAAATTTTCAATCTCCAAATTTTAACAAATCAAACCCTGAAATTAGTTGCATGACAGAAAGTGAAGCTCCTTGCCAAAGAAATTTTCCGATTATTCAAATTTTTGTTGAAGATGTTAAATTAAATGCATTAATCGACACTGGAAGTTCTATAAACATTATCTACAGTGATGCTTTACACAAAATTAATCCTAAGAAAGTGCAAATAAAACATACATCCACTATTCTGAGAGGAATAGGTAGTCAAAATATTTTGGTTGAGAGAAAAGCTTCCTTTTCCATCAACGTTGGAAATGAAAACAATATGATTGAGTGCTGCATTTTAAATACACCTGCCCCAGGAATGTACAACATGATTTTAGGAAATACCTTTTTACATGAGAAACAAGTGACAATTACTTATTGACATAAACGTGTGAATTTTTTGTACTGTAGCATTCCCTTTACTGAATTTACCGAATCACAAAGTTTTACTGTGATTTCTGATGATGTGCAACTTAAAACAGTCGAGAGTTATGCAATAAGTCATGATTTTGACAGAAGAAATTACAATTTTACAAATGATGTGGATTATAGATCCAAAGACACAAATTTTTCAAGAAATTTTAGAGGATATGAAAATAAGTGTGATAATGGATATTTATTTGAACAAAACAATTGCCAAAATGAATTCAGAGATGTCGACTTTAGAGATTTTGATGCAAATGTGAATGAAAGGTCAGATTATGAATGTGAAAATGATTTACATGAAATGCAGATGAATGATAATGTACATACAAACAGATCCTTGACAGAAAACAATATCAGTGATAATGAAATTTTTCAGACAGAATGTGATAAACATGATGAAGGAAGTTCACAACAAAACAAGGCAATAGGTATTGCCAAAGCATTTAAGAAATGTGTTCTAAAACCATTTTCGGAGTCATTTGTTAAATTAAAAAGAAATTATAAAATTAAGAAAGACACGACAATTTTACTTGAACCTATCAATAGTAAAGAATTTTCTGCAAATAAAATTTTTGTCGCCAGAAGTATTCATAAAATTCCTGAAAATGACTTTTTGTATGCAAAAATTGCAAATCCATCAGAGAAGTGTGTTTACATAAACAAAGGTATGAAATTAGGAACTTTCGAAAACATCTATGAAGCTGATATTGACATAAATAATAGAATTGACATTGAGAACTGTATTGAAGAGAATGACACATTTGATGCATGGGGAGGAGATTTTGATTTGAAACATATGAACTATGTCCAGAAAACTTCACTTTTGAAATTACTAAGTAAATATAAACATATTTTTGCTAAGAATATGAAAGAATTGTCTGGATGTGACACCATACTGCATGAAATTAATTTGGAGTCTAACACACCTGTTAGACAAAAGCCATAAAGAATTCCACATAATTTACAGAAATAACTTTCGCGCCAGGTCAACGAATTGTTAGATGCCGGGATAATTCAGAGAAGTACATCTCCTTACAATACTCCTGTGCTGTTTGTTAAGAAACCTGATGGAAGTTATCGTTTAGTAGCGGATTTTCGAAAGCTCAATAAGATAACAATAGTAGAAAATTTTCCAATTCCAAATATATCGGAATTGATAGATAATTTGTCTGGAGCCTTGTATATTTCGACTCTTGATTTAACCAGTGGATTTTATCAATTGTGTTTACATCCTGATGATTATCCAAAGACTTCTTTTTCAACACCTGACGGACACTTTGAATGGACCAGAACTCCATTTGGTCTTAAGAATGCGCCCGCATCCTTTCAGAGATTGATGTCTCTGGTGCTGGCTGGCATATCTGGAATTTACATTGACGACATCATCGTTGCTTCAAGAACATTCGAAGAACATTTGAAAAAACTAGAAGAAATTTTTGTAAGATTAAGTAAACATGGTCTTAAATTGAAACCAAGCAAATGCAATTTCTTCAGAAAAACAATTAAGTATCTTGGATTTTTAGTATCAAATGGAAAAGTACAACCTGATACTCATAATTTGGAAGTTGTAGAAAAATTCAAAATTCCTAAATCAATTAAGAATGTGAGACAATTTCTTGGACTCACTGGATTCTATAGAAAATTCATAAAAGACTATGCAGAACTTACCCTTCCACTAACAGATTTACTAAAGACTAAGAATAATGTAAGTAAAAATAAATTTATTTGGACAAATGAAGCTCAAAAATCTTTTGAAATTTTAAAAGGAAAACTTTTGTCAAAACCAATTTTGACTCTTCCAGATTTTAGAAAACCATTTATTTTACACACTGATGCTTCAAATCACTCTTTGGGTTGCTATTTGTCCCAAGAAGATGAAAACAAAATCTTGCATCCAATATCTTATGCAAGTAGGAAATTGAATGAAGCTGAATGTAAATACAGTGTTGTCGAAAGAGAAGCATTAGCCGTTGTATGGGCTACTAACTATTACAAACACTATTTAATTGGAAAACCTTTCACAATTTTTTGCGACCAAATATCTTTATCTTTTGTATTTAAATTAAAAGATCCTACATCTAGATTGGGAAGATGGATTGCATCTCTATCACAATTTGATTATCAAATAGTACATAAACCAGGTAAAGCAAATTTAGTTGCTGATTATCTTTCAAGAAATGTAGATGAATGTACAAATACTATTGAGAACATTCCACGAAGATTTGTGTCACAATATAAAGTTATAAATCAAAATGTTAATCAAAATTTTCAAAATGTTAATCAGAATTTTCCAAGTGTAAATCCAAATTCTAATAGTAGCAATATAAGAGAATCAGAAGTCAATTTGAATCCTGCCAATACAAATGAAATAAATGAAATTTGTGCTGTTGATGTTAATGAAAGTGAAATTCAAAATGAAAATAACATACAAAGTGGTCAATTGGAACAAACATTTACTTGTCCTACTTTGCTCATAAGAATTAAGAATGCTCAAAAATCTGACCCAAGATGCAATAAAATTATAGATCTCTTAGGTAAGAACATAAAACCTTACCCACAAACCTTGGTATTTTTTAGAAAAGATGATATCTTGTGGTGTACTCATAGACACCCTAAATGTAGACACCAAGAACAAGAAAGAGTTGTTGTTCCACAAGAACTTGTGTCTGAAATTTTATGGTTACATCATGATTGTCCTACTTACGCACATTGTGGATTTAGAAGAACTTTAGCTTCTGTGAGTAGAAAATACTTTTGGCAGGGAATGTATTCCCAAACCCAAAATTATGTGTCATCATGCGAAATTTGTGTGGTAAATCGTGGTTTTAGAAATAACAAAGCACCCATCCAAAAATTTTCAAAATCCACATATCCATTTGAGCGAATCGCCATGGATTGTATCGGACCATTACCTATATCAAGATCTGGAAATAAATTTATTCTTGTGATAACTGACTATTTTACCAGATGGCCTGAAGCATATCCTTTGGCTTCAATTAAAACTGAAGACATTTTAAATTGCTTAGAGCACTACATGGCTCAGCATGGTATACCCAAATACATCGTCTCAGATCAAGGTACGAATTTTGTTTCTAGAACAGCAAGATGTTTTTATAAGAAATTGGGAATAATAAAGAATACTACTACTGCCTATATGCCTTCCGTAGACGGCTGTGTTGAAAGATTAAATGGTACTTTGGTCAGATCCTTGAAAAATATTGCATATAACGATAAGGATAATTGGGACAATTTAATCCATTTTGCTTTATTAGCGCATAGAAATGCCATACATGCTTCTACGGGTGAATCACCTGCTTATTTACTCTATGGAAGAGATTTGACAGTTCCAAATACTTTGATTGCTGGATTTAAACCTCCAACATATGAATCAACATATGATTATGGTGAGGACTTGAGATTCCGACTTAAAAGAACATATGATGTAGTAAAAAGTAACTTGGAAAAAGCTGAAAATTCACAAATTTTACAACAACATAAGAAAGCGAAGATGCCCAATATTAAAATTGGTGATTTAGTGTATCTTTACACTCCCTTTTTGCCTCAAGGCCAGTCAAGAAAACTGAGCTCTTTTAATAGAGGTCCTTTTAAAGTGATAAAACAAACTTCTGCTGTAAATTTTTTAATCAGACATGTGATGAATCCCAAAAATGAACAACTGGTTCATGTGAACAGATTGACTCTTTTACCTCCAAGAAGAGAGGAATTGCAAAAATTTTCAAAACAAACTACTGAAAGTCAAAAACTGAACTCTAAGTCAAATAAACTTACTCCTGTGATCACCGCTGAGAAAGACTCTGTGAAACTAAAATCTTGTTTAGCAAGATCTACAGAAAAATCTCAAAACAAAAAGACTGTGAAAAGAGTAAGATTTAATTTGCCAAATAAAAGGGTAAATGAAAATGCTGTTCATACTAGATCAAACTTTCATGCTAATAAAAGTCAACATTTCACACCTAGAAATAATTCAAATAACTTTGATAATAGAGGAAATGGAAGAATCATTTACAACAACAAATATAGAAATAGTTATACACCACACCAAAATCAGTATTATATGACAAACAGAAATACACGTACACCTTATAATCTTAGATCTCAAAGATTTTCACAATATTAAATTTTGGTTGAGTTCACAATCTTTCAGAAATTAAATTTTGCAAGAAAAATCTCATTTTAAATTAAAGTTTATACTTGTTTAAGTTTTTATATTTCAATATTGTCTTTTAAAATAGAATTTATGAAAAAATTGTTGTGATTTTTAAAATTTATTGGAAATCTTGCAAATTAAGTTAAAAGAAAACAGAAAATTAATTGATTTTGTGAACCATAAGTTATGAATGTTTATATTGTAATTTAAATAATAAGTAATTTTGTTAATTGACTCTCCTTGGACTTTAAAATTTTCGAGAGTCCTGTTTTGATTGACTTTGATTATTTGATGTGTTTTATTGAAAAAAAAAATGTTTGATTACTTGTTTAAGTTCATGAAAATTGAAATGGTGTTGGTATTTGTTGTTCCCCTAAGTAAAAGGAGGAAATTTTTTGAAATTTTGAAAAAAAAAGTAAATGATTTTGATAAAATTAAAATTAATATAAAGTAAATATAAAGTAATTGAAGTAAATTAAGTAATTTGAATTTGAAAATGGAAAGGTTGAATTTGAGAATTTTTGAAATTTAATGAAATTTTTTTTTTGAAGATCAAAAGTAAATGATCTCTTTTGAAAAATGTTTTTGAAACTTTGTTGCTGAGAGAGGTGAAAATTTTTGGCTGATGTTTTGTTGAAATTATTTTCTCTTGAAATTCCATTTCACATTGTTGTTTTTTTTTGACCAGCAGTTTTCAAACATCTACACAAATTTCAGTGAGACATCATATTTTTATGCTGCAAACCCTTTTTCCTGGAAGCTGGCTGGTGGACACAAACATGGACATTTTTACACGGATCACAGATGAAGAAGCAGCTTGACAATTTAAAAGCCCGGTGCTTTGTGGCAGGACTGGAGTCCTGGACGACAACTTGCTCCGAGCCTACCTAGGAGGGTTGTGATGGCCAGGTGGGAAACTGGTGAAGCTGTTGAGGATGATGATGATGAAGAAGATGATGATGATGACGATGATGGGGTCAGCGCAAGCTGTCCCAAAATTTTTTTTGTGACGTCCGTGGCTTCTGAGGCGTGTCCTGGCGTCCTGTTTTGCTGCAATTGCATCCTGCACGCGAGTATTTTTTTTTCTTTTTGTACACCTCCCTTTTTTACTTCTTGGCAACTCGTTAGTACCCGTCGAGTTGCTCTTTGGATGTGTTCCTGCTCTTGTACATAACTGACGTGAATTTCAAGAGAATTTTTTCTCTTCTCTCTCTCTCAGTAGACAAATGTGTTTAAATGTAAATTTTTTCTTTTGTGACATGAAGTGGTCACTTGTTGAAGTTATTTCAGAGTGAAAGTTGTTGAGAGTAAAGTAAATTGAAATTTTAAGATAAATTGAATAATGTAAATATAAATGAATAATTTAAAGTAATTTATGAAAGTTGAGTCAGAATGAGAAAATTCTGAATTGTTTTTATTGACAAAAATAAGTTTAATTAAAGTTAATGTTGAATAATTGTTGAAAAGTTGAAATGTTGAAAATTTGAAAGTAAGTGTAAATTAAAGTTAATGTGTTGAATTTGAAAGTAATTTAAAGTGAAAGTTTAAATTGAAATGAAAGTTTTGAAATGAAAAGTTTGAAATTGGAAAATTGAAATATTGAAAGTGACTTTGTTCTCAAAAAGTGAGACAAATTTTGAATGAGTGAAGAATCTCATTTCCTGATTATGACAAATTTAAGTTAAAAATTAATTTTCAAAATATTTAATCCTTTAAGAATTGTTTTGTGTCACTTGTGTGTTTTGAAAGTGACAAATGTTTGAAATTTAATTTTTTTTTTAATTGTTTATATTGTTTAAGTTTGTAAATTCATATCATATCATGTTTTTGTTTCATATCACCTGGTTGATCTCAATGTGGTTGATTGAGATATTGTGTTGTCAGGCAAAGTGCTTTGACAATTTTTTTTTTCTGAATGTGTTTTAAATGTGAATTTTTGTAAAGGTTCCTTTAAGATGTGGTGACGCCTTGTCATCCTTTTGGTTTTCTTTTGGTCTTTACCTGTGGTGATGAGTGGCTTGGCCAGTCATTCAGATCTACAGTGTTGTTGCTTTTGAGAAGGGTGAACAATCGCACTTTTCTCGCCCAAAATTTTGTTCTAAATTATTTTACACTTACAGGTTCCTAAGACTCTTTGTAAAATTTTGTGTTTTTGTGTTTTTGAGTGAGAGAAAAATTTTCCTCACTGTGTTCGGAAAATTTTTGCCTCCCAGGAGGGGAGAGCTGTCATGTCGCATTTATGCGCCATGAGCCTTTTCGTATTTTTCTGTGAGAGAAACATCCTTCTCTTCGTCCGTGCCTGTGCTGTGTTTTTTTGCTAAGACTTGTTTCTATTGAAATCGCATTGAAAAGCGCTTTTGGTCGTGAATTCGTTGGGAATGTCTAGGTTTTACGTCTGGCCGAGATGCGTGACGTTTGCTCGCCTGTTGCTAGGAGCAGCGCGAATGTCCAATCAGGAAGAGGCGCAGCGGAGGAGAAATTCTTTGCGTGGGCCCTAGCGACCCACAGTTTGCTCTTCGAGCTGGAGATTTCGACTATGAGAGTCGCATGAAGAATTTGTCTAAAGTTTAGACAAAGAAGTTTTGGCCGAAATGGCTAAACTGGCGGAAATGGGCATTTGGTTCTAAAGGAAACCGCCCCTGCCTTCTGGAGATGTTTGAAGAACCTGGAAGCCTTCAATAATTATTCTGTACAATTTTCTAAAATCTATTTTTTTATATTCCAGGAAATTCTGTCATCGCATTCCGGGTTGGAATAGTACTTTTATCGGAGGTCGGCGTTCTCGCAATACTGAGATGAAGTCCTGTGTTCTAAATTTTTTGGACTATTCCTCGTCAATCCATTTTGAGAACTTTTTGCTTCAGCCTTAAACAGTGCTCAACTGATGAGAATATTTTTTTTCTGCAAAATTTGAAATGTATAAGAGACCAGGTAACCTTTTCTTTTCGGGAAAATTATTGCCGTACAGCACTGGCATAACGACGACTATTTTCTATAATATAGTTTGGCTCATGATTAATAATACATTTATGGTTAATTTAGACCCAGGATTAAATCATATGATTATTGTGAATTAATTATTGTTGATATATAAATTTGAACAGAGCATAAAAGTGTGATTGTTCTTTTATTGAAGTGAAGCTCTGATTAATATTTGCTAAATTGAAAAATAGTTATATATATATGTTGGCTTTGAAATTCTTAAAATAAATAGTAATCTGTGTGATAAATGAGCCTGTTTATTGTGTTGCCTTTATGTTTACTCACTGTACATCATTTAGGGTTTAATTCCCCTAAACTGGGAATTTCCTTTCGTTTGAACCTGGTGTTAATTGTGGTAGTTATGATAAAATTAATAGTTCTCTTTTGGTATATTAAAATTACGTTTCACGGTGTTGTATGTAGTGGAGTCAGTAGATACTGTTGGTACTGATTTCGCTACCACAGAGGCAAATAATATATGCCCCTTATCTTTAATGGATCTTTGGCATGGACGGAAAATATCTTGAACGAGCTTTGTAATCTTTGTGTAAAGTTTTTATTTCTACTCAGTGTTGATACTTTTGTACCAATAAATAGCAAAATTAATATTTATTTATGTAATCATTGTTTTCTTCCATAATTTGTGTATGACACCTGAAACGCGATCTCCCGACATGATTTTTTACTCTGAGAACCCATATCGATGCATCGAAAAGTGGTTCAGGTCAGCATTTTTGTCTTTTCATATATCTGAGAATTTTTATTTTAAACTGCTAAAATTTTGTATATCACCTTATCAAAGAAATTTTTAATTAGTAATTTCGTTATAAAAGTTTATTTTATGGAATAAAAAATGTATTTTACGAAAAATGGCTTTTACAAGTCTAACCTATTCCCATATATCTTGTAAAAACAATTCCATTTGTTTTCAAAATAGATTGAGAGCATTATATTTTTTCTTAATCTGCCTACCAACAACAGATTTCATTCACACGTATTTACATTATCAGATTAAGTAAATTTCCATAGCGGTTCCCACATGATCAAATATGTCAATAGTAATATATTCAAAATGTATATCATTTCTAGATGTGCATTCTATGAAATTACAATTTTAAAATACTATAATCTGGTTAACTTGAGAAAATAAGTTTTCATTAGAAATGCAAATTTTCTTTCAAATTTTACAGCATATATATATTTGAAGTATTTTAAATTGGATACAAACCTACAAAAGCAAGATTTTTGAGCCAGATTTGAAATAAACAAGAAATTGGAGAACAGATTCAGAAAGGAATTACAAAATGCATTCCGCAAAATTCAATTCTAAAAAGCATATTTCACCGGAGAAAATCATTTTTCACGCAGAATATTACTTTCGTAAAATGTAAGATATGAAACTAGAATCCTAAATCAGATACAAATTTTAGAAAATTAGAAGACAGAAGACTCATAAAAATATTGAAGTTATGGTGAAAGTAAAATATATTTTTTTACCAGAAAACTAGAAGAATAATGGAAATATATAAAAAATGTGCAGTTGTTTAAAAGTAATACCAATTTCTCCATTTTCTCTCAATGTTCTGAAAAAACACATTTTTACAACAATATTTAAATCCCATAAAATTAAGCAGACAAATACGACTAAACAACATGAGCTATTTTGACTGCAGTATTTGAAGAATACTTTTAGTATCCATGTCCTTAAGATGTATATTTATGAAATACATATTTCTGTTGAGTTATATATTATAAGAAACAAAGCTTTTAAGGCCAGAAAATCCTCTAGACCAGAGATTTCCAGCGCAGTCTCAATCACAGAAATTATATTGTAGGGATTAATTTCTGTGTATTATATAATAAAAATCTAATATAGGACCACATGACTTTCCCTCCATGATGCAATATTTTGTTTTCTTTCATAATAAAGCAAGAAAGATCAATCATGCATAAAACATTGATTATGACACACTTTCCAACTGCCCTTCCCGGCCGTCCAACTAGTTACTCTAAGTCCTCTGGACGAGTCGGACGGTCTGGGTCTTCCACACTTTCCAACTGCAATTCATTTATTTAAACATCTCTAAAATGCGATGAATTCAGCGGTACTATTTTTAAAATTATCACAGTACTACATTAATTTATTATATTTGAAAACTTAAAATATCAACGAAAAAAATGAACTTTATTCAAATGACGTCATTTAAATATAAATTGCCTGGATTAAACATCTCTAAAATACGATATATTCCACGGTAATATCTTTTAAATTATCACAATACTACAATAATTTATTATATTTGAAAAAAGTTCATTTAAAAAATTAACTTTATTCAAATGACGTCAATGAAGTATAAATCGCCTGGCTCTCTATGTAAACGCTGTAAATATTTCATTCATATACTTTTATTCCATTTCTTTCATTCATCACAATACTAGAATAATTTATTTTATTAAATAAACTAAAAAAATTGTATTTAAGCAAGTAGGCATCTGTTTTTAATTATATCGCCACTGAAGATGAACATGAGGATGTTCGAAAGCGCTTTGGCTGTATTTGATGTACGTCTGTAGGATGATTGTTTAATAAAGTGACCTTTAGATCTGGTTTTAAGATGTGTCATTTGATTAGTTGATTTAATGATTGGAGATAGACGATTTTGAGATTTTGACGTGTCGCTACTTCTGGTATAATTTATTTTATTTAAAAACTAAAACCATGGAGGTACAAGTAGTTTAACTCTTTGCTTAAAACTCAATCGAAAAATCATCTGCTTTTCTATATGAAATCAATGAATGTTTCATTCATATCAGCTATATTGCAGACACCAGAGCTAAATAATTATGCGTTAAAGAAATTCAACATTTCTTATACAGCTCATCCTACATATTTATTTGTTTACATTCTCTATAACTGAAAATTTGGCATCGTAGTGGAAATAATCAAAATGTGATGATCATTTAAACTCAAATATATTGTAACTGAGTTGTTTCAGAATGTAGATGCACATAATTTAAGCAAACATAAAGCGGTTTTAAGACGGATACAACACTATATATAAATTAAGAAGAACTTCAAGAATCACGATTTTGACACAAGATGAATACCAGATTTTATTTTGAAGTGGGCCATCTCTTCATATAATATGGGTGTAATTATTATTTTTATTTTTATTTAAAACAAACTGCAGAATATATTTTGTTTAACATTTTTCATATTTTTTATGGGATAATTTGATTCTTTCCTAAAAATTTCGAAGCAATTTATGAATTTTATATTCGCTTTAAAAATAAAAATTAGGTCTCATAAGGTTCAATGTATTTCACTTTTTCAACTCGGGTTCAGTCCAAAACAAATTGGGTGTTATTATTCATTTATATTCCCATAAGTTCCATTGACCGTCTGAACAACATACTAAAATATCCTTTTGATAAAGTCATTTTTACAGCAGTTATCGTGCGAATGAACAGACAGAGATAGAAACAGATTGACAGACAGAATCATTAAATTGCGTTGTTTCAAAATAGAGGTGCACAGAAATTAAGTAAATACAAAGCTGTTTTAGGACGGATACAACACTAAAATTAAATTAAAAAGAACATTAAAAATCCCGATTTTGACACAAGTTGGATGCCATATTTTATTTTGAAGTGGGTCCCGTGATCTTTTTATATATTATGGGTGCAATTATTATTTTAATTTTTATTTAAAAAACTATTGAATATATTTTGGTGAAATTTTTTTCATATTTTTTATGGGATAATTTGATTATTTACTAAAGCTTTCGAAACAATTTGTGAATTTTAAATTCGCTTACTAAATAAAAATTAGGTCCCGTAGGGTTCAATGTATTTCATTTTTTCAACCCGGGTTCAGTCCAAAACTATTTGAGTGTTATTATTCATTTATATTCAAATAGGTCCTACAGACCAGTTAAACAACATACTAAAATTTCATTTTGATAAAGCCATTTTTACGGCAGTAATCCTGCAAACGGGCAGACAGATAGACAGACAGAATGAACAAAATCATAAGCACTCTTCAACTATGTTGTAAAGTGTTATCTAAGCTCTATGTCAAGCTGTTTTTAATATTTAAATGTGACAACATGTAAAACTATTTTGAAGTACTCAATCAACTTATATTTCACGGATCTCTAAATCGACATTGTTAAATAAGTGTTATTTAAAAAATTATGAACTAGATTAATTTAAATTATTTCGCTAATCTAGAATGGAATATATCCAAGTAGGCGATATTTCGCTAAATGAGTGGCCATGTTAGGCAAATTCCTTTCCAAGCGTTACAGACAAACGGAGAGAACATTTCTTATATACAAATAGCTGTTGGAGCATTGTTAGACCCCAAGATACAAAACTAGTACACACAGTATCTTCTTTCGCCGCTCAAATAACAACTCTATAACCTCGGGTGAGTCGGGCGGTCTGCGTTATCCCACAAAATATCTTCCCTCGTGAATAAAACTAACTAGACCAACGAAAATTATATTAACATATTTATTGCATACTATTGCATGTGAAAAGTAAACATATTTCATAATATTTAATATATTTTCTTTTACTTTTATGGGATTTTTTGATGAATTTATTTAAAAACATGTGCAATCTGATGAAAGCAGTTAATGATAGATTTCTAAAATTTATATCAATCGTTTCCTAATGAAAAATTAAATGCGAAATGATTATTTACGTACCATTGTGGAAGGATTTGATATTTTGATGACTTTTCAAAATATTATTCGAAAATTTGAGGGTCTTCCGTATACTGCATTGCGTATAAAATCAATAGGCTTCCAGTATTCACTGATTGTACTTTCTGTACCAAAGTATCATTCGAAACGCTGTATTCGTTCTTGAAATATCGTATCCATAGTCTCACGGATGCATATACACATGCATACTTACATACACACACACTCATGCACACAGACACCTATTCAAAATCGATTCGTTTTCAGCGCTTATTGAAAAGTACTCTTCCGTCAAAAGCACAAATTCAAATTTTTGACGCCGTCTAAATACATTTCATATGCATTATTGTAAGTATATTAGGAAAGTAAAAAAAATATCTGAGTGTGTGTGTGGCGCATAATGATAAAAAGACGCTAACGACGGTTGTGAATTTCGGTACAGAAAGCTTCTTCTTCTTCGACCCAGACCGCCTGACCTACCACAAAGTAATAACTTTGGACGGCCGGGAAGAGCCGAACCCAGTGGGGGAAGCATCCGCAGGGACCGTACACTTCTTCCCCTCCACCAACCTCTCGGAAAGACTTACGGACCCACACTTAGCATGATCGTACTCCGCGTCAACACAGCGGCAGTTTCGGCAGGGGCGGGAGTCGAACCCCAGCCGACCGAGTGCAATTCCTGCACGTTAACCACTGGGCTGTCGCGCCCCATGGTACAACGGGCTGAACTTCCTGACGATACTCCTTGACGAGATCTTTAAAAATATCGATATAGTATAACATTTATAAAATATTAAATTCGAAATTCGGCTGAAATTTTTAAATATGATTTATCAACCATACGATTAGAAATTCAATTTGAAGAATCTGCAGATGGAGGGGGGGGGGGGGGGTCCAGGTCAAAAAGATCAAGTTTTATAATCAAACAGTCTAACATTTCGAATTTACTGATAGTTTTCAGATTTTTTAAATGTGATTTATTTTTATCTTCATGAGTATAGCTCTGGAAAATATCAAAGGTCAGAAAACAATTTTGAAAGATTTCATTTCATTCTTTAATTTTACGTCCCTCGTTAAAGTAATGTTTTTTCTTGTTTTAGCATTGGAAGTATTTTTATTTATTAGTGATAACACAGTGCTGATTTTAAAAAAAAATTAACATCCCTTAATTGCATGCACCCATTCGCGCTTATGTAGGTCATATTACGTTATGTATTTGCATTTTCATGCATCCCATGCGATTTTTACTGTATAACAATATAGTTTATTTTAGACGCATTATACATATGCAGAGGACAAAAGGTGTATTCATCGCATAATACGCAGTCATATTATTGCTCAGAGGTTGATGTGTCTTGTTCCCGCTTTGTCGCTTTTTTTATGGTGCATTAGGCGTCCACCAAGCAAGCATGGCGCAACCGCGTGGTCGTAAGCGGAGCGGGATCAGACATGTCTAAGCCCCTATTTAAGGCATATCACACCACCATAGTGGTAGTCAGCGACTATGCGATCGACAACTATTGTAACTTCAAAGCTCTTTAAAAAAAACGATCACGCTTGATTCTGAAGACGGATAATACTATATAAGAAAAGCTCCGTTATGTCTTTCTATCTGTCTGTCTCATTTTGTGAAAAATTCTGCGTAATATAACTATTTTGGTGACTTATATTATCGTTAATTCAATAATTCAAAAATTAAGTTTATTTTCATTGACAAACCGTTTCAGTCTTTGGTAATTAAGAATTTAATGTTATTAATACAAAAAAATCTGATGTGGGCAACACATGACTTTCCTTATATAATGAAATGAATTTACTACTTTTACAGTAAAATAAATAGGTTTTTCTTCTAGTAGATACTAATATCCTTTCCAAGATATTGAATTTTCGACAATTAGTCGTCATTTTCATTGATTTATCGTCATTTTTATCCATTTGGCGAGATTTTCGTTAATGTGGCAACATTTCAAAAAGTCGCCAAGTTGGCGACATTCCTCCAATTTCGTCGCCAAAATTTCGCCAAGCGTTATGGACGAAGAAATAAGTTATATATATATATATATATATATATATATATATATATATATATATATATATATAACTTATTAGATATTGAATTTTCGACATATATAGCTATTATTATATATTTATATATTATATAACTTATTAAATAATGAATTTTCCACAATTAGTCGTCATTTTCATTGATTTAGCGTCATTTTTATCAATTTGGCGAGATTTTCGTTAATTTGGCAACATTTCAAAAAGTCGCCAAGTTGGCGACATTCCTCCAATTTCGTCGCCAAAATTTCGCCAAGCGTTATGGACGAAGAAATAAGTTATTCTTACAGCAGAGAAATTGGCGTTCAAATGCAAAAGTATTACTCAAAGTGTCTTTTTTCATGAATGGAACGAGCTAGATCCGCGAGAATGATGTCACCCAATTTATCGCATGATATTATATATATAAAGTGAACATGTTTCTCAATAGGAAATTTTTTTTTCTATTTTATATGACTTTTTGATAATTTTTTTGAAAAATGTGCAATATCTCGAGAACGGTTCATATTAGCGTTCTAAAATTTATGTCAATCGTTTTCTAATGAAAAATTACATAAGAAATGTCTATTTACGTAAATTTATTATTAGTTTTGATTTTTTGACGATTTTTTCAAAATTTCATTCGAAAATTTAGGGGGGTTCTGAACATTCGATTGCGTATAAAAACAATAGGCTTCCAGTGTTTACAGATTGTGATTTTTGTACCAAATTTGGTTCGAATCGGTCCATTCGTTCGTCTGTTATCGTCTCCACAGACCCACTGACACACACACATACTTTCACACACACACACACACACACAGACACACACACAGACATCACTTCAAAAATGTTTGATTCGTGATCAGGGATGCTTGAAACGTGCTCTCCCGTCGAAAACTCGAATTCGAATTTTCGACCCCGTCACAATACTTTCCTTATACATTATGTATATAAGGAAAGTAATATGCTGAATCTCACTGTTTATAAGTTATGAATGTCATCGCAATAATTCCTTTAATCGTATTTCATTCTATTGCATCAGCCATTAAAACACAGTTAATACTTATCATCATGTGCTTTTTAATTTAACTTTCATTAGAACCAAAGCTAAGAAACATGATTTTTTTAAAATGATTCTCAGAAAAAAATGTCTGCATAAAATTACCTCAATGTCTGTACCACAAAAACTCGAAACTAAAATGCTAAACACAGATGCTATACACGCTATATACAGTTAAGGGTAGAAAAATAACCTAAAAATTTGTCATAAACTCTACACGTGTATACAAAACAAACAGAGCGACATACAAATTGAACATTTCATGTATAAGGGCTGAAACTTAAGAATTTATATATCCTTTTTAATTTCCGGTGGAAATGTTTTGGAGCTGCAGAAGCAAAGTCTATTAATAGTAAAGCATCTAAACGCTACCGATTGAAAATGTTTGTGGTACCTCTAACGGTAAATTGATGAAATTAAAAAGATACTATATCGAAAAGGAAGTAAGATCGTACAAAATTTAAAATTACAACGTCGTAGAGCGTTATGCATATAATATGAAGATATATCTGGTTCGTACATAACATGTACGCAGATGATAACTAAAGGAGGTCCCTAAAAGCGATCATTACGCAAATGTCTCATTTCCTACTAAAATAATTATGAAGGCATGATTGAGAAATGCGGATGGAAAAATAATATTCCGTGTAATGATTGAATTTTAATTTATTTGAATTATTCTTTTTGGATAAAAATATAAATGTTGTATAAAAATTACAAACACATGATGCAGTACTATAATTATCCATTTTCGTTGATTTCCTTTTTAATCACCTGGGAGCACGTTATGTTCAAATCTCACACTCTTCCATACTCTATAATTTAAAATTTTCACGCATATTGAATCATTTTCGTGATAAGATTCTTAACTTCTCCTAATCGATCATCGTTTGAGTGCCTGTGAACTCCGTCAATATATAGCGCATATTATATGGCCTATTTGTAGATCCAGCTTCTGTAGCTCTAGTACACCTCAGTCAAAAGATAAAGATGACTTAAGAGGGAACTCTTTATTGAGAGTGTTCCTATTTCATGGCATATCCTACTGAATTAAAATATTTTTATTATAAAATATATATTTCATTATATGTGTTAAACTGAAACATACGCAGGGAGAATGTGAATGCAATAAAACAATAAGCCATGTACAAAGAAATGAAAAATAACATCCCATTAATAATAATATACCCAAATGAAGAGTCCTTAATTTACCTTCTGTAGCTCCAGTACAATTCAATTAAAAGGTAAAGCGCTGAATTAGGACTTAAAAGGGAACTCTGTATGTATTGAAAGTTTTTCTTTTTCATGGCATATCCTGCTGAATCAACATTTACTTACGACAAAATATTTATTTCATTATATGTGTTCAAATGTAACATACACGGGGAGAATGTGAGTGGGAGAAAAAAATAAGTCACGTACAAAGAAATGAAAAATAATATCCCATTAATTATAATATACCCAAATGAAGAGTCCTTAATTTACCTTTTGTAGCTCCAGTACAATTCAATCAAAAGGTAAAGCGCTGTATTAGGACTTAAAAGGGGACTCTGTATGTATTGACAGTGATTCTATTTCATGCCATATCCTGCTGAAGCAACATATGTTTACGACAAAATGTACACTTCATTATATGTGTTCAAATGCACATAAACAGGGAGAATATGAATGGGTAAGGACAATAAGCCATATGCAAAGGAATCAAAAATAATATCCCATTAATAATAATATACTGTAATAAAGATCCCCAATTTACCTTCCATTCTATACAATATCCTATAGCTTACTTAATGGCAGCTGAATCTTCATTTATTGTGAAGTTTTGCTGGATTATTTATCCTTTGATGCTTGAATAAATGAACGGATCTTTGTCTCTCTGCTAACAATGCGTCCCAGGTTAATACCGGCGGTGACACATTTACATCCAGTCACTGCGGAATAAATTAATAATGCGAGATTATGTATTTACGGAGAACTAAAGAGAGTTGAATTTATGTTCCAGAATAAAGTTTTGTCTGGTTTGTTGGAAAGACCGATACAGTGCAATCACAGCTGTTTGTCAACCATAACTGCAGGTTTCAAATCGATAGCTTAAAGTTTTGAAACACATATCTTAATTTTCAAATTTATGAATACATTCATTAATTATGCTTTAATATACTGAATCTGGCACTTTGAAAATAATTTGCTTATTCTAATAAGTTGCGTAAAACGTAGTGCTACATAAAAATTATGGAAATATGTGGGGGAAAATCCTACACGGCGGGTAATACCAAGTGTGGCAACCGGAAAAAAATATTAACTACAGTTAAAGTTTTAAATCTTAAAATTAATTATTTTTAATCACATCTTAACATTGCCGTAATTTCATATTTAGTGGAATTATATTTAATGTACATTGCTATGTTGTGCCGCTATTAACCCTCCAATTATTTTACTTTTCGTGTGAGTCCTGTAAAGGAATATTATTAAATTATTACAAAGATTAGACCAATTTAAACTTAACAATAACATTTATTAAAGACTCAAAATACCTATTCAATACCAATACATTAACTACTCTTCCTATTAATTATTTATTAATATAGAATGTGAGAGGAGAGCATGTGAGACCCTGAACCATATCCCTATCGTATTTATTAACCTGTGAATGATTGATGAACACATACCTTCAATCTGGGCCTTGTTAGCAGCACTTGGTCAATCTTGTCTGTAGCTACGCGCATCAACTCGAAGTGTAATGCCCACTCGTAACTTCATTGAATACTGCTAACTCAAACACTCCATTTATTTCATGCTATTAGGCGGTTCTATCCACAAGTCATCATAACATATCTGAACCAGTTAACTCTGAACAACTGTTCACCAGAATCTTTCTTGTCAAAAATCATGATTGTCTTATTTCTGGTCTGCTCGTGTCTCAAAATTCCATCTGTCTTCTCCAATGTCTGATCCCGTTCTCTCTTCGTCAAAATCTGACCTCTTTCACTGGTCACAGGCTGTGGCTTCCTCGGTGTGTGTGTGTGTGGGGGGGGGTAACTCCGCCTTCACTTCTTTTTGGAGCTTACTGGCTACTCCTTACCCAATGGCACGCACCATTGCACATTTAGTACAGCCCAGCTCAGCCCCTCTGGTATGGCACCCCTAAATTTATAGTATTCTGACCTCTCGGTTCAAGTCGTAAAAAACCTTGGTGTCAACCAGACTACCGCTTTGTTTGCCGTTCTGGCCACCATAAATACTCACATAAAATTGTCTCATCAAATGTGAGAACACTTTCTGGTCTCACACCAAGTACCACAGTTTAATGATTGCAATGACGTCATACGTTCTCCAAATGGTGCTGAAGTCTAGCTTTCGAAACAATAACTAAAACTACACAGATAGTGATTATCTTACTTTTTTTGTGTGGTAGGTTACGCGATTTCCTTCTTTTTCTGATAGTGCACATTTTTCAAGGTAGAATCATTTATACACGTTCACCTACTATTACTTCTACCAGACTTGTATACACAGATATATCCTTTAATATTGTGTAAATTGTTAGTGAAGCTTAGTTATGCCATGCTGTCTTGAGAATAGTTAATGTTTTTCACTATAGGTTGGCGTTATCAGACGTATTTCTAGCAGATCTCCAAAATAATGTAACTTTTACCAAATCTGTAGTAACTAAAGTAATTTAGATTGCAGCGGTTAGGATTCGCCAAAGAACTAACTATAAATGCGACATACGTTTTAAAAATGACTGATTTTTGTTTCATGTTTTGGACAAAATCATGGAATTAGAAGTTATTTTTTTCTGAATATTATATGTTTTGAATATTATATAATATGTTAATAGTCAACGATTTTCGAAAAGTTTTGTATACTTTTTCCTCTCTGAGTTTTACATTGCAGCATTTGCAACAAAAAAACATGATTTACAAATTAGTTTCGATATAGTCCATGTGTTAATTATTACTCCATGACTCGCATGTCATTACTTCATAGGGCGGGAAAAGACGCGCATTTCACATATTTATAAGCCATATCTTTTAAAGAAAACTTAATATCCTACAGAGTTTTACTAAAATTCAATGACAAATAAACCCATTGGATATTTTGAATATGAACTGTGAAGCCATGTAGTCTAATGATATATACGTAATTACCGTTTGCTCTAAAATGCATTCAGTTTTCCTCCACTCTCCCCTATAATTATAATTATTTGGTATTGCAATCCAAATATGTTTATGCTGCATTATATCTTAGCACCAAAATTAAGTGCGTGTTTTGTAGTCGTAAAAAGTATATTAAGCAATCATGATTCTTGCTTTTATTCAACACCTCATTATAGGGCAGAAATTACTTTATCGTACATATTTCTAGCATATTAATAATGATGGGCGGAGTTAAAAACGTCTCAAATCATATTTGGATTCAAAGATCACACGCACAAGAAAAATACTAAAATATTTCCCTTAAAAATATTTACTTGCTAATTTCCCTATTGCATGTATTATATTGGCAAGTGAAAATGACTGCGAAACCATGTATCACGAGTGTTGATGGATGATTTGTTAATCACATTTTGCTTCTATGCAGCATCCTGTTTAGGAAAGAAGTCTTTTTACTGTATGATTTATTTTGGCATAGGTGAAGCAGGATGAAAATTTGATTAGAGATGGGTAGCTGTTCGAAGAATTATTTGCGTGAAGTACATTTAAATGGATATAGCACATTATAGACTCTGCTTGCTAAGAATATTAAGAAACCTACCGCACACAACCCGTACTGCTTGAGCTAAGGATTGAAACTGTCATCAGCGGCTTAACTCTTTGTATTTTATTGGTTACAGTATTGGAGATTATGCGATAAAATAACAGCGTAAGTTGAATATAGGGTTATGGAATGCTAATAATTAAGAATATCGAGTGGAGATCGTTGTGATAAGTATTATACTTCGTACCAAATTTATTGTATTCTATGCTCAATGAAGTTTTTTATCATATATTCCATAGCTTCATAATGCATTATGTACTATGAAAAGGGTGCGTTTTACTGAATGTATAGTAGTATGTTGTATAAGTAGTTGAATATAATATGAAGCACAATTGCGTTTCAATTGAAATTTCGTATTAAATATTTCTGTTTACCACATTAAAAAACAGTATTTAAGGGTCTGGTTAAACATCGTAGAGACCGCTAGCAACAGGCTTGAGATCAAAACCTCAGAAATGGAGTCTTTAAAATATAAAATTATTAGAAGTGGGGTTCTTTGTAAGAAAACATAAACAATAATCTCATTGGAATTGACCATTCTGGCGAATATATTATGTACCATAATATTGCTATGTATTTGATACTCAGCTTTTATTATGACTGATACGTGACCATATATCAGTTTGACAATCGGTTACAGCATATCTGTATGACATTGATTTACAAGAAGCTCTTTAGGTTAAAGAGGCATAACCGTGACGAGCTGAATCGAATGTTACATCCTTGTTTTAACAAGCTGTTAATGTATGTCATAGGAAATGTCTCAATTACACCACTAAGCGTAAATGTAGTTGCAATTATCGTAACT
Organism: Amaurobius ferox; assembly: GCA_951213105.1. Taxonomy (NCBI): domain Eukaryota; kingdom Metazoa; phylum Arthropoda; class Arachnida; order Araneae; family Amaurobiidae; genus Amaurobius; species Amaurobius ferox. The sequence goes on from OX578143.1 coordinate 37,249,392, forward strand.
GTATCCAAAGCACATTTAGGCACATTCCTAATAAAGTTCAACAATTCTCGTACTAAATAAATCTCAAACAAGTTTTTACAAAAAAATAGTCTTAAGACGACACATTTCGGTTGTGATAAATAATGATTCAAGTGCAGTTGAATGTGTAAAAACTCATGAAAAATAGTTAAAAATCCATGAAGTTCATTAATAATGTTAATTCATTAGTAATGTTGAACGTGTGTATTATAAAGAATAATATCCTGTCCTAACAAAAATAATGTCAATACACGATTAGCAATGGACGATTAACTGAAGTTTGACTCAAGTTGACTTTGTCATACCAGAATCCATTTTTAGTAGGGGGGTTTTTTCTTTGCAAATTTTATATACAATTTTTGAAAAATCGATATCGTGGGTCTAAATTATTTCAATTTTAGCGTGTCACCCTTCACTTTAAAGGGCTCGAAAAATATTTAGATTGATACTGACGTACTTAATAATGGGGGTGGTAATCTTTCCCCAGAGAAGGTTAATGATGTCACAATAAACAAGAAAGATCAATCATGCTTAAAGCATTGATTATGAAACACTTTCCAACTTCAATGCAATTTTATTTAAAAAAGTCGAAAATGCAATGCATTCCTCTGTAATATTTTAAAACTTATCATAATACTACATTGATTTATTATATTTGAAAACTTAAACCTTCATTGAGAAAAATGAACTTCATTCAAATGACGGCATTGAAATATAAATTGCCTGGTTTAAATATCTCTAAAATGCAATACATTCCACGGTAATATTTTTAAAACTATCATAATACTACGATAATTTATTATATTTGAAAACTTCATCAAAAACAACTGAAAGAAATTCAAATGACGTCATAGAAGAAATAACACGCCTGGATCTCTCTATAAAAGCAGGATTTCATTCATAACTTTCTCCATTTCATTCATCACAATACTATAATAATTTATTTTATTTAAAAATTAAGACCATGGAGCTACAATTAATAAACTTTATGCTTAAAACTTCATCGAAAAAAATCGTCCTTCTATTTATAAAATCAATTGATATGTCATTCATATCAGCCATGCAGACTCCATGGACTGAATTATTTTGTGTTAAAGAAATACAGTACTTCAAATACAACTCATTCTACGTATTTTGCTGTTTACATTTTACATAGGTGAAAAATAGGCTTAGTTATAGAAATAATCAAATTTGAATGAGAATTTAAACTCAAATATATTGTCATTGTGTTGTTTTAGTATGTAGATGCACAGAATTTAAGCAAAAATAAAGTAGTTTTAGGACGGATACAACACTCAATATGAATTAAAAAGAACTTTAAAAAATCACGATTTTGAAACAAGATGGATGCCATATATAATTTCGAAGTGGGTCATGTGATCGTTTCATATCATGGTCACGTGATCGTTGCATATAAGATGTGTAATTATTATTTTAATTTTTATTTAAAAAACTACTGAATATATTTCGCTGAATTTTTTTATATATTTTATGGAACAATTTAACTATTTCTTAAAATTTTAGAAGCAATTTATGAATTTTAAATCCGCTTAAAAAATGTTTGAAAAATTAGGTCCCGTAGGGCTCAATGTATTTCATTTTTTCAACCCGGGTTCAATCCAAAACTAATTGGGTGATATTATTCATTTATAATCCCATAGGTCCTACAGACCGTCTGAACAACATACTAAAATTTCATTTTGATTAGGTCATTTCTACGGCAGTTATCGTGCTAACGGACAGACAGACAGACAGAATAAACAAAGGCATAAACACTTTTCAACTTTGTTGTAAAGTGTTAAAAAAAGACTTATATCGTGGCTATCTTTCACAACAATGATTGGAATTATTAAGTCTCGTGATCGAGCCATAAATAAACCATTTTATGCATGATTATGTTAAATGTAGTCCAATGCTGCCATGTTGAAAAATTTCGAAGTTTACGCTCGTATTAGAAACAAGTTCTATATATGTTTTTACATAGTTCAAGATTTTTAATTAATCTAGATCAAGCCGGATATAAAGTTTCGTAAAAAATCATTAATATTTGTGGCTGATATTTTTGTAGACAAAAAATCGATCACAGACACTGACAGACGAACATCACTCCAAAAATATTCAAAACGTATTCAGGAGATTATATAACATATTTTAGCAAAGTCTCGAATTCGAAAAATTTCGTGAAAACAATGCTTTATACTGTATTATAGTATGAGAATGTAAAAATAAAAATAATAACCAATTCACAATTATATAATAACAAGAGAGAATTAACATTGTTTTTCCTATTTTCCCCTTTGCTAAATTAAATTGCAATGCGCAATATCTAATGTTTAAAGTCACGTAAACTACATTATTTCGTAACAAAATTTTTCTACCTAATTTACCAGATGATGCTATATAAAATTTCCGATCTTCATGTATCTCCCATGAATATTTCTCTCCAGCCACTTTTGACCAGAACAAATTCGTGTTTACTCAATGCTGCATAAATTGGTTACGCGAGATTATGTATTTAGTTGGAACCAAAGGTGAATTGATATTACAGAAAAGTTGTTTGGGGTTCATGGAATATATTGAGGTGGCTCAGCTCATTGGTATAGCTTTCTTATCTTAAGAAGCGGGCAGCAACATTTCTAAATGACTATTTTTCTATGTAGTTAAGTTATTTATTTCCAATCATTTACCTTTCACCAGCCTGAATCTACATGCAGTTAAGTTTATTTATTTATATTTGAGGATAATGTAGATATCAAGTTAAAAGTTTTGCTTTTTTATCATTTATATGGGTAAAAATATATTATATTTGTCGCTGTATATTGTCAAATCTTTCATAAATACTAATGTTGTTAGAATTCGCATTTTGAAAGTTCATAGGGTCCACTTCAAGGATGAGAACTTGAAATCGTGTCCCAGTAGCTCAGTGGTTAAGTCATCGGATAGCCACTTTGAAGATTAGCGGTTTGATCACCTATTGTAACAATGAGACCTTTGCAATATTATAAGGTCATTTTCGATAAAAAGGTCCACGTCACATTCGAAACGTACCGCTTCAATACTGGTTTCAATCGATAAAGTAGCGCATTGGAGCTTAGAATTAATGTGATTACCAAACGGAACAAAAAGAAATGAAATGTAAAAGCCAGGGAAGAATCGAATGAACAGTAGGATACTATGGATGAAAATAATGAAGGGACGAATAGGGTGATTCAAAACCCTCGTTTAGTGAATAAAACTACAAGTTTAGGTAATCAGTGATAAATTGAATATGGCGGTTGCATAACAGATTGTAGCATTCTCTGCTTTCAGTTTTTACTATTCATGTCTACTCGCTTCGTTTTACCACGGCATTATTTTGTATTACGTGTATTACTCTACTCTATTGGCAGCAGCTGGTATTGATTCTAGTAAATGTTGGCTGTGCTGTCTTTTTTTTATAAAGGGGGTAGATATGTGCCTCCGAAACCAATTTCTACTTTAATTACTATGTTTTATCACCTTTACACGAAATTCCTTAAAGTTTGTGGGCTTTTGAAATTTGTTTCGATTTATTATCGAGTTTTCATAAAGTACTTACAATTTAACATTTCAATTTCAATTACTTGCAATTTAACCTTAAATTAAAAAAAATATTCCATGAAAGTTTAAATATATGCAAAGATATACAAAGTAAGGACAATGTTTTCAAGTAATGGCAAACACTAATTAAATTGTAAGCATCGTTTTCTTCTGAAACGTTGCTTCCATATAATTTATCATTGTTACTTCCATAGAATTTACCATTGTTACTTCCATACAATTGTGTTTGGAAAATAAGCATTTCCATTCACTATTAAATACCCACAAATTACTTGCATTTTAACCTTTAACCGTAGAAGTGGATCTTCGTCTCTGCAATGAATCTTCTTCCCGCTAATGTTACCAGTGACAAAGCTGAATCTATTAATATTCAAATAAATTATGTATTCCACACAATGGAAGATGCACAAGATGTACTGAAGAATAATAATGGTTAAAGTCTTTAAAGATGTCATTACGAAGCAAGAAGACTGAGTTGATGCACAGTACCGGCGGCTACAGATTATTTATCATACTTAACTATATAGACATATACTTTTACTTCAAAATAAGATGCAAAAAGAAATATTTTATTTTAACGAACATTTGACTTACAAATCGTGTTATTAATATACAGGGAATAATCCTCATAATATTTTTCAGTTTCATAAATAATACATCATGTAATCCGAAGAAATAAAAATATCCACAAAAATTATATATTTTTGAGAAAAACTCAAAAATATTTCTGGGTTTGAGAATTTAATCAAAATAGGAAACAGTCTTCAAAGGCGATACATACTTATGTTTTTCGACCCAGACCGTTCAACCTACCCGAAGGTGCAAGGTATCTGTTTAGACGGCTGGGCTAGTGCCACATACTTTAGACTGGAAGCTAGTTGGGTCGAAATCCACAGGGGCCGTATACTCCTTCCCCCTGCCAACAACCTCTTGGAAGAAATTCCTCACCCATAGATTGTATAGAACCTTACTACTCACCATAGAATTAAACCAAGGATCTCCGAACTAGCCAGCAGACGTTCTACCGTTGCGCGACATGGACGAAATTGCAAACTCCTATCCTCAAAGTGTACTCTGCATTCTCCACCCTCTAATATCAGATTGGCGTGCAATTGACAATCTTGCTGACCATCTCCGGCTGTTTTTCTCTCAGGTTAGCATCCTGTTACCAATATATCCCCTCAGGTTAGTATCATGCGTCGTCGTTGGCCTCTTAATTCGAAATCGGCGCTCAAACTTTCAGAGTCTACTAAATACGTACTACTTGTATTAGGATCACTTTCAGACATCCGACATCTTTGCATTAACCTACAGGGTTTATTTGTTCGGGCGCCATTTCAAAGAACCTTGCTGTCCCAACCGGGAATCGAATCCTGCATCACCGAAGTCGTCAACCAGCGGTTTGCCGTTGAGCTACTGGGACGAAATTGTAAGCTCTTATCGTCGAAGTGGACCCTGCAAGGTTTAATGCGTCCGTTCTCCGGTAAACATGGGGATAGTTTGAACAGGGACAGGATTTGAACTCCGGTCATTCTGGTGTAATCCTCGTGCATTAACCACCGGGCTATCCTGCCCTAAATGCTTATATATGTTGTTGATTACGACTTTTACTTATATCTATATCATATAGCAGAGTGAGATTGACTTATTAAATGACCAGTTTACAGCCCAAACTGAAGGTAGAAATTTGAAACTTAAAACTCTGCATACGTGTAAGACTAGGCTTATAACAAATGAAAAGAAATCTAAGACTGAGAATTTTTTTGAAAATTTTATAAATCTCTAAATTGTTTATTCCAACATTCATCCAACTGAAACTCAGCATCTAGAAACCCAAATTTATGCAGTCTTGCACAGAAGGAAAATATTCTAAATTTTCTTAATTAACTCCATTGGTGCAAAATAACATGCTTGGTATATTTATATTTATAAATATAGTAGACGATCCTTGCTTTCTCATGCGTTGTATTGTAAAAGTATTGTTTCCACGAAAATGTTCGATTTCGAGATTTTGATAACAGTAGAAGAGGAACGACAGTTGAAGGGCAGCAGGAGCAAAAGTCTCAAAGTGTATACTGGTTAAAGCACTCTCCTACGGTGCAAGGGGTCCCCAGTTCGAATCCAGCTCAGTCCAGAACCAATTCTTTCCTTGACCTCGAACCTCCAACTATGGACCAATGAAATAATGTCACAGTATGAAGAGAAGAACCACACCTAGAGATTGGAGATTAAAGGCGCTTCGCGCCTGGTGCTCTGTTCTGGACGAAACTCTATGAAGCAGGAGCAAGAGAGCATGAATGACGGCACGGAGGATGACGTCATGATGACGTCACGTTATCTTATCAGATGACGTCATCGGCTTATCTTATCAGATGACGTCGCTGATAAGCTTATCTTATCGGATGACGTCATCGGCTTATCTTATCGGATGACTCATTCGATAAGATAAGCCGGTTGGATTATCGGCTGACGTCATGTACTGACACAGACAGTGAGGTTGAAGAAGACCTTGGCGGCCATGGACTGAGCTGGATTCGAACTGGGGACCCCTTGCACCGTAGGAGAGTGCTTTAACCAGTATACACTTTGAGACTTGTAGGTAGATGGTGAATGAATGATATCTTTCCTGCGAAAGGAGTTTGGGACTTAGAATATTTTCTGAACTTCTACGAGGGGATGGTGCGAGTGAATTAAGATTAAAATTAATTTTTTTTTTAATGAATAAAATGTATTATGAAAAAAAAAATGGAATATAGTCATAATTGAATTTTAATAAGAGGATTATTTTTTTAATGATTGGGTAATTATTGTTTTTATGGAATGTTTTAGAAAGTACTTGATGACATTTACGAAATTTTAGACGGCGGTGATGGCTCCATCTATTGGCACTTGAATGAAATACATGCGACGAATTTTAATAGAATTAATTTCGAGTGAGGTTTTTGTGTTCTTTTAATTAGCTAGTCGAACGATGACTTAATAATTTTAGCTTCACGCTCATACATGTTTTAATGAACGAAGATAATTTTTTTTTACGTTGGCCGTTCATCAGCGTTCATCAGAATTTTAAAGACGGGATGTGTATGTAATTGAATTTTATTAATTTTAATAAAATGATTTTTGGGGTATTTTTGGATGAAGTAATGGGGGACTCCATAGTGAACTAGCATATCGTATGTTTGATGTTACCACAAGTTGGGAACAGGATTTGACCCTTTTAGAAGAGGTGTATCAGCCAAGATTTATGTTTTAAAAGCATGTGAGATTTTAGGGATAGGTTATACTACTCGCTAAACACGTTTCGACAATTTTTTCAGCTAACAAGAATGCATTCATGGAGTTCTGCGATGATTTACTGGGAATATAGTAAAAGTACTATGCATGATTTTTTTACATCCTTTTTAAAATTTTACATGCTACTAAACACGAATTGACTATTTTTTTTTCGGTGGCCCATAAATTTTTCGCAAACTCATTCCTGAAAGAAACGTGATTAATACACATCATTAAAAAACTTACTTTTTAAACTTACCATGACTCTCACAGCTGAAAAACAAAACATACATTAAAAATTATAATACCAGAAACTTGTTAAATAATATACATTGATAGTAACAAATATTTTTTTTTTTTAGGTTTAAGCCCACCATCCACCCGGTGTCTTCGCACCGCCTCAAACCTTGTACATTTTTTTTTTAAATTTTCTTTTCAATTAAATAAATCTAACAGCATATACGACTATTATAATAACGAAATGATTTTTTTTTCTTTTTATAAAAATAATAATGAAACTTAGAACTCACATCCAACGTCTTCACTAGCTGCTGACTAAACTCCAAATGATTGATACACTCTTATTACGCTATTAAGAATTAGATCTTGTCTATAATGACGTCAGCATTATGAGGTGTTGCCACCTCTTTTTTTCTAATAATATATTTCTAGTAACTGGATACTTCAAGGGTCTGATTTGGTACACATAATCTGAAATACATCATTTTAATTATATTGTGCATTGAATATGATTTGGCCATTTTTAAAGTGGTGTATGTAATTGAAATATCGAAGTTTAGAATTTAACAAGCTAACGAATCGAATATTTTCACCCACAAAACTTTAGCTTTAAGTTTAAATAAAATAAAAGCCAGTGAATATCATTTGACCATTTTCATAGCGTAATTTTACTACCATTATAGAACTTAGAAGTGAGTGTACAGTTTCGATTATTTTTACAGGACACCAACACATTTAAAATCTATTGAATAGGAATAGGTCATTTTGCACATACATGTACCTAGATTTCAACACCCAGTATTAAAACCTGCTAAACATGAAACGAGTAAGTATTGTGTGAGATTCTATCGCACTAACTTTTAAACTCTTTAAATTTTTAAAAATGTCCGAAATAGTTGTATTTCATTGGTAGACATAAATTGTATGGCGTACATTTTTTTTTTTTTTGAAAAAAATATATGTTTCCAGAGCTTTTAAAATAGATTTCTACAGTTGTACACTACGGTTCTAGAATTTTCTAAATACGAATCGACTGTTTGAACTACCAATGGTGTTTTTACCGATGCAAATATTTACAACAAAAATATTTCGATGAAACCGAACTTAGTTGAAGCTTCTAAGTATGAATATTTAGAATCATTTCATATAATTCTTATATTCACACTGAAAATAGTTAACAAAATTAGAACTCACGGAGCGACATCTTCACAGCTTACCGTCAACACTCCAAATGAGACACACGCACTCATTACATCATTAAAAATTAGATCTTATCTATAATGACGTCATTATGTTGACGTGTTGCCACCAGGCAGTTATTCTTTCTTAATTATAGCGCATTGTATACGATTTAACCATTTTTAAAGTGATGGATGTAATTTTAGCACCGAAGTTTAGAATTTAACAAGCTAAGGAACACGAATCGAGCATTTTTACAGACATGATTGTATTTTACTATTTTACCGAATTGTTTGCATCTTAGCGAATGTTTGATGAACTAGGATTTTTTTTTTATTTTTTTATTTTTTTAATCTTACTCAAGGCCTAAGACTCCTTTAGCGCATAAAATTATGATATTTTAATAAAATTTGCAAAAATTGCACAATACTTAGTGGATAATTACTGAATAAGAGATATGTTTTTAATGTTACAGCAACATCTAAAGCTCTTAAATCGGTATATTTTTAAAACTGTTATGAATTTTAGGGGAATAGAATATCACTTAACGATTTTTTTTAAGGACATGCGATTGTCAACATTGAATTTAAATGAAAGACTGACCCTCTAGGCCAAGTACATTGTAATAATATTAAAATATGAAAGATATGCATTTAACTCTTTAAAAGAAACATGTAATGAGTTTTGATATCTTAATACGAGACATTATTGACATACAAATAGGAGTATCATGATCTCGCGGCTGTAGGTGCACCATAAAATCATTCAATTCATAATGAATGGCCACAATTGAATGTACATATTTAACAACACCTGGAAAATGATAGGGCGAAACTGAGACAAAATTTTACACTTCCTACGAAATAAATCCCAACTTCGTAGACTTTTAGGAAACTAGGGCTGAATTTTCACCTATTCTTAGAGATTGAAAGGCCCAGACCACCCGACCAACCCTAAAGCTTACGGTAACTAACTCTGTGGCCGACCTATTCTTAGAGATTGAAACACCACATTCTTTATAAATCTTCATACTTTTAGAGAATGGAACATAACTTAGCATTTATTTTTAGTGAATAAGGGTATATAATTTCAGAATTTTAACACTGAATATAAATTTTATAAATTAATCTCTGTAAAGTGCAAATATCGTTCATTACGAAACTCACACTGTAAACATTTTATATGATTCGAATAAATTTATTTTTAATTTTTTTTTGTATTTTATTTTAAAAAGCGATATTAGTAAACCTGTTATACTTGAATGTATAGATACATAACCTACGAGCACATAGCATTTTTAAATAAAACATGTTAAAAATGAGTTGATGAACGTAAATAAGGAGTTCAGTTTGAAAGATAAAAATCCATTTAATGAATCTATTCTTCATAAAATACACATTAAGCATTATTTGTTGCACATTTAATCAAACAAGTTAAAATAATTTCCTTATCGCACATTCATAGTCCTCTGATTTAAATGACTTGAAAAAATTTCGATCATACCAGTAAAAGACTTCTTCACCACGCAACAAAACTTTCTTTGCTATGTTATTAATATCAAGATTTAGAAGTACCTGTTCAGCCACTCTGTTGTACATTTCTAATGGAGTACTGTAAAGACATTCGTGGTAACTTTGTTCTTCAATTTGACTAACACAGCCAACACATTTGAAAAGTTTTCTTACATGATACATCATGCTCTCATGAATACAAGAGATTAATTGTTCGAATGCAAAATTTTTGTCACAAATAACTGATGGTAGAAAGGTTATCGTGTCCTTTATTTTTAATATTTGAGCAGGAAGCCACTCTAGAAATATACTTTCTCGAAGTTCCATACAAATGTTGTTGACACAATTCAGTAAACATGCTATTTGATTTTTATCTAAGGTAATATGACACTGCGTTAGACAAAATTTTGAATCATATAATTGAATTATCTTCTGTAAATGAAGTTTTCCATTGTCATTGAAACAGAACAACTCATTGCGACTGACGAAAGAGGTATCCGCATATAGACTATTGAACGACCACAATTTTTGTGAAAATTCACTCCAAGTAGCAGGTGACAATGTAACCCATTCACGCGTAGGCACTAGTTCATTTCGTTCGTTAGAGATATATCTCCATATATACACTTTTAGCTTCTCATGGCGAAGTTTCAAATATACATAGACACCAGAACCTAAATGCCAACGACGGAGTGCATCTTGCACGGAATCTGAAGAAGGAAATTCAGTCGAAACAGATTCTGTAGTGGCGGCTAACACTCCGCTGTGTGCTAGAGCACAAGAAAGCAGATCTTGAGATGAGTTTCCGACCTCGGTGAGGACTTGTGAATCGGCAGTGGTGGATGTTTCTGCTGGGGGTATGGAAGACATAAGATAGGTGTCTAACCAATCCACCACAAAGTTTGATGAAGGTGAATTAATCACATTTGAGACGATATCCACAGATTTTACTTCATCTAGGGTAGGAACCGACAACTCCACACTATTTCCACTAGAAACTAACTGTTCGAGTGATGGCATACTTTGAATTTTAGACATTACTTGCAGAAAATAACATCCAAGTACCTCATTCACAGTATAAGATTTATTTTTAAAACACTATGATCTTAAAATACTATAATTTTCTCGCAGCTGTGAACGAACCGAACCTATCCACGCAACGTCCAAGGTTGAAATGGTTTATCGGACCACGTCATAAGACTAATCACGTGACCTAAATAGAGTGTCGTGCGCAAATAGATTACATATGATAAGACATGAAGGGGTTAGAACTTGTAATTTTCAATGAATCGCACAACATCGGTTTGTGCCAAGCGCAATTGTTATCTACGTGGGAGGCTGTCTACATTATTTTATTCATCTTCGAAATCATAAAGTGGAAATATGTACCAAACTTAGTTAAAATTCATAATTTTTAATCACACTATCATTAAATACATAGGAAAATTTTGTATATTTTTATATCTTTAGGGGATATGCTTACCACATCGCACAGAATATACAAGAATAGTTAGCAAAAACATGAAAATAAACTTACAGAATGAGGTCTTCACCAGCCGACATCCAAACTAGAAATGAACGATATGCACCCTAACTGCAATACTAAAATGAGAGCTTATCTTACCTAAGATCTAACATATGATGACGTCATCGGTCCAAAGTTCACAAGATGGCGTCATAGTCCAAAGCAGATCTTTCTTAATTACTTATTTTTTAATTACGGCTTATTGTTTTAATTACTCCCTATTTTTAATTACTGCTTAATTTTTATAATTATGAATAGGTGATTCATAATTATAAAAATTAAGCAGTAATTACTTATGATCACCTATAAGATAAGAGTTAATAAGATGGGTACCATTATTTTGATTAAGTTTGGAAAGGTGTTTAATATTCATAATTTCTAATAATACAGTAGTATATATAGTAGCCTCCGATCGTCAGTCATGTTACAGGCTCATATCATGTGTGGAAAACCCAGGCCGTCCGACTCAGTGTAAATGGCTAGGTTTTTACATGCATAAAATGCAAAACTACTTGTGCCCCAAATTGCTTATCCTTTTACATATATGAAACTGAACGCCCTTACTAATTGATTGACTCATCAATGAATCTAAAAACTACTGACGTTAGAAACTTGAAATTTTGCTGGAATATTCCCTTTTAGAGCATGCAGGCGCACTATTTTGAATATTCTCGATAATACAAAATGCGTCATGCTGACTAATTGACTGATGGGCTAATAAATGTGAATCTACTAAATTAAATGTAGAATACACATTATGAGTAAATTAAGTAGAGCTCAATTAATACAGCTTAACTTGACTTTCTCAAAAACATGTATTGTTGTTCCAAATGATTACAATTACAGCATATTAACCTTCATTTTAAAGGGCTTTAAAAATATATCGATTGATACCAATTTTGATGATGTACCCCTGGGAGAGTAACTTGACGTCCCCCCTTCCTTAAGGGGACAATGACATCACGAGCACAAAAATCGTATCGTAACTATTCTCAACTACATTTATTAAACTAGTTTGTTCCGTAATCATTGAACATTTAATAACAACCTTCATGCATGATTACGTCAAATTTGCCGCATGCTGCGATATTAAGAAAATATAAAAGTTCGAAGAAATTTTGAAGTTTTTGTTTGAATTTAAAAAAAAAATTCTGTCTAGTTCCAGAGAAAATAAAAATACATATTAAATCGATACCTAAATCAACTTGCAAATTTGACAACAAACTCTCAAAATACAGTATTGGAAACATGATTTTAAAACATTTGGCTCCAGATCGTATGTTATCTATTAATGATTACTTGCGTAGTTTAATGCAATTATCACTGTATTTTACTTTTAATTGGATGAAGCAAAATTGTTGCGATTTGTAATTTATAGTTTTTATCGAAATTGTTTGTATTTATCTGGTAAAATAAAATCCCAACATAAGTGTCCTCCTACAGAGCAAAGGAATGCCCATTGCAAAACCATTTCGACTGTGGCAATTTGCTAAGGTGTAGGTTCACCAAATACAGGGTGTTTCACAAAGGACTCCCTAACTTTGAAATGGAACAACTCGAAAATGGGGATCGATAGAAGACTGAAACAAGTTACATTGGGGAAACCGTAAAAATCTGATATGAAAATTTCAAAATTAGTTACAAATATTGCTGACAGATGGCGTTGTACGCTGTAGTCGCACTACGGAGTTCGATAAATAAGCTATATATAATGTGCAAGGTGCACATTTTGAACTTACACAAAAAGCACTCCTGGAGAAGATTAATTGAATCCCTCTCTCCAACCGATAACTCCATGTGGGAATTTGTTAAAAAATTAAAATCATCAAAAGTACACATCACCCATCTAAACACCCCAAACGGACCTGTCAATACTGATAATGACATAGCAAACGCTCTAGCAGAGAATTACGAAAAACAATTCTCAGTAAATAAGAATTTAAACTGCCCTCTCACCGAAAATCTAGTTAAAACCACCCTTAACCTATTTCTCAATACCACCCCCTCTTATGTTATCCCACCCACCTCACCGTCGGAAGTATTAAAAGAAATTAAAAAACTCAAAAACAACAAAGCCCCAGGCATCGATAAGATAAATAATAAGGCAATAAAATCATTCCCCATAAATATCATATATTTCATCACCTTGCGTTTCAACGCAATGCTAAAATACCAATACTTCCCCACCAATTGGAAAACAGCAATAATCATAGGCATCCCGAAACCAGGCGAAGACCCCACCTTAGCTCAAAATTTTAGACCCATTAGCCTATTAAACTCTATCAGTAAACTAGCGGAGCGAATAATTCACACTAGGATTAAAAATTTTATTGAACAACACGACATCATCAAACCTGAACAATTTGGCTTTCGCCCACTACATTCCACCACACACCAGCTGTTGAGAGTCACTGAATTCATTTCCGAGGGAATGAATATCGGCCTCTCAACAGGTTTTTTACTGATTGATATTTCGAAGGCCTTTGATAAGGTGTGGTATGAAGCTTTAATATACAAAATGATTCAGCTAAACATACCAGACACACTCATCCATCTAGTAAACTCTTTCCTTCGAAATAGATCCTTCACCGTCCGCTACAAACACTCCTACTCCACTCACAAACCACTTCGGTCTGGGGTTCCACAAGGCTCCCAATTGGCTCCGACCCTTTTCAATATTTACATCAATGACATCCCGCGCGCCAAGAACACGTACATAGCCATGTATGCGGACGATACTGCACTATACACAAGCAGCTCCAAAAAGTATGTTATTCGCTCCAGATTACAGAACCATATCAATATCATAACCGACTGGTTTCGGGCATGGAAAATTAAAATTAACGAAAAAAAGACCAAATGTATCATCTTCTCGAAAATTAGAAAAAAACCCAAACCGAACCTCATAATTATCAATAAAAAGCCGATCCCGTATGTTGACAGCGCGAATTATCTAGGTGTAACTTTCGACTCCAAACTTACCTGGAAACCACACATTAAAAAGGCCATCTCAAAATTTTACGCTGCAAGAAAATTGCTATCTTCAATATTACACTCTCAAGATGCCAGCTACCAGAACAAGGTTCTACTTTACAAAACGGTACTACGACCCATCCTCCTTTACGCCGCCCCTGTTTGGGGATTTGCTGACCAGAAAATTCTCAGAAAACTCCAAATAACACAGAATAAAACCCTAAGAACAATTAGAAAAGCACCGAGATTCCTCAGGAATGATGTAATTCGCAGAGACTTCGGAGTTTTCAAAATCAATCAACAAATTGTTAAATTAGCCCAAAAATTCTACCAGAACCTTAATAAAATACCAAACGAGGAAATTTGCAACTTGCCGGATTACGACCCCCCCCCCCCCCAATGGAAGTACCGCAAGCGGCCAAGGGCCTCGTCCATTCTGAATTACTAAAATTAACTTATAATACTTGATATCATATAGCCATTAACTAATTAATAACCTAAAGTAATATATGTAACCAAGAAGCGATCTCTCATGATGCCATAATAGGCGAAAAAAAAATGGCCCCCTTTTTATTGGACTGAACAGAAAGAGACTTATGCTAAACAAACTTCATCCTGACTAAAAGTATCAGCTTTACTACTTATTACCCTCCTCCCCTGTGGTGCACTTCAAATAATGTAAAATTCAGCTACACATTACTCACCCAGGAGATACAGGCAACTTTTGCCTAGGCGCTCCAGGAACCCACCCAGGCTCTGCTGCTGCTGCACATTTTGAATCGATTTTGATGTGATTGTAACGACTGCTTTACCAAGGACAGTCTCACCACTATTTATAGCCTATTTCTCGGACTCCGTACTGCGACTACAGTGTACAGCGTCATCTGTCAACAACATTTGTAACTAATTTTGAAAGTTTTGTATCGGATTTTCACGGCTTTCCCAATAAATATATCACTTGTTTCAGTCTTCTATTGATCACCGTTTCTGAGTTGTTTCATTTCAAAGTTAGGGAGTCCTTTGTGAAATACCTTGTTTCTTAAAAGGGAATTTCAATACCCGTTCCAAGATTTATTGTTTCATAAATCAAATGATGGATTTGGAAAATTCTTTGAGTGAAATAAAACTGAATTCAAAGAATATTCTGGTGTAAATAATCATCCTACTGCCAAATGAGAAATGGTGGGGGAGGATGCTGCCAAGGATTTAAAAACTGTTTCTGTCCGTGCATTAGGAACGCTTATAACAAAACCTGATGTAGGCAGCAAGTGACTTTCCTTATATAATGAAGTGAATTTACTATTTTACAGTAAAAAAAAATAGATTATTTCTATAGTAGTTATTCATATTCTTTCCAAGATATTGAATTTTTATCAATGAGTCGTCATTTTTATTGATTTAGCGTCATTTTTATCTATTTGGCGAGTTTTCCGTTAATTTAGCAACATTCAAAAAAGTCGCCAAGTTGGCGACATTTCACCAAATTCGTCGCCAAAATCTTGCCAAGTTGTATGGACGGAGAAATGAGTTATTCTTACAGCAGTTATATGACTATTAGCGCTCAAATACAGACGTATTACTCACATTATCTTTTTTTCAGGAATGGAACTAGCTAGATCCACGAGAATGATGTCACCAAACTCATCGCATGGTATTACATATGAAAAGTGAACATGATTTTCAATAGGAAATATTTCTCTTTTATTTTATATGACTTTTTGATATTTTTTTTAAAAATGTGCAATATCTCGAGAACGATTCATGTTAGCGTTCTAAAATTTACGTCAATTGTTCTAATGAAAAATTACATAAAAAATGTCTATTTTGCGTAACTTTATTAGCGATTTTGATTTTTTGACGAATTTTTTCAAAATTTCTCTCGGAAATTTAGGGAGTTCTGAACATTCGATTGCGTATAAAAACAATAGGCTTCCAGTGTTTACGGATTGTGATGTTTGTTCCAAATTTCGTTCGAATCGGTCCATTCGTTCGTCAGTTATCGTCTCCACAGTCTAACTCACACACACGCACACATACACACACATACTTTCACACACAAACCACATACTTTCACACACACAGACATCACTTAAAAAATGTTTGATTCGTGATCAGGGATGCTTGAAACGTGATCTCCCGTTGAAAACTTGAATTCAAATGTTCGACCCCGTCATAATACTTTCCATGTACATTATGTATATAAAAAAGAAGACAGAATAATAAGAATGACAGAATCGATTTTCATTTTTTTACTGTGTTTGTTAAACTCTAATAAAAATCAGATTTATGACTAAAATTGTTGCAGTTTTTATGCAGATTTAATATATAAAAAAAAAAACTGAAATATACTCTTCCAAGATAACTATAAGATAAAATAGCAATATAATTTGGTAAAACTCTTGTAAACAATACGACTGGAGCCATGGAACGATTAAATATACATTTTATCCTCCTACAAATAATTTGAAAACAACGGGAATTGAAATATATGCTTTGTAGCGCTGTGATGGCTACTTATAAATGAAAAACGCTTTATTCTACATCATATTTGACTTATTTATTAAGATTAATAAGAAGCACCTTTTTTTTACTCTAGATGTGGTAGTTCTCGAGATATGGTAGTATAATAGTGATATAGGTGATATAAAATACTTTTACCACCTACATTTTATTTTAGTAGTATCTGGGGCGAAGGTTTATATTTTTCCATGTTTATATAAGTAAAAGTTTGCAAAGTTTGTGTCCATTTAATTTGATTTTTTTTTCAATTCATTTTGAAACATTTATTAGGATGTAAATAACAAAATAATGTATTTTCAGCATCCACAGGTATACATGTCCTATACTTTTAAAATCACCTTTTCATTTTCATAACAGAGTTTGTATGAAAAGTATTTTTTTTCAAATTTACGTACATTACTTTCTTTTCACATTTAGTGAAAATGATAATAAGGGCTATGGTTATAAGTTGACTAACAATGCTAAGTACAATGTGTGCACTGTTTGCACTTTTTGATAGCATGTTCAATTAAATTTGTCGCTGGAAATTTTAAATATTACAGCTTGTAAAATTTCTATTTTGATTTATTACGAAAGAATCATAAGCTTTAAAAACCAAAACTTAAGAAATTATAAGTGTGTTTATATCTCTTGAATGAACTCTCTGCCCGGTAATGATACATATAATGAAGATGCATTTATTAATCCTCAAATAAATTACGGATTTATAACTTAGATTATGTCGATTGTCCTGGGAATGAATAATGATTAGCTTTTGTTTGTAGACGTCATTAAACGGAAGGACAATTTAATTGCTGTACTTTTCATTTTCTGCAATATGAACGCAAATTAGGAATACTGTGTAATATACAAGTGTACACGTGGCGAACTGCATACCTTACAAATCGTTGTTTCGTTGAAAAGCCCTTCCAAACTTAATTATCTTTCTTTTACTTCACGCTTACTGCTATATTTGTGACTTCTATATTTGTTATAGAGATTGTTTTATATTACTATAATATAGTGTATGACTGAACTATGATGGTTTTAGATTCAGTTGAGGTTTCTTTGCGAAATGCAAAATGACAATAAAATAAAAACTCCTGTCAAAAATAAAATCGTGTCACCATCTTGATATAAATAGATTTGCACCGGGAAGTTAAGTGTGGAGTAAATAAGTCTAAGCTAAATAACTTATTTACACCCCATTATATGTAAAAATTAAGCTCATCTTAATTAGAAAATTACAGCTAGGAGCATACCGATTTTATATTGTTTTTTCAACTGACAGCAAGTCATGCTGTTCCCATATTTAAAACATTTGATAATCTAAAACAATTATTACATTTTACATTATTTAAATTATCTCTGAAACTATATCTCCTATAGATTTTTTATGAAAATTTTACCACCTTAGACTCATAGACCTCTCGTTTGAAAATCCAAGTATATAGAGTTCCATATTGCGCAAACTATCCTCCGCACCTCCTTACTACGTCATATAATACATACCTACCCTTAAATTGTTTAATTCTTTTACTCGACTCATAATGGATCGTTTTTCAAAATTTTGTGTTTATTAGTTTCAGTATCAGTAAGAGCTGAGCCAGATTAAATAGCCCAAATCCCCGCATAATGGTCCAGAGACGTTTACTTAAGACGTATTACGCCTGCTGAGACTGTGTATCTGAAAGTGTACTGAGCGGTCTGCGCGCAGATTACGGAACGGAAGCTAGTTTGTTTGCGCATTGGCCAGAGGTGTTTATTTTAGGCTCAGTCGATCGTTCGGCCTATGCGTTCACTCGGGTGCACAGATCACTGTATTTTGTTATATATGCTTAAAAAAAGATTGATTCCTAAAAACGTTATTGTTATAAAAACTGACCTCTGGCTGCTAGCACTTCAGCTAGTATACTTAATAAAATAGGTTGATTGGTATTAAGACTGCATTTTCTTACAAATTATTACATTCACATATTATAAAATTACACTGTCTCAAATTAAATATTTCTATATGGAACTTTTTGATAAATTGGATAAATATATATTTATATACAAATCGACTAAATGTCAAAACTTAACTAGACGCAGTTTAAAACTTAAGGATTATCTTGATTTTCTTCATCATCTTCTTTCATCCTTTCAAATATGTCCCATTTGTGATATTTTAAATATCCATTTTTTTTGGAAAACTAATACATTTTTGTATTTATTCTTCTAGGATCTTTGCCAAAATTTTGATATTAATAAATTTAATGCTAATCTTCAAAGTTTCGTGACAGAAAACCATATATCAGAATATTACAAAAATAATTATCAAGAAACTGCATTTCAAAAGAAAACCATTTTTAACTATCTTCTATTTACAAGTTAGTTAATTTAACGACATATTTTTGTACATACAGGTTTTTGTTATTTCTTTTGGAAATATCTCATGTTAATGAGATGTTTTAAATGGAAATATTAAACTGTATTATCTAAAAATGTAGAGCCTACTTTAAATAATAAAATTGTAATATTGCTTGTTATATTACAATTGTAATAGAACAATTGCAATAGTACATATTGCTTCTGTTCTGAATATTATAGTATATTATATTTGAATGATTTGCATAAATCTAATTGAAAAATAAATAATAAACAATTACTTGTTAATATTATTGGTACATAATTTTTTAAGAATTTTTGCGTTTTATAAATGTTAAATCGCATATAGAAAAGATATGATGTCGGCAACACATGATTTTCCTTATATAATGCAATAAATTTACTAATTTTACAGCAAAACATTAAGTTATTCTTATAGTAGATACTTATATTCCTTCAAAGTTATTGAATTTTCTTCAATTAGTCGTCATTTTCATTGATTTAGCGCCATTTTTATCAATTTGGCGAGATTTTTGTTAATTTGGCAACAATTAAAAATGTCGCCAAATTGGCGACATTCCGCAAATTCGTCGCAAAATATCGCCAAATGTTATGGACGGAGAAATAAGTTATTCTTACAGCAGATAAATGACTATTGGTGTTCAAATACAAAATATTACTCAAAGCATCATTTTTCATGAATGGAATGAACAAGATCCACGAGAATGATGTCATCAAATTTATCGCATGGTATTACATATGAAAAGTGAACATGGTTCTCAATAGGAAATATATATTTTTTTATTTTATATAACTTTCTGATAATTTTTTTTTTGAAAACTGTGCAATATCTCAAGAACGGTTCATGTTAGCGTTCTAAAATTTAAGTCAATAGTTTTCTAATCAAAAATTACATAAGAAATGTCTATTTGCGTAACTTTATTAGCGGTTTTGATTTTTGACGATTTTTTCAAAATTTCACTCGAAAATTTAGAGGGTTCTGAACACTCGATTGCGTATAAAAACAATAGGCTTCCAGTGTTTACGGATTGTGATTTTTGTACAAATTTCGTTCGAATCGGTCCATTCGTTCGTCAGTTATCGTCTCCACAGACTCACACACACACACACACACACACACACACACATACTTTCACACACACATACATACTTTCACACTCACACACACAGGCATCACTTCAAAAATGTTTGATTCGTGATCAGGGAATGCTTGAAACGTGCTTTCCCTTCGAAAACTCGAATTCGAATTTTCGACCCCGTCACAATATTTCTCATACATTATTTATATAAGGAAAGTAATAAAGTTAGACAAACTCACAGATATCTTTATAAATGATTGATTGGTCATTCTAAACTTAAGTGGAAATGTGTATCTTTGGTAATATTTTCAGAACTTTATTTGATTATTTATTTAAATATTCTTTTAAATAACTGAGGCTTATCAAATTGTTTTATTTCAACAGGATTTTAGGATAATTATACCGTTTTACTCTTAAAAATGTTATCAAAACTTAGCGGATGTCTCCTTCATGGTATGCCCCACCATCGTGTTTAACACTTCACAACAAAGTTGAAAAGTGTTGATGACTTTGTTTATTCTGTCTGTCTGTCCGTTAGCACGATAACCACCGTAAAAATGACTTAATCAAAATGAAATTTCAGTATGTTGTTCAGACGGTCTGTAGGACCTATGGGAATATAAATGAATAATATCACCCAATTAGTTTTGGATTAAACCCGGGTTGAAAAAATGAAATACATTGAGCCCTATGGGACCTAATTTTTCAAACATTTTTCAAGCGGATTTAAAATTCACAAATTGCTTCGTAAACTTCAGGTAATATTCAAATTGTTCCTTAAAATATATAAAAAATAATAATAAATATATTCAGTAGTTTTTTAAATAAAAATTAAAATAATAATCACACATCTTATATGAAACGATCACGTGACCATGGTATGAAACGATCACATGACCCACTTCAAAATGATATATGGCATCCATCTTGTTTCAAAATCGTGATTTTCTTAAGTTCTTTTTAATTCATATTGAGTGTTGTATCCGTCCTAAAACTACTTTATTTTTGCTTAAATTCTGTGCATCTACATACTGAAACAACGCAATGACAATATATTTGAGTTTAAATGCTCATCTAAATTTGATTATTTCTACAACTAAGCCTATTTTTCCCCTATGTAAAATGTAAACAGCAAAATATGTAGAATGAGTTGTATTAGAATTTCTGTTTTTTTTTAACACAAAATAATTTAGTCCATGGAGTCTGCATGGCTGATATGAATGAAATATTAATTGATTTCATACAGAGAAGGACAATTTTTTTCGATGAAGTTTCAAGCATAGAGTTTAATTTTTGTAGCTCCATGGTCTTAAACAAAATGTTTAAATAAAATAAATTATTACAGTATTGTGATGAATGAAATGAATGGGAGAATGGTGTATGAATGAAATCCTGTTTTTATAGAGACATCCAGGCCTGTTATTTTTACTATGACGTCATTTGAATTAATTTCAGTTGTTTTCAATGAAGTTTTCTAATATATTAAATTATCGTAGTATTATGATAATTCTAAAACTATTACCGTGGAATGTATAACATTTTAGAGATGTTTAAACCAGGCAATTTATATTTCAATGCCGTCATTTGAATGAAGTTCATTTTTTTCGATGAAGGTTTAAGTTTTCAAATATAATAAATTAATGCAGTATTGTGATAAGTTTCAAAATATTACCGGGGAATGTATTGCATTTTAGACTTGTTTAAATAAAATTGCATTGCAATTGGAAAGTGTTTCATAATCAATGCTTTAAGCATGATTGATTTTTCTTGTTATATAATACTGTAGCTATTTTTTCTAAAATAAAAAAGCACCAAATAAAGTAAAGTTTATTAGCAACATTAATTTCTTCATTTTTTGAAGGGTTGAAAAATAATAAAACATTTTTCTCGTGAATTCGTAAAGTTTAGTCCCTGGAATTATGATCCCGTCTATGGAAATTTCTTATATATTCACAAAAATTACTCTAGAAGGCAGCATTACGGTGAGGTGAAGCTGCAGTTAACCATTTTGTTGGCTAGCTATATTTTTTAGGAGATAGATTTAAAACTTAATAATAATTTAAGTACAAATGGGGAGCACCTTTATCTGTCATATCCATGGTCTCATTAATTATGTCAGTTATCAAAATAACAGAGGATAATTTCTATAAATTGTTCTGATTTGTGTATTTTTATGTTACCCAAACAGTATGACAAAGTTGTATGCATAGGTTATGGATTTAAACCCCAAATATATTGTCTCCATGTCAATATTGCGACATGGAACTAATATTTTTTGATATACAATATAAGTTGATGCAAAATGCTTTCTTGACCTCTGTTCGACGTATGTACAAATTCATTGACTTCACAGGAACACAAATATATAAAATAAATAATAAAACTTTAACTTTTCTGTTTCAAAAAATTTTGGATAATTTCAGTATGGCCCTGATATATTTCAACGAAAGCTTTAAGGATATCAACATATAAGAATCTCATTTTTGTCCTAATCAAAATAAGGATTATTTGATGGCACAATGTTCTGAAGGAAAGTAATAACTTGTAAATGTATTTTGTGCATATTTTAAAAATGTATATTGTTTAAAGGAAAGATACTAAAAATTGAAGCCCTGCCAGATAAAAATATAACTTTTATGGTTTACGTGTCTAACAGAAATATCGTATCCTCTGTAGTAGAACAATTTTTACGACTTTAAGAAAGGAAGGATGGGAATAACAAGATCAAAATTTTGACCATTTGTCCTGCTTTTATGTAAAATATGTAAAATATAAAAATGATGATATTTTATTTTTCATAAGTTTTTATACAATCTTAAGCATTTACAATTTCGACGTTTTAGTCTGAATGGTAAATACTACTTATCAGAAAGAAATATACATTAAACGCCTATAACTGTGTGCTTCTTAATTCTAGACGTGTATACTGAAAACTTATTTTACTTTCACTAGAAATAAGTAACAGATTCCATAATAATTTGAATATATAAACCTGTAATATAGAAAGCGCCTTTACAATGATGAGGTATTTGAAACCTAAAAAAATTGTAGACGACCAAACTGTATAGAACGAAACATAATTTGATGATAGTCTGTTAATGTGGTAATGGAATTTTACGTTTTATTTTTGTGATAAAAATAGTTGTGTCGACATATTTTTGTTACATGCAGAACCGTTTTTCTACCGTCTGAACGGTGTGTTCCTTTTGGGATGAGATTTCTGTTTGTTGTTCCGTTTGGGATGATCTTCAGAGAGGTTTGAAGGCTCGAATACGACCTGGTTTCTCAATAGGGTCGATCGTTATATTTTCTGTTTGGTTTTCATGGAATCCTCCAGGTTATTATTTAATAACCAGACCATTTATAGCATTTTCATTAGCAAGCAACAATTGGCAGTTTAAGTGAGATTTTAATAAGAATTTTGTTTTAAATGTAATATTTTGTATCATTATTTTTTGTTAATATAAATCTGATGTAAAGCTAAATATTGTGTGTTAACCTATTTTAAGGTCCAATCAGACATTTTTAACATATCTGCTTATTTTACACATCTGTTTGGGTTAAAAACAAAGAAAGCTGTAAGTGCGGAATACAACCCTAGTCTATCAACTTTAATGTATGCCACTAACAGCCAAATACCAATGGATATTTTCCTGTTACAAATGCCATATTATGAAACATACTCATGTTTGTAAAAAATTGTAACACCATGCAGTAATCATCAGCATATATGACATTCATTCCACAAACAACCTGTATTGATACAGATAACTAAATATCAATGGGTATTTTCTTGTTATAAATGTGAAATCTCATATTATGAAATATACTCATGTTTGTAAAAAATTGCGACACCATGAAGGAATCATCAGCATTGAATGAAATGTATTCCACAAACGACCTATAGTGATACAAATAAACGATTACATGTACAAGCAAAAAACAATATTACATGTCAACAATCAGTTTTTGGTGAAGCCACCACACGCTAAAATAAGTACATCTACACGAAGTGGCATCACCTTACACCTTTTTGGTAGGTCGGACGGTCAGGGTTTCAACATCAACAACGAAGTGGCATCGAATCAAACAAATTTTGAATGTATATATGAAGAAGAGCGTTTCAGATTGCTTCTATCCGAACCACAAGTTTAGCTGCATTAGCAACGAGACGAGCGTCACGAGCGAATCGCCGACTGATGATTCCTCAGACATGTTCAATAGGCGACGTATCCGGTGGATAGGAAGGCCAAGGAAGAAGCTGTATATGTTGTGCTGAAAATAAGCATTGAACATTCCTAGCAACATGTGGGCGTGCATTGTCCTGTTGAAATGTAGCGCCAGGAATGCGTTGACGGAAGAATGCGACGTACGTTGGGCTTCAGAACTTCCGTAATGTACCGGTTGCTGTTGAGATTACACACAATTATTAGCAGTTGAGTTCGCTTAAGATACACAATAGCGCTCTCGACCACCACACTTAGCATTCGTCCAGTATGACATTGGATAACGCACTCCGGAAGACGACGTTCTCCGATTTACGTTTGGTGTTCCTTGGCACGTCAGTGTCTATGTTGATGAGTCCATTGTAGCAGCAGGTGTCCGTGGGTTTACGTCAGAGGAACTCTTTAAAAAGCAATTATTGCACGTAGTTCACGGCGCAGCAGACACCGCCGAATTGTTGGATCAGACAATGACACACTTGTAGCAGTGCTCACACGTTCTGCCAACTTCCGAGATGAAGCTGTACGGTCCATTATTGCCATGTGGATGAGATTTTTATCATCCCGTGGAGAAGTAACATTTCATCGTCCACTGTCGGATTCGTTCTCTTCAGTCCGCTGCTTCCACACCTGCAGTATCACTGTCGTGACATTCCGCCCCATACCTGCTGCTGTTGCACGATAAGAAAACCTCCTTCACGAAGACCTATTATTCGTACGAGTTCAAACTCCGTAACTTACTCATATGGCGCCCTCTGTCATCCTAGAGGCATAGTTACTTCTCATGAAACGTTTACCGCTGGTAGACACCCATAGGCTACTTTCAATATCCTGCTACAGCCTCATCGGCTAAAATCGCAGTTTAGAGGCTGCTCAGCCCACGCATACACGGTGATGCTGAAGATTTAATCATTTGCATAGTACACCCTAATTTGCATTTGCTGTAAGTTTACACTTATTCGCGTGATTCCTTCATGGTGTTGCAGTTTTTGCAAACATGAGTTTAGTTTGATTTATTAAAATTTGGTGGTCCATATTACATGTATGTGCATTGTAATTACTTTTTTGAATTAGAAATTGTTCGGCAATTAAAACGAATACCTTGTTTTTGTGACTGTTCCCTGAAAATGCTATAATCTGAATTATGAAAAGTATCATGCGGGTCATATTGGAAGTAAGGTGTTCCCAATATGGTCGACTTTGTAAATTATAAAATAGCTTTATTATTCTGACAAAGGCCCACATTAGTAGAAAAATCCGATTATGAGAAATGTAAATTCCCAACTCAACTGAACCTTTGATTAAATTTGTTATTTCATATTTTATTGAGAAACAGTTTGTAGTCTGTAGTAAAAGCAGTCAAATCTTGATGGACCATAACGGATCATCATACTTTATAGTTACAATTGTAGTGTCCTTATTTGACTGTTTTCTGGCAAATATATAATGGTTGAAAGTAAACCAAAAGTAGAATGTCATACTTAAAGATTACCACCAGGGAAGATTTCGCGGTATAGGTAAGAAACGTGCAAAAAGTTGTCATTTTCCTAGAGCTAAAGTTTTGCAAATATCAAAAATTCATTTGCTTGCGATCATTACTATGTTTTTTGTTTTAGAAGATAATTTGTTAAATAAAACGTAGAATTACTATTATTTTTATGTAGCAATTTCACACATAAATCCATAGAAGTGCCACCCAATTTAGACCGTAACCCAGTGGGGGAGGCATCCACAGGGACCGTACCCTCCTTCCCCTACCACCAACCGTCCTTCCGAGAGGTTGGTGGTAGGGGAAGGAGGGTACGGTCCCTGTGGATGCCTCCCCCACTGGGTTCCGGTCTAAATTGGGTGGCACTTCCCGACAGTCCAAACAGTTACCTTACACCTTGCTGGTAGGTCGGACGGTCTGGGTTTCAACAACAACAACAACAACACATAAATCCATTGCTCTAAGTCCTTGGACGAGCCGGATGGTCTGGGCTTTCGACAAATAAATCCAATACGCGCTGGAGTTGCACTCGGTAGGCCCGGGTTCGATTCCAGCCACTGCCAAAATTGCCGCCGTGTTCATGCGGAGCACGATCACGTTAAACATGTGGGTCCGAAAGTCCTTCCGAGAGGTTGGTGGTAGGGGAAGGAGGATACGGTCCCTGTGGATGCCTCCCCCACTAGGTTCCGGTCTAAATTGGGTGGCACTTCCCGACCGTCCAAAACGGTTACCTTACACCTTTCTGGTAGGTCGGACGGTCTGGGTTTCAACAACAACAACACATAAATCCAATTTCCCGGGCACTCAATTACCTGCTGCAAGCCTCTGGGCCAGCAGAGTGGTCTGGGCCTTCAACACATAAAGCGCCTTGGCAGCACAGAGGTCAACACGCATTTCTGGCAAACAAGAACGCATAAAGTGTATAGTGCGTTTTCTTAATTTCATTAAATCCCCAATTAATAATTTATATTATTTATTTACGCATTATTCCCAGTAATGGTACTAAATACATCCATATGGCGTAATTACAAGTGTTTTGGGGAAGTGTTTATGTTTATATATATATATATATATATATTTATTTATATATAATGTGTGTGTGAGTAAAAACTTCAATTACTTTTCATATTTTTACAGTTATCACGACGATTACAGTGCTATACCATTTGTACATTTCTGACACAAAATTTAAAGTTACAAGTAACATAAATGTGTAAGATAGATACAATCCGGTTTTTTATTCCACTTTCTATTCTTTTCACAAATCCTTCTCTTCTCAACAAGCGTTAAGGTGCCTCTCATATTCGTCCCAGTAGTATATTCGAATTTTTCAAACATAGAAAAACATGTGGAGTAAAACTACGTGATGAAAATAGTAAGTACAGTCAGCGACTATTTTCGCTAATAAAACATTTCAGTATGTTTAGAACTGACTGCTGCCATCTGTGAAAACATTGTTTCATAAAAAAATAACCCGGAACAGTTTTTTATTTTTAATTTGAAATATTCAACGTCTTATGTTTGTTCTTGTATAATGCCAGTCAATATTGTATTGAGCATAAATAATTTGGAACGTCCATTTATCATATTTTCGTAAAAAAAACTATTCTACATAATACTATATACTGGTTAACAACTGCTGGGAAACAGAGTTTTCAATATAACTATTGATTTATACCGTCCCGGAACATGGAAAATGCCGCATGCAATTAGAAGTAATGCATACAGTTAGAGATGTGCATAGAACAGCCAATCACCCAACAGCTAATGCATCATACAACAGCAGAGGAAAAAAAGGATAATAAAACAGAGATCAGTATTGATGAAACATCCTGGCCGGATAACAATCCATCTATTCTGCAACATAAAGATAGGCAAATCTGGTAGAAGCTGTTTGGTATATAACAACATTGCATACCAATGCGCTACTTAAAACTATTCGGCGTACTCTCCACAAGGCCGCTCAATAGGGGGTTGGATTTTATTTCTCTCTTATTTCAAGATAGTTCTGAAGGTAGTTCTGATAGTTCTGAAGATAGTTCTGAAGATAGTTCTGATAGTTCTGAAGATAGTTCTCAATATTCTAGGATATAGGTGTGCAATACATCTTACTGAACGTCTCAGGCATTCTATTTGGATGAATGCCGAGGGAATGTCCAAGCCTTCTCTTGCGCTTGACATCTTCGATTTACAGTACATCAGCAACTTTGACTATATTGTGTGAACACGGCATAATTTATAAACAAAATGTATCGCAAAAGGAACTCGTTATGTCCAATATCCACTCGCCACTAGAGGAAAAGGCTATTGTTGTCAAAGAGTAGTGGTCTTTGGCGACATTTTGAAACATATATTTTTTTTACAAACGCATGAGTTATAATGAAAATCAACCTCGAGAAGAGGCACTGTCGTGAATTTAAAAAAAAAGTCAAATATTTCGAAAGATTTTGAGCTCTGAAAATAGGTGCAGTTGGAAAAATAAAATTTAATACTATATGTGGCTGCCATGCAGCCTATATCCATTTTCGTGGTGGTATAGTAATGTTTATGATATCTAGTTTAACAGGTACTTGGTTTAATATATTTTATAAAAAAAGCACTACTTTCCTGAAATTAGGTGGTTATTTGGTGAAAAGTTGAATGCATGGTTACTTGGGCCATTGGTGAATATTATGTGCGGGGAATTGGTATTTGAAAAATTAGCAGCGAACTGCGCGGTATGAGGGTAATACGAGATAAAGTACTAGTGAATAACACGTACTGATTCTTTGTAATATATAAGGGGGAAATGGATTTGTTACAGAAAACCCCAGCTCGCCCTTTTTCTACATAGAAAAATCTGAGGTTTACTACAGAACCCCAGTATTTCAGTCAATAGTGCTCTGCTTTTGAGATCCATTATTCATAGGTACTGGCCATTCGCTGAAAATAAAAGCATGATTTATTTGTTGCAATAACCAAACTTGCAAATATTTATGGCTAGTTTCAGAACTTTTTTGATTCTTTTTTCAAACAAATGTCGGTATTTTTTTGTGTAAAACTCGATATGTGACTAAAACTTGAAATGTGTTTGGCTTAACTACGTGCAAAAACTGTGAAACATGAAATGCACATCAGTTGCATATTACATTTAGAAGAAGTGCATTGCTGCAGCCTTTTAAATAGGAGGTGTTTGTGGAAAGTGAATTTATTGTTATGGTATGCGTGCAAATACAAAATTGAGAATTGTGGTTTTTGCATTCTGAAAAGCAGAATTCTTGTTATAAATCTGGGAGTAAATAAAAATAGGCCCTTTGAATGGTAAAGTGGTTTTAAGCTACGTTATTTATACGTGCTATGCACTGCAATATGTTCCAATAGCAGCTACATTAATGTAGAGTTATGTATTTATGTATCTGCAAATATGCACTATTAAAACGCCATATATGTTAATATGTACGTATTTGAGTTACTCAACGGATTTAAAACACGAATTATTAACGTAGGAAACCCCGGATTTGTTAAAAGTTCAAATGCGAGGTATTCAATTGTTTAAAAGTAATTGGCGATATTTTACAGACTTATATCATTCGCTTCATTTTTTAAAATTCTTTCAGCTCACTGAACATATATGTTGCGATTTACAAAATTCCAAACTAATTCTACCCACTAATTTCTAAAGGAAAAAATCTGATGAGGGAGCACATGAATTTCCATGAGAACTCATATTCACGTTCTCTTTATTTCTTGAATAATTCATTAAAGTGAGTTTAATTGCATACAATAACAGCCATCATTATTTTAAATTACAATGAATTTGCACTTTTAAATTAATTTTCGTTTTCATTCGGTAAGTGGACTTACTGTCGTAGCAAAAGTGCGAAAAATCTAAAATATCTCGAGAACGGCAAGTCCCGGAGTAGTAGGTTGGTCTTATTCTTTTGTCGTTAAAAATTAAGCATGAAATAAGTATTTAATTGATATATTTGAGCAAATGTAATATTTTTTTTTAGATTTAACGATTTTTGCTTTCCATTTCGCAAAAAAATGCAGGTTCTCTTTTTTTGAATCGTATCAAAATCTAATTAACATCAGTTTAACTTACAAGTGTCTTATATACCAAATTTTGTGAAATTTGGTGCATTAGTTTTTCAATTAGTGTAGATACAGGCAATTTTTGCAGGCTATCTGGAATCGTACCAAAATCTAATCAGCACCAGGGTTTCCTACATGAGACTCACCTACGAAATTCTATGAAATTCGGTCAATTGATTTTTCAGTTGGAGTGGATACGAAATCAGCACAGACAGACAGACACACACAGAGACACACATGCGTCACGTTAAAGATAGTTTTATCGTGTTCTAGATTTCCCGAAACTTGTAGATCTGTCGAAAACTCGAATTGCGATTTTCGGCACGATTCCATACCTTCCCTATATGTTACCATGTATTGCAGAGAAAGTAAAAATGAAGAGATGTTGTTAATGTCAACATAAACTGACAGCCCGTATGATGTGAAAGTCGGGGTTTCTCTACCTTTTCATATTTCATTAAAAGTAATATTCCCAAAGAGTGCGTCTTTGTTTGCTTTTCTGTCTATCTACAAGATCCACCCATATTTTCATCCAGTTTTCCATTATACTGACTAGCATTGACTACATTAGGATGAATGATGAATCACTCTTATTTTCATCTATCTATATGAATCAGTCATATTTTCATCCAGTTTTCCATTATACTGGCTGGCATTGATCACAATATGATGAATGATGAAACACTCTTATTTTCATCTATCTATATGAATCACTCATATTTTCATCCAGTTTTGCATTCTCCATGACATTGATTACATTATGATGTTATCCTAAAACCAACTTATGAAATATATCTTTATTTAGAAATGGTTAGAAAAATCGGCAAAATCATTATAAACTAGATAAATATAACTATATTAAATACTACAGCGAATTTCCCCACCGTTTTCTTGGTTCTAAACAAGCCCCCGCTACTTAAATGATACAAATGCGGATAACAACACTCACTTTCCAGATCTTTTGTTTTAAAGTAATATCATTCTCGCGACACACACAAATGAAAATACTTGAAATCGCAAAAAAAATTCCCTTAAAATCGAAAATTATTGAAATCTCAAAGAATGCCCATTCAATGCTGGTTAAATTTTAACACGGTAATATAATACCACATAAAAAATAGGAAGTTTGGATAATCCTAACAATAAATGCACATGGTGCAAAATGTAGAATAACACAGATATGTATCTGTGTACGTTTAAAAGTGACTGCGTACCCAATTTAATGGTCTTACGTCGCTTAGATTTTCCTCTACAGACTGCACACATAGACAGACTTATAGACCTTTTCCTATATACTCGGAAATGTACTCGACATTACCCGTAATCGCAGTGTAGCCTATATATATATATATATATATATATATATATATATATATATATATATATATATATATATATATATATATATATATATATATATATATATATATATATATATATATATACATATATATATATATATATATATATATATATATATATATATATATATAATATATGTATATAATATATATATAATATATATATATATATATATATGTACATAATATATGTATATATAATATATATATATATATATATATATATATATATATATATATATATTATATAATATATATATAATATATATATATATATATATAGGCACATCCTCTCAATCCTGAATTCCCTGTGTATCAAATTTCACGGCCGTATGTCGCTTAGATTTCCTCCTAGGGTTTGCAAATACACACAGACAGACACATTATATTACAAGTACCTGTAGCTGAGCTGAGCATCTGAGCTCTAGACATCTGTGAAATTGTTAACGACAGGACTCTAAAAAAAACAATTTAATTGGCTCTATGTTTTTGATTTTTTTTTGGTTGAGAATTATTTTAATATATTCTTCGTCCCGTCGAAATTTATCAGCTTCATTTCTCATTCAATAGCTTCATAAACAGTTTTATTCCGGACTCTGAAAAAAACAATTTAATTGGCTCTATGTTTTTGATTTTTTTTTTGGTTGAGAATTATTTTAATTTATTATTCGCCCCGTCGAAATTTATCAGCTTCATTTCTCATTCAATAGCTTCATAAACAGTTTTATTCAGGACTCTGAAAAAAACAATTTAATTGGCTCTATGTTTTTGATTTTCTTTTTGGTTGAGAATTATTTTAATATATTCTTCGCCCCGTCGAAATTTATCAGCTTCATTTCTCATTCAATAGCTTCATGAACAGTTTCATTCATAATTATATATTGAAGCAAAGCTGAATATTGGACTATCCTTAACAATCTTGAAACAATGGTTATCGTAATACATCCCTTTGCGTTATCGCGTATTAAAATTTTCTCTTTTAATAAAAAATTATAGCAACACTCACAGATTTAAAAATATATTTGTGATCCCTATTGAAAAAGTTTTAAAATTTAAATATGTAGTATCTATGTAAAATGTGGAAACATGCCATCGAGGTGCATTAGTTAAGGTGAAGATTCTACTGAGTGAAAAAACTCAGACCTTTAAGTGCAGTAGAGGTCGAGGACAGACAAATAGACAGACATACAGCCAAATTCTTCCTTTTATTAATATAGATTATTTCCATTTTTTTTACAAGTATGTAACAGAAAAAATGAATAAAATTAGTGTATTTACATATCTTCATCCTGACATGTAAACTAAGTAACCAACTATCTTCCCCTAAATAACCAACAATCTTCCCACTAAATAACCAACTATCTTTCCACTAAATAACCAACTATCTTCTTCATGTCTAGTTCTCCATTTTATATAATATAAAAATCATACCAAAACAGGAGTATGAACTTTATATTTTACTTGTAGAGTACAAAGATCACATACCCAACTAATATTGCATGCTATGTAATAAGTGTTACAACGTTAGAAATGTTATAATATGTATAACAGAATTCGCTATATACACAGTATATCCGGAGATATAAATATGCAATATGCTGCATGTTTTACAATTTTGTGCAATATAAAGTTAAAGTAAACTGATAATCTCTTAGACGTGTTCTTTTATGCGTATTTTTATGTAGACGTGTAATTATGTAATGAAATGTTTTATGCTAAAGTAATCTGTAAAATGAGTTGTACACGCTGATATATAACCATTTGCGCATAATTCCTATAAACTACAAAATCAATACACAGTAATGAATGCGCAAAGGATTGTCGTGTTTAATATATTAGTCGTAATAGTTAAAGATCACAAATTTATCCCAGAAATAATTATTTTCAAAACTTTAAAAGAGGTTTCTGTCACGCAAACCACTGATTACAGAAGTGAATTAATACTTCACATTCACGCCCTAAAACGACAAATTACGGCTTTACAGAAGTGCTAAGTTACTCCGTCAGTCTAATTTATTCTAAAGTCTAGCTAAATTGCTTCCGAACAGAACATGCTAATTAAAGCAAAATTATAGTCCCGCAGACAATCGATTTATATCCCCAATCGCTTTGCAAAGCAAATATATATCCAGATTAGAGTCAGTGCTCCTGCTTTCAGAGATGCAATTGTTTAAAATACGCAGAAAATAGTTAATGATTTAGAAATTGTGTGTAGGGATTTTAATTAATGGAGGTCCTTAATTTCTGTGACATTTCCCGTTCTTGTAGTCAAGAAGCAGTAACATACTTTTATATCACTATTTTATTCCATTTATCTCATTGGTGTCCTGCCATTTATGGGGTGTTAATATATATATATATATATATATATATATATATATATATATATATATATATATATATATATATATATATATATATATATATATATATATATATTTACTACATCACTCAATAAGTCACCGGTCTAACTAAGAAAAATATTTTTTTTTTAGAAATTTGATTTTATTCATCAATAAACTCTTCTTCAAAAGTGATACATTCATTCCAACGCTCCTCTAACTTTTCGATGCCTTTTTTGTAGAACAATTTGGCTTTGCTCTCAAAATAGGCCTGAGTTTCGGCAATCACTTCTTCATTTGAGCCAAATTTCTTTCCCTGGAGCACCTTTTTGATGTCTACAAAAAGCCAGTAGTCGCTGGGGGCCAGATCTGGAGAGTACGGTGGGTGAGGAAGCAATTCGAAGTGTAATTCATATAATTTAACTATCGTTTTCAGCGACTTGTTTGGCGTTGTTGTTTTCGGTCAGGTGTGCCCAAACGCGGCACCCACTTCGAAAGTAACTTATGCATTCTCAAATTTTCGTGTAAAATCGTAAACACACTACATTCTGATATCTTTAAGGTGTCAGCAATTTCACGCAACTACATTTTACAGTCTTTCAAAACTATTTTGAAGAGTTTTTTAATGTTTTCCGGAAAAACTGCCGATTTTGGGCGACCAGACCTTTCAGCATTATCGGTGTTTGTACGACCACGTTTAAATTCAGCATACCAGTCAATAATAGTTGATTTCCCTGGTTCAGAGACTCCATAACGCTTATCAATGCACTGTTTGGCTTCAATAGTATTTTTCGCCCATCAAAAAGCAATGTTTAATCAACACACGAAATTCTTTTTTATCCATTGTTTTGAAAATTACAAAACTGGGGTCACTAAAACCACTTTTACCTATAAACTAATTGTCAGAATGTCATGAAATTTTGACACGTGTCGTTTGAAGGTTGGTACTATCCAGAAATTATATGGGTCTGTCAACAGTGTTGCCATATATGTGTCAGACCGGAGACTTATTGAGAGAAGTGTTATATATATATATATATATATATATATATATATATATATATATATAAATATATCTATATACATATATATATATAAATATATATAAATATATCTATATACATTTATATATATATATATATACATATATATATATATATATATATATATATATATATGTATATATATATATATACATATATATATATATATATATATATATATATATATATATATATATATATATATATATATATATATATATATATATATATATATATATATATATATATATATATATATATATATATATATACATATATATATATATATATATATATATATATATATATATATATATATATATATATATATATATATATATATATATATATATATATATATATATATATATATATATATATATACATATATATATATATATATATATATATATATATATATATATATATATATATATATATATATATATATATATATATATATATATATATATATATATATATATATATATATATATATATATATATATACATATATTTGAAATGTAATAATAAGAATTATGTAAAAATAAAAAAAATAAAAATACAATTCAAGTAATATTAACATCACCATAGAAGCAAATTCACGGCCATAATGCCGATAAGAGAAAAGAACAGAACCTTCCCAAATTCGATGATTAATCAGAATTAAATTCCTCTTCAGGTCTGAGTATTTAACTCTAATTAACCCAAACAAATGCCTGTTTCAGATTAAGCAATAGTACATTACTATAAATGCTTAAACTCAGACTACAGGCATCAAAAAATGAAAAAATGAAAAAAGGATACATTAAGAAAACTGTATTACCATGCGGCATGAATCATTCTTCTTCTACCACGTGTATACACGATCAACCTCAACAACTTAATCTAGAAGCACCGGAATGAACAAGTCGAAATTCTACCAGGGAGGTAGTACGAACGTTCACAGAAATACTCCCAAACCCGTCCAGTGAGTCTAAGCTGGAGACTGGACAAGCAATTCAGAATACAACTTCCCAAACATGCAGAACTGAATATGAATATGAATCATAGATGAAAATTCCTACTAAACAAGAATTAATAGGAAAACTGGATAATCGAGAATGCCACTATACACCATTATAAGGGCGCACAAAACGTAGTTTCAATACTGACAAAAGTTACATTTTTTTGCGAAAATAAAATTCAAAACATTAATGCATCTTATTTTCCGATTTTTTGATTTTTCTAATGTTTTTGACTTAGTTTATTATTTTTCATTTTTATTTATTTATATAATTAATAAATAATTATATATAACATACAAACATATATATATATATATATATACATATATATATATATATATATATATATATATATATATATATTTTTTTTTTTTTTTTTTTTATATATACATATATATATATATACATATATATATATATATATATATATATATATATATTAAAAATATCAGTTAGCGGTCAGTTCTTTTCTGTATGTGTTATTTATTGCCAGTTATTCAAAATAATTTAAATGGTTATATATAAAATTTGAAATATAGGAATTGGGACCTCATAAAGTATGGATTATTAGGTGTTCGAATTCGAATGTTTAAGAAAATCCCTTATTCAGAAATTAACAAAAAATTATTCGACCATTAGCCCTACATATATTCGAAGGAACTCCTATACCACGCTCATATCTGATATCATGTTAATTTCATAATAATTATGCTTTTAAAAGATATGTTGTTATTATGACTAAAAAGTATGCAAAAATAGAATATTAAGATGTGTTTGATTTAAAAATGCAATTTTTTATAAATAAATTGTAGATTATATTAGCTTATGGATTTAACTAGACTATATACTTTTTGATTGTATTTCCTTTACAAATCTTTATCAGACGGAATTGAGATTTGAATCTCGGGTTGTGGATTACCTTGCAGGTTTGATAATCATAAAGGGATGATAAAAACATATGTTTTAAAGAAGCTAAAATACCAGTCCAATCTGTTAATTTAGCAGAAATATTTTCAGACTCACAAACTCTGTCTTTTATCTATCTCTGCCCATAACACTTTGGGGTGAATGCTTTTCTAAAGCATCATTTCAATCATAATAAGTGACAATGATTTCACGCGATCAAAGGTATTAAAGTGATTAATTATTTAATATTTTGAAATGACCAATTACACAGCCGCTTTAGATTTTGAAACATATTAAAACTTTCCCATTTAAAACTGCAGCTTCTTCAAATTACGAAGTAAATCACTTTTTATGAACTAGTATTCATTCTGCTCATCAACCAGCCCTTATGGATATATTTTAAACTTATTGCCGCCCATCAATATCAAATAGTCATTATTGCAGTAGAAAAGAAAGAAGTATATTAAGTGTCACAATTTTGAAAACCTTGTAACTAATAATATCAGTTTTACGCAGTTGGCATCAATTCAATACATTTTGAGTTTTAACTGCAAAGGAGAAGCAGAGCTAGATTTATGGTCACAAAATCCAGATATTAGACATTTTTCGAATAAATTCCAATCAAGCATGCTTTCTGATATTTCCTATACCTGGCTTGTGGTCACATTACATTTCAGAATCAATATGTCCCGAATTGATATCAGCATCTCAGTAAAACAATTTTTAGTTTCCACTGAGGTTTGTAAAATTTAGGGATTAAATTTTTCTTGTTGACCCTGCAGGTAAAACTATTCGGTATTGATAAGCGATAGAAAATTCGAAGACTGATATTTGCAGGTCGTTGCAGCAGAAGCACAACTTGTAGGTGACAGATTTGCGAAATTAGATTTTTGTAAAATGAAGCCACATACATGTTCTTGTTGCTTTTGAAGTAATAGGTTTTTGGCATTAACGAGCGTCAGAAAGCAAATCCTGTCATGTTTTAGGTTTCGGAAGCAGAACTTCATTGCCAGTTATTAAAACACCTGTCATGTGTGTCCTTTGTAAATATAAACCTAGTTTTGGGGCCTCTATGCAGTTTGTGCTCAATTTTTGTGAATTGGGTCAAATATGTAGCAAAATTAACTATTTATTGAGCTAAGATGAAAGTTTATGAAATTGAGGCACATTGATTTACATGATGTTTCTTCAGTAACCACAATTCGATGCTGATGTTGTGACGAGATTTCATAATCTCGCCAAACCCTTGTAAAAATAGCAAATTATATATTAATTATCAAGATTCTATATTTTTACATCATTTTAAACCATGTTTTAATTATCCTTCTTGTCTTTGAAATTCATTATTATACAAAATGTTCAATACCAAAAGGAAAGCTTTTTAGCCATTTTTTTATTCTATGAAAACCGTATTCAGAGAGAAGTTTCGTTATTATTTGACCGCTAAAGTCAAGGTACGGGTAGAGCGGATGTCTGGCTTTGCTTGCGGCCTGGTAATGTTAGTGCAAGACATGCATTTTTCCACACAATGGTTTTGGAGTGAAACTTCTGGAAATAATTTGAGACCTTGCTGCGAGGGTATGCTGTATCGGCATACTTCATTTTCGGGACCCTGCCGTAAGTTGAAGAGGGTAGGTCTTTGGTGATTTCTATTGGTCTAAAACTGTAAATAAGTCTTCTCGCAGGTCCGAATGATTTTGGGACCTGAATCCGCCTGGTTACATAAAAGATGTTGCAAAGAGTATTCGTGGCTCTCTTTTCTGTCTGGTCGTCGACAGTTACAGGTCGGTCTGGACCATTTTCAATGCTGCTCACCACGGAGTGTGGGATTCGGCCCATGTCGACCCTCGGCCTTCAGTGGGCATGAGAAGGAGAGCCGAAGATGCCTACATCGCCGAAGAACATAGATGGAGAGCCCGACGCCTAGCTGAGAGAGCTGCGACGAGGAAGGTACGATGGGGCCCGAGGTCTGTGTGCCGGGTCGAGATGTTTTAACGGTACGGAATGCAACTATGAAGTCAAATTCCCTGCGATATGAGGCGGATGTCTGATTCTGAATCTTCTGCAACTCCGACTGGGAAGGTAAGGGCTGATTGCTCTCTGCATCTACACCTGTCTTACGGTCAAGGATTCTCCTGGACGGGAGCTTTCGGATTTAAAACCTGGTTATAACATTAATGTGTATAACATTTATGGGTTGTGCCAACGAACTTCACGGCTTTATCACGGTTTAACCTATTTAGCATATTTGCATCTACCACTTAATTTCATATTACATATAACATGCTTTGGTGCTTGGCGCCATATTTTCTGCGTGACACTGATAGATGCTAGAATGTATAGAATCTCTCATGATACAGGATTCTGCAGTAGAAGTTTAATTACTAATTATTAAAACACTTACCGCATGTGTTCTTTTAAACATACATATAATCATGCGGCCTCATTCTGGTTCATTGTTTTGTGAATTCTGGCCAGTTCAACTGCTAAAGTTTTGTATTATTAGTTAAAAACCGAATTTGAAAAATTGGGAGGTAGAAAACATTTTATTGTTGTCACTTTAATAATAACTCTTCAAAATTGATACGCCTTAAAGATCTCATAACTGATCCATGGATTTTGTCTGCCGTAATAAGAGAAGGATTCATAATTTTGTATTATTAGTTAAAAACCGGATTTGAAAAATTGGGAGGTAGAAAACATTTGATTGTTGTCACTTTAATAATGTCTCTTCGATTTGATACGCGTTAAAGATCGCATAACTGATCCATGGATTTTGTCTTCCGTAATAGGAGAATGAGTCATAATTATAGAAATTTTTGTTACTGTAGGGACATCTATATTTCCAATCTATTATTTCAGAATACAGCATGCACGCTATTTAAGGGGAAGGTGGACGTTGAAATGAGCAAAAATCGACTATTTTTTTTTTAATATATAACAATATTTTACACATTTAACCTTTTACTTACGTGGTGGACAGCGTCCATCCCAAACGCAGAACTTGTCAAAAAGACAGGTATTTGATATACCTTATACCAAACAGTTCAATCCCTTTTTGCAGACATTGGCCTCCATGGAAATCGCTAAGGTATGTCAAATATCTGTCTTTCTGAGAGATTCTTCGTTTGGGATGGACGCTGTCCCACCCGTAACCAAAAGGTTAAATGTTTTTTTTTTCGAAAAGGAATTTTCAAATGTTTTACATATTTAAAATGCTCCATGCGTTTTAATTTTTATTTGAGATGCATGAAATTTGACAAAGAGACACCTTTCATACTTTTTAATGAAACTGGGTATGCATTTTACAATTGGGCTTTATTAAGTTGATTAGAAGTGAATAAGAATCTAATTAAATGATGAAAATTAAGTTTTAATGCAGAAAAATATATTTTAAAAATTAACTTTCTAAGGGATTTAAAAATGAGTACCCAAATGTGTTCATAATGTGATTTTGATTGATCATAATATAAAATTAATCAAAAATGTGAACAAATGGTACGAAAGGAGCATTTTTCTAATTTTCGTTAAAAAATTAAATTAAAAAAAATTCAAAATTATAACAAAATTGAAAAAAAATTAATGGTATTTTATATAGTAATGTTAAGAGGAATATTTATATAAATCTTTATGTTTCTAAGTCAATAAATAATTAAAAAACATTTCAACGTCCACCGTCCCCTTAATACATTTAAATAATATTGGCAAGGAATATGAAAATCAGTAAGAATTTGAACAAATCAATCACAGAAGCATTATTTAGTAGCTGGATTAGTAAAAGGAATTACCACACCGTACTTTCCAAAAAATGTCGCAATCAACAATTTCACATTTCTTACCTGGAAAGAAAAGTATTTTAAATAATTTTATAAACTCATAAACAAAATTATGAAGATATTATATTGTCTATAAAAAGTCATATTCATAGAAGAAAAGAATACCATATCCCCTTTATGTAAAAGTAAACCCTTTTAAAATATTCAGTAACACTGAATTATATGTATTATACCTCTAGAAGCATAATAATGCATATTTTTCTTTTTAATGAGGTTTCAAAAATCATTTTTGGTGTAAAAAATCGAAGTTCATAAGGTAAAAATAAAATGATTCAAAATAAATTACAGTTGTTATTGTTATTTGGTTCATTTCTAAAAATATTCGTATTTACAATAAGCAACGCCAGGGATTGTTTTTAAAGCACTAAAATAACGAGCATCCTTTATTGTGACGTGAATTTTTGCAAACGATAGAATGTCACGTTAAGGATGAATTTTCGTAAAATAAAAATTATAAAAGAGCTATTGAAGTGGTGTATTAAAACGTTATTTGTTTTGGACACTTCAGTAATGGCTGTTCTGTGCTGATGCACGTCAAGAAATGCAAAACCGGTCCATCTATATAGTTTACTGCAGTCATGTATATGGAAATTCATTATTCGAAGTTCTTAGAAACACCTTTAATTAGTAAGTTTCGTGGCTATAATATTCTGCCCGAAATATTTATTCTTCAAAGTATATAACTTATTCGTAAATAAAATAGTGAATAATTATGTTACTCGTTATAGATTGGTGTCAATCATTGCTCCTTTCGCATATTTCGAATGGGAAAATTGATGCGTGCTGTGTGTGATGATGGTATAAGGTGCATAAGGCAATATTCCGATATATATTTTTAATTTATTAAAAAAATATTTAAAAAACTAAAATTATGTAGTTTAGATTAACAAAAGTTACTTTATTTCGTCCAAATCGGACTACAAACGACGAAGCCATCGATGATAAAATTACGGATGTAACGTTTACATTCCCTCCATCGTTAGAGAGCGTTGTTGAGGCAAACGCCCATACTGGCGTATAGCCTAGCTCCCAATGCACATATGTCGAAGAATTAAAAGTGAATTTGTTTTTCACATTTCTACCAGAATTATTAAGTAATGCAGCCTAAAGGGTATATATAATCAAAAGAAAAATGTCATAATAGCTTGTATATTGCGATTAACACATCAGTTACATAATTTTGTTTCATCTCCGTTACATTTTTTTTTCATGATGTCCGGACGATGAACGAAGCGATGACGAGTTCATATGCCCCGCGTGGAAAATTTCGGAAAATTTACGTAACTCATGAAGTACTTACCCAATCTACAAATTTCGATACGTTTCTGAAACTCGCGAAAAGTTGCCAATTTAGTTAAATTTCTGCAAATTCGTCACCATATCACGCGACTCTGATCTTCAAAATAATACAACAGTTCTTAGGTCTTTGCAACAACATGGCATCACTTAAGTTTCATACTTCCTTTTCATCTCTGACATATTTATTTCATAATTCACTCCGTATACCACTCACTCTAGCATGTTTCACATCAAAAACATAACAAATTTCTCAACCATATTAATTTTAAAAATGCACAGAACGTGTTAAAATATAATCAAGCGTCTTAGATGAATTAATTTGATTCGGAGAACATGCAAAATATTTCTCAAGAACCAATAAATTTAGCAAATTAATGGTGTAAACAGAAATGCATAACTTGCTCAGAAAATAAGTAACATATTACTCTCACACTAGAAGTTAATTTTCGTTTTAACAATAGCCTTAGTAATGAAATTAAGAAGTTATTAAATTTGTTAAATTAAGTATGCGGTAGAGAACCGGGAACGTGGCTTGAATAGAAAATGAATAATGTTATATTTAGTCCTTTATTGAGTATATAACTTATTCAGTAGATGTTTCTGGGATTAGAAGACATGAAAGGTTATTCGTTTAAAGGTATAGAATTTAATATTCCTGAAATTTGAGTAAAATATATTTAGTAAATTTAACTAATTATATTTATAATTATAGATACTTTTTAAGCTAACATAGTTACAATGTATTTTAGGATCAAATGCATTATGAACAAGCAACTTATGAAAGAGCTTTCATATGGCGGAAAATATGTACAGCATTTCTGACGCACTTTATACTATTTATTGCATACTTGCCAATTATACTCTTTATTGCATACTTACCAATTATACTATTTATTGCATACTTGCCAATTATCCTGTTTATTGCATACTTTCTTCATACAGTCATACGAATTTTTCGAATATCCGGAATTGACATCTCCATAACTGGAAGTGGAAATCCTTAGTAAACCGCCCAACCCCATCTGAATTCGATGCTGAGTCTATAACATCCATTATTTAATGTCTATATTAAACCTATCAAGATGTTGCCTTATGTTTATTTATAGCCTATTATGATGCTGTCTAGCCTATAATAATGTTTCGAGAAATAATTGTGAATTAATAATTTGGAATAATTTTGAAATTCTCTGTAAAGCCCCCCCCCCCCTCCTCTTTTTCTCAGGAACTTAATGCTGAATCCACATCAGACATCGTCTAAGCTCTATCTATAATTTTAAGAAATAGAGTGAAATTAACATTTTTGAACCGGAAATATAAATATAAACTTAAGTTAAAATCTTTAGCAAACCCTCCTCCCCCATTCTCATCTGGAACTTCGGTGCTGAATCCAAATAACTCGCCGTCAGAGTTATATCTATAGCAGGTCCTAGGGAAGAAATGCTTGAATGTACTTTTTAAGCAAAATAATAGTATGGCAAAATATTTGCCACCGTCAACTTGTATATTTTAAAAATCAGTGTACAACTATTCAAACTGAGAATAATTGCCTTGTATATTCAGGGCATTTCTTCAAGTAGTGTAGCTTGTAGCATAACTTAACACAATCCAAGAGGCCTGCATATTTCACAGTTACGGATTATTGAAACATTGAGATGGGAAAGTGATGTTTTACAATACCCAACGACCTTTACATGCTGAGTAAAGGTCGTTAGGTGTTGTCGTTGGCTCCATGGGTGTGTCGTGAAAAAATGGTAGTTGGTTGGTTGTTGAAAAATCGTTAGTTCCATATTAAGATGCAATGAGGTCGCTTCATAGACTTGAAATAGGGATTTAGAATGTAATTCTATTCAAAGGAATTATTAACATAGCTGACGTAGTGCATATGTTGTCATAATCGTATCCAATGACTGAGGATGTCATATTTAGATGCTTGGAGTGTCGGTTGTAGATTCCGAAAGATTGGAATTTTGAGATGAAAAATACATCTATTGTTCTACAGAAGTTCTATGTCACATTTGAAAAATATCTACTAGCAAAAAATCATTGCTTTAACTGGACTCGCGCATATGAAGTATGCGAGCTATGAAATATTTCAAATAAAAACTTGATTTAACAAACAATTTTGAAATTAAAAGCATGAACATGAATTTCAATATTTGAGAATCCTAATACAATACAGCATAAGCGTATTTATAATTTGAATATTAAATTAAAGATATTAGAATACAGGAAAACAATGAAATTAAAGTAACACATTTAAGTCAAAGAAACGTATTTAATATACAGGAGAGAACGTTTAATTCACAATGCACGTGTATATTTTATGCATCACCCCCAAGAGACGTGTATTTCTAACCACGGAGACATTTTATGTTAACTACTTTCTGTTTATGTGACACACCATTTAGATATATTTACGTAGGGCAAATACAAAACTTGTCTCCCCCTCCTCCCCAGCTAAAATATCCTGAAAGAAACCCTGATGGTGACTGAACAAGCTTTGATTATATGTTTAAAAGTTGCTGTTTACTTGTTATTTGTACAAAACTTAGTGAGCATGCGCACTTTGTAAAGAGGTGTTTAGCCCTGTTTACAC
Source organism: Amaurobius ferox (assembly GCA_951213105.1). Lineage (NCBI taxonomy): Eukaryota > Metazoa > Arthropoda > Arachnida > Araneae > Amaurobiidae > Amaurobius > Amaurobius ferox. The sequence goes on from OX578143.1 coordinate 37,293,832, forward strand.
ATTATGTGTTCGTTTATGCATCCATAGTATAAACATCTATTAAATATCATTTATTATATTTTTCTCTTACATATTTTCCAAAACGTAGATAATGAATTTTTTTTAGGTTAATTATAATTAATAAAAATATCTGATGTGGGCAGCAGATGACTTTTCTTATATAATGCAATGAATTTACTACTTTTACCGTAAAAAAAATAAATTATTTTTATAGTAGATATTTATATTCTTTCCAAGATATTGAATTTTCGTCAATGAGTCGTCATTTTGCATGTCGTCATCATCAATGAGTCGTCATTTTGCATGTCGTCATCATCAATGAGTCGTCATTGATTTAGCGTCATTTTTATCCATTTGGCGAGTTTTTCGTCAATTTATCAACACTTAAAAAGTCGCCAAATTGGCGACATTGCACCAAATTCGTCGCTAAAATCTCGCCGAGCATTATGGACGAATAAATAAGTTATTCTTACAGCAGATAAATTACTATTGGCGTTCAAATAAAAAAGTATTACTCAAAATATATTTTTTCATGAATAGAACGAGCTAGATCCACGTGAATGATGTCACCAAATTTATCGCATGGCATTACATATGGACAGTGAACATGTTTCGGTTCAGAACGGTTCATGTTAGCGATCTAAAATTTATCTCATTAGTTTTCTAATGAAAAATTACAAAATAAATCTATTTGCGTAACTTTATTAGCTGTTTTGATTTTTTGACGATTTTTTCAAAATTTCACTCGAAAATTTAGGGGGTTCTGGACATTCGATTGCGTATAAAAACAATAGGCTTCCAGTGTTTACGAATTGTGATTTTTGTACCAAATTTTTTTCGAATCGGTCCATTCGTTCGTCAGTTATCGTCTCCGCAGACTCACTGACACACACACACACACATACTTTCACACACACACACATACTTTCACACGCTCGCACACAAACACACATACATCACTTCAAAAGTGTTTCAATTCGTGATCATGGATGCTTGAAACGTGCTCTCCCGTCGAAAACTCGAATTCGAATTTTCGACCCCGTCACAATACTTTCCTTATACATTATGTATATAAGGAAAGTAATCAATTTTACTGGGATTAATCATTTATTAATCAGATAATTATGTTTAAAGTTTAATTATTGTTTTGCCTTTTTTACGTCAGTATTAATATGTAATTTAGAAATATTTTATGTTTAGGCGGACATTGTTTAAATGCGGACAACAACATTTTTCAAATGAACTTTAAAACTGCTAAAATTATAGTTCAGTAAAACGAATTTCTGGTTTTGTTCGGTTTAAGATGCAAAGCTCTGATTAACATGACATAGGAATTAATAGAAAAATTTTGAAACCAACAAATATTTAAAAAAAAATACTCCTGTTTAGAATCAAAAATAAAAAGTCATGTTGTGACGTCACGACATCAGAGAACGTTTTCCCCCTTCTTTCAGAAACCCGTAGCAAGGGACACCCCTTCCCACTTGGTACGTCAGCAAGTAGGATCTTGTCCCACTCGATTTCCCGATAACGGTTGAAATTTAAAATTAGAACTTTTATTTCTCCACTTCAAATTACATGGAATATTCAGAAATAAAGTAATTTTTACTTTCCTTATACACATAGTATAATGTATGAGAAAAGTATTTTGGTCGAAATTTTCAAGTTTTCGACGAGGGAGCATGTTTCAAGAATCCCTGAACACGAATCAGAGGTTAAATTGGTGACTGTGTGTGTCTGTATGTGTGTGTGTGAAAGTATATGTGAAAGTACTTCAGTGTGTGTGTGTGTGCGCGCGCGCTCGGCGAGATTGTGGCGACGGATTTCGCAAAATTTCGCCAACATGTGGACTCTTTTAAATGTTGCTAAATTAAAGAAAATGTCGCCAAATGGATAAAAATGACGCTAAATCAATGAAAAGGATGACTAATTGATGGAAATTCAATACCTTAGAAAGGAAATATGTATCTACTATAAGAATAACCTATTTTTTCGTCCGTAACGTTTGGCAAACTTTTGGCGAAATTCTCGGAATATCTCCAACTTGCTGTAGCCAAATTGTATAAAATTTCAACCAATTGATAAAAATTCACCAAATGGATGAAACCAAAGCTAAATCAATGAAATTACCTCTAATTGAGTTTAATATCTTGGAAAGAACATTAGAGTAGAATATAAGAATAACCCATTTCTCTGCCAGTCCGTAACGGTTGGCGGGAAAATTAGCGACATTTTGCCATCATAGCGACTATTTTATGTGTTGCCCATGTGACAAGTATGTCGCCAAATTGATAAAAATAACGCCAAATGTGAAGTAATTTTTAGCAAATTCTGATTTACATCTTGTGAGGGGCATACCATTTACTATATAATAAATGCTTTTCTCTCCGTTTGTCTGTAACAATTGCTGATGCATGTGGCGAACTTGGTGAATAATCTATCGACGAATCTCCAATTTGGCGATATTTCACCCCAGATTGACGAAAATATCGTCAAAATTGCAAAAATGACGCCTAATTGATGAATTAATTCTTAAAATATTTTAATTTATGAACTATGTCGATTATTGAGGATCCTATCAGTATTGATAATTGTTTTCTAGAGTTGCGCGAAATATAAGTTAATTGAGTTCTTTGAAATAGTTTTATATGTTGTTATCTGGAAAATAGCCAAATGTATTATACAAAGTTGAAAATACAGTGCCGTGGATCCTATAGATTATTTTTTTTACTATGAAAGGGGTAAATTCATTACATAATATAAGGGGAGCCATGAGCTGCCCACATCATATTTTTACTTTCCTTATATGTATAAGGAAAGTATTGTGACGGGGACGAAAATTCGATTTCGAGTTTTCGACGGGAGAGCACGTTTCAAGCGTCCGTGATCACGAATCACATATTTTTGAAGTGATGTCTGTGTGTGTGCGTGTGTGTGAAAAATATGTGTGTGGGTGGGTGTGTCAGTGAGTCTGTGTAGACGATAACTCACGAACAAATGGAGCGATTCTAATGAAATTTGGTACAAAAATCACAATCCATAAATACTGGAAGTCTATTGCTTTTAAATGCAATCGAATGTTCAGAACCCACCTAAATTTTCGACTGAAATTTTGAAAAAATCATAAAATCAAAATCTTTAATAAAGTTACGCAAATAGACATTTCTTATGTAATTTTTCCTTAGAAAACGATTGACATAAACTTTAGAACGCTAGCACGATCCGTTCTCGGGATATTGCACATTTTTTCAAATAAATTTATCACAAAATTCCATGAATTAAAAAATATATTACCTGTTGAGAAACCTGTTCACTTTTCATATGTAATATCCTGCGATAAATTTTCTGCATCATTATCGTGGATATATTTCATTCCATTCATGAGAAAAAATACTTTGAGTAATAATTTTGTATTTGAACGCCAATAGTCATTTACCTGGTATAAGAATTTCTTATTTCTCCATCCATAACGCTTGGCGAGATTTTGGAGACAAATTTGGCGGAATGTCGCCAACTTGGCGACTTTTTAAATGTTGCCAAATTAACGAAAATCTCGCCAAATAGATAAAAATGACGCTAAATCAATGAAAATGACGACTAATTGAAGAAAATTCAATATCTTGGAATGATTAGAAGTATCTACTATAAGAATAACATTTTTTTAATTGTAAAAGTAATAAATTCATTGCATTTCATAAGGAAAGTCATGTGTTGCCCACATCAGATTTTTTTGATGCTAAGGAACTGATTTAAGTAAAATTCGTTCAAGATTGCTGTGTAACATAGAATAACTTAAAAAAAAAATTAATGGAAAAAAATCGCTCCGAGATAGTTTGCAGCTTAATCTGCGCAATCACTCTACCGAATTTTGTATCTGTTAGGCGCTTATATTTTACGCTACACGACAAACAGTACAACAGACAAGCAATATTATCCTTTTATTATATTAAATTCTACACTGAGCTCTATTTTTTCTCCCACGAGTCTCAAATATAAACTGAGAGCAAACAATTTTTATTCTTAAAAATAAATTTCAATTAAATATAATTCCAACATGTTTATACACAGTCAAGCATCTTGTATGAGTTAATTAAATTCTAAAAACGTAGAAAATTATTTCTCAAGAACCCATAACACAGAAAATTAATAGTATCAGCTAGAGAAAACAACCTGCTGAGAAAATTAATAACGTGTTACCCCCACAACAGGAGTTAATTTTCATTTTAGTAGTAATTTTACCGATAAAATTAGAAAGTAATGAAATTTGCTGTACCATGTATGAGGTAAAGAACAAAAATTTGGTTAGAATAGTAAGTGAGTATTTTTGTATATGGCTCATTATTGGATTTGTGGCATGTAGAAATTATTTAGATATTATGTATTACATAATTGTATATAACATAGAGTTTAATTAATGCATACATGTTTTTAAAGCATATTTAACTCTGTATAACTTTATAACCCTGTATACTTCAAATTCTAATAAAATCATCAAGATAGAAAACTGTTGAGATATGGTTTGGGGTAATTTTGTAATCATAATTATTTTTCCCTAGTAGAATTTAATATTGGTCCAATATTAGATCCATATTGTATATCTCGGCATTACATTGAGAATATTTGGCAAATATTGAAGTTACATTATCCTCCAATATTGGCTAATATTTTCATTACAATACACCGACTCTAAATCTCTGGATGGGTTTCAGTGGAGATCTCTTCAACTATTTGTTCCCATCTGATTCCACTGTTTATTTTCTTCTCCTTCTTCCAGACGCATCTCAAGTTTCTTTCATTCAGTCTCAATTGCTTAACTGCACAGCATGTGTATACAGGATTACAGCCACATTGTTCATAGTAATACTTGATTTCATCATAATTTTTTCCCTCCATTAATGCTTATAGCCTACGCAAAGGTATTTATAGTAACATACTATTGCCGTATCTGAAACAAGCATTTGTTTAGGTTTATTTGGGTTGGGTGCACAGACCAAATGATTAGTCTAGTTTAAATCATCCTCCAAATTATTCCTAGTGTTGTTCATTTTTTTTTTTCGAAATGGTGGCCGTGATTTAATTTTCTTGGTGATTTTATTGTTTTGATGTTTTGTCATTACATTGTATTAATTTAATTCCTAGTACTTTCATCCCTGAAAATTTTTATGGATTTCATAAAATACTGTACCTTTTTTAGCGCAACTTTGTAATACATTATATATGTCTAAGATCGATATATAAGGAATAAAACAAAGTTCAATGTTTTTGGAACATCCGTTATAGTATATATATATATATATATATATATATATATATATATATATATATATATATATATATATATATATATATATATATATATATATATATATACATATAAAATAAGTATATCACGAAAGGAACTCCTATTTAATTAATGGAGAGATTAGAAACCTTACAGAGGATGTGGCGCTTAGCAGCTCTGCATCCGGAGTGGCATATAAGGATATAAACAAGAAGAAAAAATAAGTGAAAACAGGAGTGACCATATGATTTGCATAGAATGAAAGGGGTGGATTGCGACACCCCTTTCCCGCTTAAAGCAGCTTTTACGACCCGGGCAACGCTCACGGCACCAATGTAACTCAATGGTCAATCTCCCACATGTGCAAAGACAGAGGCACCCGAACGGACACAAAAACAAAGATGGAACCAAGCAAGGAAGAGATACACCCTACAATCCAACATGAAAACACAACATTTTATAAGGGAAAGTCGTGCATGCGTGAAAAGACTGCATGATGATAGGATCGCAGATATGAATATATATATGATTAAAAATGCTCATTTAGATTCAAACAAAGCACAATTACTTTCTTTGAAAAAGGAATAGTAATAATGTTGTAAAAAATATCTAGGGTAATTTCTTTTCAATTCATCATTTATTATTTTATTACATTCATAAATGCAGTCTTTTTTAAAAGTACTGTAGTTTCTGTTTCTTCTGAAGTATCCGATAATAATATTTCTGAATATATTTTTAGTGAGGATTGAATTCCAATCAATAATATTATTAATTTTGATATTGTATGAATTTCTCTTGTCGTGTATGGTTGTATATATTCCATATTGTTGGTGTTTTCTTATTGACAAATCCAGGAAGTCTGTCGATCCATCCTCATTGATCGGGTTTTCAATTAAGTCTAATTCTTTTGGATAGAATGCAAAATCTATGTCAGGGGTGTTTGCATAACCCCCTAATATCACATCGTCAACATAACGGAAATAAGGTATTTCCGATAATATATGGGTTCCTCTTTCATATTTGCTAGATCCAGGAGAATGATGTCACCTAATTTATCGCATGATATTACATATGAAAAGTGAACATGTTTTTCAATAGGAAATATTTTTTTTTATTTTATATAACTTTTTGATAATTTTTTTGAAAAATGTGCAATATCTCGAGAACGGTTTTAGTTAGCGTTTTAAAATTTATGTCAATCGTGTTCTAATGAAAAATTACATAAGAAATGTCTATATGCGTAACTTTAATACCGGTTTTGATTTTTTGACGATTTTTCAAAATTTCACTCGAAAATTTAGGGAGTTCTGAACATTCGATTGCGTATAAAAACAATAGGCTTCCAGTGTTTACGGATTGTGATTTTTGTACCAAATTCCGTTCGAATCGGTCCATTCGTTCATCGGTTATCGTCTCCACAGACCCACTGACACACACGCACACACACACACACACACACACACACACACACACACACAGACATCACTTCAAAAATGTTTGATCCGTGATCAGGGATGCTTGAAACGTGCTCTCCCGTCGAAAAGTCGAATTCGAATTTTCGACCCCGTCACAGTACTTTCCTTATACATTATGTATATAAGGAAAGTAATACTCGCTTGCTTAGCAGTATGGGAATTTTCATTATTTCTGTATTGAAAACGGTTACTTTAAAAACTTACAATCATTTAATTTCTAATTTTTGTACGGTATATCTAAATTTACCACCTTTGATGGACATTTTTAATTAACAGGAAAATAAAACATTCACTTTCAATAAAATATATGCTCGAGGTTTTTTAAGAAAAATCGTTACCTTTTTTATTCCCCTTCTCGTTCGCATATGCATTGCAGAATTTGCTGGTAAATGTAATCATCTTTAAAACGTGAGTTAGTGACCACGGTAAAAATGAGTAATAGTATGCATTCGCTTAAAATTACTTAATGTTCACTTTAGCAAATGAAATATTAAAATATATATTGTAACTAGCAGCGATTACCCGGCATTGCTCGGAATTTACGATGCAAAACTCTGATAAATTTACACCGGAACATATAGGGCCGTGAAACTTATACATTGTTACTTTCCTTATATACATGATGTATAAGGAAATTATTGTGACGGGGTCGAAAATTCGAATTCGAGTTATCGACGGAAGAGCACGTTTCAAGTATCTCTGATCAGGAATCAAACATTTTTGAAGTGATGTCTGTGTGTGTGTGTGTGTGTGTGTGTGTGTGTGTGTGTGTGTGTGTGTGTGTGTGTGTGTGTGTCAATGAGACTGTGGAGACGATAACTGACGAACGAATGGACCGATTCGAACGAAATTTGGTACAAAAATCACAATCCGTAAACACTGGAAGTGTGTTGTTTTTATGCGCAATAGAATGTTCAGAACCCCCCTAAATTTTCGAGTGAAATTTTGAAAAAATCGTCAAAAAATAAAAACCGATAATAAAGTTACGCAAATAGACATTTCTTATGTAATTTTTCATTAGAAAACGATTGACATAAATTTTAGAATGCTAACTCGAACCGTTCTTGAGATATTGCACATTTTTCAAAAAAATATCAAAAAGTGATATAAAATAAAAAAAAAATATTTCCTATTGAGAAACATGTTCACTTTGAATATGTAATACCATGCGATAAATTGGGTGACATCATTCACGTAGATCTAGTTCGTTCCATTCATGAAAAAATATACTTTGGGTAATACTTTTGTAATTGAACGCCAATAGTCATTTATCTGCTGTAAGAATAACTTATTTCTCCGTCCATACAGCTTGGCGAGATTTTCGCGACGAATTTGGCGGAATGTCGCCAACTTGGCGACATTTTTAATTTTTGCCAAATTAACAAAAATCTCCCCAAACTGATAAAAATGACGGTAAATCAATGAAAATGACGACTAATTGAAGAAAATTCAATATCTTGGAAAGAATATAAGTATCTACTATAAGAATAACATTTTTTTAACTGTAAAAGTTGTAAATTAATTGCATTATATAAGGAAAGTCATGTGTTGCCCACATCAGATTTTTTTTACACTGTGAAAGAAGTACAATCATTGTATTATGTAAGAAAAAAAATGGATCTGATTAACCACTCTTTGGCCAATCAGATCCATTGGATCATACATACATACTTTTCTTCATTATATAATAGATAGATAGATATTTTTATAACCATTTATTCATAGTTCAAATTAATAAATTTTGTTGAGTAAGCCTGCGGAAAATAAACCATGGTGATATAGCTTCCATATAAATTCATATTTCAAACTTGCGATTTTTAAAAGTGACTAATACGTTCTATAAACTCCCACAAAACTCAGAGATTTAATTGACTTTCACTTTTTAAAACACCGATTACCAACCTTTTTCGTTGGAAATCATGGAGTTCGAGAACTCGTAGAAAAAAGTTTCGTTTTCCATTAATATCTCGACAGCCCATGGTCCTCAAAACTCGAAACGTGGACTAAATTTATGGGGGGCCAATTTAAAGCTACCCATAAAATTTTATTAAATTCGGTGCAGCTGTTCTCCCGCGATGATGGGACAAACAAAAGTTTCGTTTTTCATTAATATCGCGACAACCCCTGGTGTTATAAACTCGAAAAATGAACTAAATTTTAAGTGGGGCTATTTCAAGGCTACTCACCAAATGTCATCAAATTCGGTTCAACCGTTCTCCCGTGGTGTTGGATCATACATACATACATACATACTTTTCTTCTTTATATATATATATACATTTAAGTATTCTAAAGATCTTGTTTTTATCACAAAGATAAATGTTGATGTTTATTGGGTTCCTTTTCAATTTTTATTTGCCATCATCGGCAGTTTACCATTACACGTTATGGTAAAAGTAGTGATCTTTTGACCTTACATTTCTGCGCATCCTACTACACAGGTTGTTTATTTACTGTGGTGTCCATGCTCTTCCGAATTCTCGAATTTTTGAAGTAAACGTAAACGCTTTAGATAAATTATCTGCTCTATAACATCCTTTGCATAACGACACAATATAAAATTAATAAATGTCTGTAACAGGCATCTGTTGCTTATTACCAAAATTAATTAAATAATTGAATTAAACTGAATGCATGTAATCAATGTGCACATTGGTATTTCTCTACCAGTAAAGTAAGTATCTAGCAGCAGGAAAATTGGCGGGTTTGTATGCGAAATTACCCAAATAATCACAAAGAAAATTCGAAGTAAAAGTGAAAGTAAATTATTTTAATGAACACAACGTATGCGTTTAAGACACTAGTTATTGCACCATGTCAAAATATTTCTTAATAATATTTAAAAAAAATCTGATGTGGGCAGCACATGACTTTCCTTATATAATGCAATGGATTTACTATTTTACAGTAAAAAAAATAGATTATTTTTATAGTAGTTATTTGTTTTTTCCCAAGATATTGAATTTTCGTCAATTTAGCATCATTTCTCATGTCGTTATCATCAATGAGTCGTCATTGATTTAGAGTCATTTTTATCCATTTGGCAAGTTTTTCGTTAATTTAGCAACATTTAAAAAGTAGCCAAGTTGGCGACAATCTACCAAATTCGCCGCCAAAACCTCGCCAAGCGTTATGGACGAAGAAATAAGTTATTCTTACAGCAGATAAATGACTATTGGCATTTAAATACAGAAGTATTACTCAAAGTATCTTTTTTCATAAATGGAACGAGCTAGATCCACGAGATTTAAAAAACCAAGTTTATCGCATGGTATTACATATGGAAAGTGAACATGTCCCATAATAGGACATATTTATTTTTATTTTATTTGACTTTTTGATAGTTTTTTGAAAAATGTGCAATATCTCGAGAACGGTTCATGTTAGCGTTCTCAAATTTATGCAAATCGTTTTCTAATGAAAAATTACATAAGCAATATCTATTTAGGTAACTTTATTGGCGGTTTTGTTTTTTTGACGATTTTTTCAAAATTTCACTCGAAAATTTAGGGGGGTTCTGATCATTCGATTGCGTATGAAAGCAATAGACTTCCAGTATTTATGGATTGTGATTTTTGTACCAAATTTCGTTCGAATCGGTCTATTCGTTCATCAATCACCGTCTCCACAGACTCCCTGACATACACACACACACACATACACACACACACACATACTTTCACACACAGACATCACTTCAAAAATCTTGAAACCTGCTCTCCCGTCGAAAACTCGAATTCGAATTTTCGACCGCGTCACAATACTTTCCTTATACATTATGAATATAATTAAAGTAATTAATAAATATCTGTAACAGGCATCTGTTGATTATTAGCAAAATGAATTAAATAATTGTATTAAACTGAATACATGTAATCAATGTGCACATTGACATTTCTCTACCAGTAGAGTAAGTATCTAGCAGCAGGAAAATTGACGGGTTTGTATGCGGAATTACCCTAATAATCGCAAAGCAAATTCGAAGTAAAAGTGAAAGTAAATTGTTTTAATGAACACAACGCATGCGTTTAAGACACAAGTTATTGCACCATGGTAAAATATTACTTAATATTAATAATAGTTAAAAATAGTTTTAATATATTCTAGCACAACACTATTTTACCGATTTCGTAGTCACGACCATCACTGCAAATACGCAGAACAGTGCGCAATTTACAAATAATATAAATTTGAAACAATATATGTATTTTTATTTTGTTTATTTCTCTGCGTTTTTAGAGTAAAATCGAACAAGTAACTTCAAACGAAAACAGCTATTTTCAAGCATAAAACCCCAAAATATGATACATCACCTGAGTAAAGAATTAAAATTCATGTCATGACTACTCAACACCGAAAGAAAATATTGCACAGCATTAAATTTTCTTTATTTCTTGACATATGACGTGCAGAAGCAACTGAGTGTGAGTGGCGGTCTGTTAAAATCATAAACTATTATTTATTGTGTAGATACATGCATGCCATAACGATAAAATCCCTAGTTTTGGAAGGAAAATTTTAAAATAGAGCTTTATGTTTTATAGCCTCAATATGTAACCAATTCTTCTGTTATTTCTGTGGTCTTGTTTTGCAGTTTTTACACGCATTCTTAGAGCAATATATTTTTTATACATTGCTGGGTTTAGATTGTGAGTTTTAGTCACATACTTTGTAGGGGGGTGGTGGTGGTAATGCTGAAATTTTAGTAGAACATGATTGGGAAATATGTTTTGCTTTTACTACGTGTGCAAATTTTGGAAAATTTAGCGTGGAGAATTTAGAAAACTACCATTTATGTATCTTTATTTTTATGTGAAAACCTCTATTGCATTAGCAGAGCAGACTAAGTGTTTCAAATTTTTTGATTGTGTTATCTGTCTTGATTCGTCGATTTTGATTATGTTATCTTGATTCTTCGATTTTGATTATGTTGACTTGACTCGTCTCGTTGGGATGTTTCTATTGTATTTTAGCGTACAACAATATTGCAAGTTACTTCTGGTCTCGGATTGGCTAGATTGTTCTTCATTCTGGTTTCGGATTGGCTCCCTCAGATGAGTTCTTAATCCAAGGACTGATATAAATATAATGTATATACATATCTCTGTTACTTATATTTGTGCTCATGTTACTTCTACTTGTGTAAATAAAGTATTACTTTATAAATAGGACATACGTCCCATAATGCTATATGTGTCGCAGGTATGAGGATAACTCTGTCACTCGCCGATATGCATGTAAAAGTCATTTAAACGCTCTAGAAATAAATCAAAATGGAAATTATTGGGGCGTTTAAGAACTCGAATATAAGAAAAGATTTAAAACTATGTATTAAAACTGTGAGATCTTAAATTAAAAATAGTCGTTGAATTTTTGGTTAACTTCCACCTGTTACCTGTTTTAATGAACTAACTTTTAACTTACATGATTACTATCGTCGAAAGGCAAATAAATGTGGTAACTGACCCCGCAGATTTGTAAACTTAGAATAACTGAATACCAGAGCATGCCAGATTAAATACAGATATTTTTACTACAAATTAATTCAATGACTTTATAAAATTTTATCATTATTATACATTTATAATAATTTATAAGATTTCTAAAATTTACATAATATTAGTTATAAAGTTTTTAAAAACTGCAATTTGATGGATTATTTTTATTACGATCATGCATAGTCATGTTTGTTCCAGATAGTTGGGATTATAGTATACTTATTATAGTGTTATCTATCTTACACCATTTTTATCTATATCCTCTTGAAAAATTCTGTAATTATACTTTTATACAGTTTGTTAAAAAAGAAGTAAAACAATAATTTCTAATTTAATATCTCGTTCGTTACTAATTCTCCGTGGTGAAGGAGCGCCTATGCACCACGTCCACAAGCCCCCCCAGGGTATGCCGTGGCGAAGAGGAGGAGATTCGCAGCTTCACGTTTATAGAGGCTCCCTGAAGGGCGGAAGTCTCACTTGGCTTAGACATGACAACATCCATGTCTACTGGCAGGATTCGAACCCGCAACCCGGCAATCCAACGATCAGACGGAAACGCATGCACCTGACCGCTCGACCACCGGATCGGCATTTTAATAGCTAAATTATGCAACTTAAAATTTGCAAATTGCACGCTTTAGAAATTTATTTTCCACCTAAGAATACGGATACCATCTGTAAGATACGGTGTTAAAAGAGTAGCTATGTTGATATGCAGTACAAATAAACCAAAACTATACACAGCTATACACCTAAAATATTCTCCGCTTAAGTTTTTCCATCAATAATTTCACAGGACATTTAAAGTACAGAAATCAACTATCGTGAAATATGCAAAATATTTAGTAGTTTTAAATCCAGAATTCCTTTAAATATCTTGATAAAAAATGTTTTTAATCTAAGTTCACTTGAGTCCAAATAACCACTCGACTTCCACATATATTCATATAAGATATTTAATAAGCTTATTTGTGTTCCAATGAGTGCCATAAATAAAAAAAATATGTTTGTGAAATTTCGTTTGCGATACTCTCTTTAGCAGTTTTTTAATTGTTTTAAAATTGGATTGAAAAAAAATCTTATAGGGGTAGTACATGATTTTATGTAGCGCAATAGATTTACTACCTTTACAGTAAAAGAATAGGTTACTCTTATAGCAGATAGTTATATAATTTCCAAAAAATTGAATTTTCATCAATTAGTCGTCATTCTCATTGATTGAGCGCCATTTCTTCCCATTTTGCGAAATGTTCATTAATTTGGCAACATTTAAAAAGTCGCCAAGTTCGCAACATTGACAAAGTCGCCAAGTTGGCGGTATTTCGCCAAATCTCACCGAGCGTTATGGACTTAGAAATAAGTTATTCTTATAGCAGATAAATGCCTACTGGCGTTCAAATAAAAAGGTATTATTCAAAGTATATTTTCTCATGAATGATGGAACGAGCTAGATCCAAGAGAATGATATCACCAAATTTATCTGATGATATTACGTATGAAAAGTGAACATGTTTGTCAACAGTTATTTTTTTTTAATTTACTGGGTTTTTTGATAAATTTATTAGAAAAATGTGCAATATCTCGAGCACGGTTCCTGTTAAAGTTCTAAAATTTATGCCAATCGTTTTTAATGAAAAATTACATTAGAAATGTCTATTTGCGTAATTTTTTATAAAGGATTTGATTTTTTGATGATTTTTCAAAATTGCACTCGAAAATTTAAGGGGGTTCTGACCATTCGATTGCCTTTATAAACAATAAGCTTCCAATATTCATGGATTGTAATGTTTGTACTAAATTTCATTCGACTCGCTAAATTCGTTCGGGAGATATCATCTACACAGGCTCACTGACACACACTCACACACAGACATGACCCCAAAAATGTTCGATTTGTAATCAAGGATGCTTGAAACGTGCTCTGCCGTCGAAAACTCGAATTCGAATTTTCCACCCCGTCACAATACTTTCCTTATACATTTTACTATATAAATAAGGAAAGTAATAAGAGTGTTACCAGTATAGTCGTTTTACATCTACCTATGGCCAGTTTTTGGACAATGTAAAACCAAAAAATGTGTAAATCCACCTTAAGTAATAAATACTATATATATAATGAAGACGTTATCGACTAAGGTTTGAAATATAGACATTTTTTTCATTTCATTTAAGAGTTGACAACAATGAAATCATTACATCTGTAAAATTCTCTTAATTACAATTATATTTTAAACAATTCATCTCTATCTCGATGTACTCATATTATTGATTTAGGTGTCACTTTCGATGTTACTTTTAACTTTCAGAGACATATCCATAATATTATTAAAAGAGCTTACCAAAGACTTGGTTTCACCTTAAGACGATCTCGTGTTTTTGCCAGTTCTGATACGATTATTTGTATTTATAATATCCTTGTTAAACCAATTTTGGAATATTGTGCAATGATTTGGGACCCTGTTTACAATCTGCATTCTCAACGGATAGAAATCGTGCAAAATAAACTATTACGTACTGTGGATTACAGATTGACTGGCTATTATCCTTATGATATGCATACAAGGGAACTCAGACAGAAATATAGTTTAATGTCTCTTTAAAAAAGAAGACGCTGGTCTTGGCTCTTGTTTTTTTAATAGGTTTTAAATAATACTATTTATGCTCTATTTTACTTTCTTGTCTGGAATTTCACATACCTGTCAAAAATACCAGGAAAAAAACTCTTTTTCACAATACTACTGTTAAACGCAACTACATTAAATGCTATTCTATCTATACATTTATTGATCTATATAATACCTATTGTGCCGATATTGATATATTTAGCTTGACTCCTGCCTGTTTTAAAAAAACCTGTTTCAATGCGCTTGACATGTTTACTACTTAGTATTCTTGTATCCTATGTTCTGTACTTTTTAATTTCTTGTGTGGCTACTGTAACTGGATTTCATCTGTAGTTGCCACGTAAATTGAATAAAATAAATAAAAATAAAATAGAAAAATTCTTAAAGACTGTCAAACACACATGCAGAAATATTGTCGAGTAAAATTGAGTTTTCTCAATGCAATTGGAAGTATTAGCTATTTAATGCGGGTGAGTATATACTATGTGCGAACTTAATTTGTTCATGCCGATCTTTGCAATAGGAGTGCGATGCAGTACATTTTATATTTGTCATCCTCCATGGGCCACTGAATATGAATTCAACCGAAAGATCATATAGTTACGTTCTCCTCAATAACTAAAAACGATGTTTCATAAGGGCAATTTCGACGTGCCTCGCTATTAAATTACTCTTCATAAATCAATTTCCGCTCCCTGAATATTTAAACAGAAGCCAATACCTACATAATATGATGAATTTATAATGGCGTAGAAGGAGGATCGTATTGACAATGGAATCGGATGTCGCCCTTAGTGGTATATGCATTACCACATAAGCATTGCCAGTATTTAGAGGAAGATCGGATTCCAGTAATAACCAAATATTTGCATTTTGGAGGCATATATATGTTACAAAAATTAGGATTACATGCATCTGATATTTACCGAATATTTTAAATGGAATATTTTGTGCTATGCGGGCCGTAAATACATTTCAAAGCAAGTTTATTGCATTATATAGATTTCATAATTTCATCCCAAACAGTTCTTGATACTGAATGGGTGACAAGCACTATTAAATAAAATCGCAAATATACGATACGCGTGCTTTATACGAGGTAAAGTAAATTTCCGATATATCTTATATTTTTGCCCAGAATATGAAAAGAGTGATGACTAGAACACTGCTTTCCCAATCTTACAACAATCGTGTTCCTCTTTTGAGATTTAATCTCATTGACGTACCCCTATTGAATTGTTTGAAGGGAATTTTGATAATACACTTTTAATTTGAGATTGTTGCTTTCCTTATATACATAATGTATAAGAAAAATATTGTGACGGGGTCGAAAATTCGAATTCGAGTTTTCGACGGGAAAACACGTTTCAAGCATCCCTGATCACGAATCGAACATTTTGAAGTGATATCTGTGTGTGTGTGTGTGTGTCTCAGTGAGTCTGTGGAGACGATATCTCACGAACGAATGCATCGATTCGAATGAAATTTGTTGCAAAAATCACAATCCGTGAATACTGGAAGACTATTGTTTTAAATCACAATCACACGTTCAGACCCCCCCCCCCTCTTTACATTTTCGAGTGAAATTTTGAAAAAATCTTTAAAAAATCAAAACCTTTAGTAAATTTACGCAAGTGTGACACATCTCATGTAATCCCTGTGGATGCTTCCCCCACTGGGTTCCGGTCTAAATTGGGTGGCACTTCCCGGCCGTCCATACAGTTACCTTACACCTTTCTGGTAGGTCGGACGGTCTGGGTCTCAACAACAACAACATCTCATGTAATCCGGCCACACAAGCAGCAACCATAAGGCTTCGGGTTGGTCGTGTGGTCTGGGATTTCTACATCTCATGTAATGATTCCTTCGAAAACGATTGACATAAACTATAGAACGCTAGCATGAACCGTTCTCGAGATATTGCACATTTTTCAATTAAATTTATCAAAAAATCCCATAAATTAAAAAAATATATATTAACTGTTAAGAAACATGTTCACTTTTCATATGTAATATCATGCGATAAATTTGGTGACACCATTCTCGTGGATCTAACTCGTTCCAATCACGAGAAAAGATACTTAGAGTAATACTTTTGTGTTTGAACGCCAATAGTCCGCTGTAAGAATTACTTATTTCTCCATCCATAACGCTTTGCGAGATTTTCGCAACGAATTTAGCGGAATGTCGCTAACTTGGCGATATTTTAAAATGTTGCCAAATTAATGAAAATCTCGCCAAATGGATATAAATGACGCTAAATCCATGAAAATGACGACTAATTGAAGAAAATTCAATATCTTTGAAAGAATATAAGTATCTACTATAAGAATAACATCTTTTTAACTGCAAAAGTAGTAAATTCATTGCATTATATAAGGA
Organism: Amaurobius ferox; assembly: GCA_951213105.1. Classification (NCBI taxonomy): domain Eukaryota; kingdom Metazoa; phylum Arthropoda; class Arachnida; order Araneae; family Amaurobiidae; genus Amaurobius; species Amaurobius ferox. Next base: position 37,311,092 of record OX578143.1, read on the forward strand.
AAGTGATGTGCTGTCCACATCAGACGTTTTTCTTTGTTTTCGTTGACATGCGTGTGATATGTCTTATATAATTTTAAGCCAGGCTGTACAACAGTCAAAACAGGATGAACAAATAACTTAGACGAGTCATGGCGCGATCGAAAATTTTACTCGGAGAGGTATACGGTCTCATAAACCCATGACATCATCAGATGGAAAAATACTGCTTCCGGGCAAGGCCAGCACAATGTCCATTAGCTCCGCTAGAAAAGAAGATAATCCAATCAGGATGCACCCCAAAATGAAAACTGGACCAATGAGAGTTGGAGAAATTGTGGTTCTCCGAAAGAAGATTGAATTAAATATATTTTGCCGAAAGAGGTGCAGGCTAGAGTTCGACAAATAAGGTGACTGGAAGAGGAGGGATGTAAATGCAGAAAAGTATACCAGCAATGTAAATGGTGGTGTGACACGAAAACGAGAGTCTCCTAAATAAGGGGCAGTAATAAAATATTTATTAGCACAGCGAATTTCCCAAACCAAGACCTGTGCATTGATGCGGTGTTACCGGAAAAAACGAGGTATGTACTAGCAATTATAATATGGAAAACCGTCGAGCTTAAAGCATTCTCAGTGTTCAGATTTAACCACGGTCTCACACTAACCTCCTAAGTCGTTTCCCACTAAGTTTAAGTGTATAACAAATATTTCATCTAAGAGTATTTCGACAGTATCATCTACGTATAACGCAACTCACATGGCTTTGAATGATTTTACAATCTTGGAAGTATCACCTAGTATCAATTACCTTATTTACTTAAAGTTACCAGAAATTACCGCTCCAAACACTTATATATATTAGACGTTCGGTGGTACTAAATCACCCTGAATAAATCAATCTCTGTTACCTGAATGCATAAACTGAAACAAATACATACAGAATATGGTGAATTTGAGAAAAGGCAGGACGTAATATTCCTCTTATAACGGATCCCTTTCATGCCTGTGTATGGATGATTAGCATACAGGAAGAGAATATAAATGGAGAGAAGTTTCCCTTAAACCGCAGGTACGTCAGAATTCACTTAATGCAATATTGGTTGATAGGATATTCCATGCGTTAAATATATTAGTATCGATTTCAATAAAATAATTTGTCTCAGTCATAGAACTAGCATGTAAACGTGTAACCATTGTAGATATGTGCAGTTTCGAACACATGTATGTGAACATTAGAAAAAAAAACATATATTCAAAAATGTGTTAAACCGTTCTCACGAGGTAAAATATTGCTAATTATTATACTGACTACATGTATAGATGTTGCGTAAAATATAAGTCCCTTTATAATTTTATTTTCTGTGTAAAATGAATTTAAGGACAATTAATTTCCAAAATTAAGTGTATATCAAATATTTCATCTAAGAGTATTTCGAAAGTATCATCTACGTATAAGGCAACTCACAAGGCTTTGAATGATTATTCAATCTTGGAAGTATCACCTAGTCTCATTTACCTTATTTACTTACCGAAAATTACCGCTCCGAACACTTATATTAGACGTTCGGTGCTATTAAATCATCCTCAATAAATCAATATCTGTTACCTGAATGCATAAACTGAAACAAATACATACAGAATATGGTAAATTTGAGAATAGCCAGGACGTAATATTCCTCTTATAACGGATCCCTTTAATGCCAGTGTATGGATGATTAGCATACAGGAAGATAATATAAATGGAGCGAAGTTTCCCTTAAACAGCAGGTACGCCAGAATTCACTTCATGCAATATTGATTGATAGAATATCCCAAGTGTCAATTATATTAGTATCGATATCAATAAAAGAATTTGTCTCAGTCATAGAACTCGCATGTAAACGTGTAACCATTGCAGATATGTGCAGTTTCGAACACATGTATGTGAAAATTAGAAAAAAAAACATATATTCAAAAATGCGTTATCGTTCTCACGAGGTAAAATATTGTTAATTATTATACTGACTACATGTATTGATGCTGCGTAAAAGATAAGTCCTTTTATAATTTTATTTTCTGAGTAAAGTGAATTTAAGGACAATTAATTTCCAAAGTTTAAGTGTATAACAAATATTCCATCTAAGAGTATTTCGACAGTATTATTTACGTGTAAGGCAACCCACATGGCTTTGAATGATTATTCCTCCTTGGAAGAATCAACTAGTATCATTTACCGTAATTACTTAAACGTATCGAAAATTACCTCTCCGAAAGCTTATATTCGACATCCGATGCAATTAAATCACCCTAAGTAAATCAATCTCTGTTACCTGAATGGATAAACTGAAACAAATAAATACAGAATATGGTAAATTTGAGAATAGCCAGGACGTGTTATTCCTCTCACAACGAATCCCTTTTATGCCAGTGTATGGATGATTAACATACCGGAAGAGAGCTTAAATGGAGCGAAGATTCCCGTAAGCAGCAGGTACGTTAGATCGCACTCCACGCAATAGTAGTTGATGGAATATCCCATGCTTTAAATGTGCCAAAATATTACTATTGATTTCAATAATAAAATGTGTCTTAGTCCTAGAACTCACCTGTAAAGGTGTATCCACTACAGTTTGGACTTAATCTTTAAAATTAAAAACTGACTGTGTAGTATGGTTTACATTTGCAACCACGAAACTTGCAAAATTGCGATATATGGAGATTTTGTTGCATGTTATCGGTTATTCTTTGTTGCAGAGCGTTTAAATGGATGAAAACAGTCCATAAATGCTGATTACTGATAGTATGTTGATATACTGGTTAATTTAATTAAACATTACATTTTATAATAATTACAAAATGGCAATTCATCCCTTATTAATGCTCAATTATTGATTACTTCTGGTAATAAGTGTTGTTAAATTTTAAGTAATAATAAATAACAAGCTAATTGCTAGCACATTGTTGATGACAGCATGTCATCGTCAAAAAGTTTTTGAATCACATAGAACCCTAAAAACAAAAACTGATCATCCATCAATATCGGTGGAAAATGGTTGTCCTTTCCACACATATACGTCTTCGATCCAGACAACCCGACCTCCCGAATGTGTAAGGTATATGTTTGAGCAGCCGGGAAATGCCCACAATTTAAACCAGAACTCTACGGTACTCACCTCTCGCTATCACCAACCTCTCAGAAGGCCTTATGGTCCTACAAATTTAACGTGTCCGTACTATGCACGAATACGGGGACAGTTTGGGAGGGACCGTCCCTTCGCCATAACTACTGGGCTGCCTCACCCTCTTTTCCACTTATCAAAACTCGAGTGACAATGCCCCTGAAAATCATGATCCACGGGTGGTGATGGATGATCAATTTCGAACTTTCTTGCTTTTTTGCAACTCCCTGATATAGATCGGAAATTGTTTCATGAATTAGAGCCATATTTCGCAGTATGTGAGAATTTGGAAAAAATCTAAGATAAACGTTAATTTACGAACCATTGTATTAATACAATTTTATATTTAAATGGTTATTTAATGCATCACAGTAGAAAAATTTCAAAATCAAATGCAATAAGATTTCCATACACTGTAAGAAAATTTATTGAAAAAAATATGCAAATATTTTTATGCTGAATATGGTTTAATAATTGAACAATTCTAACACCATATTTTTATTGCCTATTTGTTATGAATGTATTCAGTGCCATAACTTTATAATATCGTCTTGCATGAGAATTGATGTATGCATATCATCTCACATCCGATATGATGACAAAAGACTGATATTTCTAAAATGGTGGAAATAATTCTCAAAAACAATTAGTACTCTGAAAATAAGTTTGAAAATGGATGAACGTCTTAAAGAAATGATCTAAAACATTCTAGTCTATTAAGAAGTTCGAGTCATAAAAACACGAATAGTTGGCACAATGAATACTTTCACGAGGCGTGATAGACAATACATGCTACCAGCTGTAAACGAAAGCCTCCAGATACCGTGGAAAAAAGATACAACTGATGTCTCATGTGACGGAAGGCAGAACAACTAGGTGGTTCAGAGGTTTATTCACTTCAGTTAACCAAATTGTGCAACTAGTAGTAAAGGTAAAAAACTATATGATAAATTAAGTTGGAGTTTTTTAGCGACTATCATGTGTCAAAAAATGAGAGAGGGCCTTGAAAATCAAAGAGTTAAAGTCTAAAATTGTCAAACTTTGGCGACATGAAGACTGATGTATTTCCACCATTTTGCACTTTTCTTTCCTGGTACGTTTTTGCTCTCAGTTTTATAATGTAGATACCTTGCGTTTCATCTGCTTTGAGCATATATCTTTGAAAATTGTGTTATTATTTAATAAGATCACACTTTCTTAAATGGGCTAAAAATTAAGAATTTGTTTTTAATTTACATCAGTATAAATCACATCCCAAATATTGGAATATTAGTTTCCGGCAAATGAGATATTGAATTGATCAAGTTTTAATGTAGAAAACTGACCATAAATGAATAAATCGCTCCATTAATAGATGAGGAGAAATAAAGAGGAATTGGCGATGCTAAATTTACAAAACTCACTAGGGAGTTTAATCCATGACTTATCAACCTTGAGCCCTGAAAACTGTAAGTAATTCATGCAGAGATTATAAAGACACTTATCTTCCGAGAAACTATCTGGATACATTTTAATGTCCACGTATCAAAATAACATAGAAGAAAGAAGTGACTAAATATATAACCCAAAATTTCTAATTTATTTACATTAAATTACAAATAATATATGGATTAGGTATACTGTTCAGAAGCAGAGGCACATTAATTTATATTATTACAAATATTCGTAAGTAATTAATTTAAACAGACTATTTTCGTGAAACTGGTATATGTAGCAAACTACTTGCTGCAAAGATGATTATAAAACTGGATCACACATGATAGATTGCATATAAGTAAACTACATTATGTATTGTTCTATCTTATCAAATTATATCTTATATTGTATTATTAAATTATATAGAATAATAGTATTATGTCTTCTCTCCATAGCTTCCGACCTACCCGAAAGTGTAAGGTGGCTGTTTGGACGGTCGGAAGTGTCACCCAATTTTGACTGGAATCCAATGGATGTGGCAAACACCAGGAACCATACCCTCCCTCCACTACCATCACCGTCTCTTGAGGGCTTACATACCTCCATATTTAACGTGACCGTACTCCGCATGATCACGGGGACAGTTTGGGGAGGTCGGGGATAGAACTCCGTCCGAATGCAATCCACGTGCTTTAACCGCTCTCCCTATTGTCCTTTGTCTTTATATGTTTATCCTTCATCCTTACATGTACTATGTTGTTAAGCTTTTAGCCATGTTCCGACTATGGGTAATGGTGCTAATGGTGAGTTTATAATGAATAGAAAGTGTTAGGTATTATTCTCAGATAAGATCCCTTTCATGATAGTACATAGATGATTATTCCATAGGAGTAGAGAGAATAATTAAACAGGCTGGAAGCCCAAGTAAACAGCAGGTATTTACGCATTGTGTTTAATATTCATGTGTTTAAATCAGTGTAAACAAGTATCATTACATATACAAGAATTATTTATGTATATGCTGGAAATACGAAATACTGAGATAGCAGTTACACATGAGGAAATATTACATATTAGTATCATGCAATTTTATACAAATAATGCAGACGGAAGCTAATGTGTACGGTATAAAATATGATTTTGTAGTGAGAATATTTATCTTGTTATTTCTCCATGTAATATACCAGTTTAGTACGATCAATCATAAAACAAATAGAATAAATGAAGCAGACTATATCATATGTAAAATATGCTCTTAGTATACAATTAATCATCCATCCGGTAACGTTTTGGACTAGAAAATATATATTTGACTGAAATTATTTTTATCGTATGTTCCTTATAGTCTGGCTGTCTCAAGTTCCCTTTGATCCTGATTATCTTACGTTCTAATTTAATATTATTACTGAGTTATTCACTAATTTATTTTACATATTAAGGATAGAGAATTTCCATTTGTCGGTTATTGGTAGTTTGTATGCACCTTGTACTATTATAAATAGTTTAGGTTTTGTCGTCATAAAGTAAAAGACAGTACTTTGAGGTATTGTCAGGACCTGGAATGATGTCAAATATCCTATGTCACATCAACGACATCAATTGTCCTCTGCCATTGAAGATTTTAATAAGTTCATTAATTTACTCTTCCTGAATAGATGAATAGATGTAAATATATACAAGAAAAATAGGGTTCACTGATAATGTTGATGAGATTGTATTTAACTAGCCTCTTAAATTCCTATCTGATAGTATGCATCTCATTACTATACATAAGCATTATGAGTATGTAAATATAATTCAGTTAATGTCAAATAATTGAGATTTAAATTATACTTAGTCATTCATATAGTTTAACATTATAATGTAATCGGGATAACTCTACGTGCATATTGAAATTTTGTATTAATCCTTATTTTAAAAAGCACACAATCTAATCTCGGGTTTGAATTTATAATGCCGATGAGAAAATATGTTCCACCGAAACCAGGAACAGGAGAAGCAGTAAAGTGCGAAGCATTTATTAAATAGTTGGATCAGTTGAGTTATGGTTCGAATATATAAGTGGTGTAGGTAGAAAATCATGACGAGGAATTGTTATGCACACATTTTAAAACAAATACAACACATTGCAGAATATCAAAATGTATGCATCACGATTAAATAGATATGGCAAGTATATCTGATCTGCATTGGGTCAAAAGGAACGGCGCTATATATATGTAGTCCGACAAAATGGAAAAATTGTGGTAAGTAATTTCAAACATTTAAAAATATATTTATCCTCTAAAATTAGAATCAAAATATCAAAATCCATCTCCGGGAAACTTTAATGATTCTTGCAGAACGGCAAAAGCCAAAGTTCTGGTTGGGGTGTGAACGGAAAGATGGACACTGCATGGATAACGCAGGGATATTTACACGACAACGAACCTGATTACAATATCGTGTGATAACTCAAGATGCACAGTTAACGTTCAGCATAATACTGCCTTGTGGGACAACGACAGTACCTGAATGAAGTTAGGACCTCCTCCAAAGTTACTAATCTATACCTTACCCTCAAAGCGATTAGAAGAGAAATTAGAAGATTTTGGATTGAAGATTTAGCATCAGGTCGTAGAAAGTAAAGACAAGTTCGAAATGAAAGACCAAATCTAACCACAGATGGTATAATACCTGTATCTCCTAGAGGAGAACAGCGATAAATGATCGGAAATTTGTCCAACTGCCCTTGCGACATTATTTTAGAAATATTGTTTAAGGCGCTACAGTCCGGACAGACCTTTCGGCCAGCTCATTAGATTTGAGTGAATATGTTACCGTACAAATGTGACCCATGCCGTTTTGAGACAGAAAATAGCGAAACTTTTCACGTGAAATGAAGTTCCTTTATCACTGACAATGATTTTAAGAATCCCAAATCTGACAAACTGTGGAACACTGTTATGGTAGCTGAAGAGGAAATATATCCAACACAATAAAGCTGGCACACGAAATATATCAAACCATTTAATTCATTTTATTTATTTCGACCCAGACCGTCCAATTTACTCGAAAGTGTAAGTTACCTGTTTGGACGGTCGGGGCAATGTCACCTAATTTAAACTGGAAGCCAGTGGAATGACATCCACAGGAACTATCTATCTCTTCCTTCTCCTACCATCAAACTCTCGAAAGAACTTTCAGACTCATTATTTAACGTGCCCTGTTCGAACACTGGGACAGTTTGGCCCGAGCCGGCAATCGATCTCTGGCTATTGCGTGTTTTAACCACTGGGCTGTCCAACCCCTCGTTTAGTACTTGGATTAATAAATAACAACATGTTATTAACAACAGGACCTAAATTAGCCCAATACAGACGTTCCCAGCGCTCCTTAGAGAAAGTACATGCTTTTTGCTTCGAATGAGGTGATGTAGCATGTTCTTGCTGGATAGAGAGTTTTCACACAAATTACATATTAGCTAAGACACATATTTGAATTCGAACTACTATCACTGTTGGAATGGGCTTTTCCACCAAAAGCAAACTATCTAATGGCTGATAGTCTGTCAGTAAAGTAAATCCTAGTACAAAAATAATTCCTGAGTCGAAAAAATTCAAATAAATATAAATGCAAGCGATTTCTTCTCGACATGACTGTAATTATTCTCTTCTTTCGATAATGTGCAAGAAACAACATAGACAGTGAGATCACCTTTACGAGTTTGTTGTGCAAAAATGGCTCCAACGCTTATGGGCTGGTACCAAAGATAAAATCGCATCCTTGTTGTTAAAGATTTCAGTATATTTTTGGGTTTCAGAAAGGCAACAATTTTATTTCCAATCCATTCCAAACCTTTTTTGTGCTCCAGAAACTTATACAGAGGTGCCAACAGTGCTGGTATCTGTGTAAGAAACTTATTGTAATATGTCAACAACCCAATAAATGATCGAAGTTCATCAATATTCTTAATTTCGGCCTATTAACAAGTGCATCAGTGTTTGATTCATTTGGATGCAAACCTTCTTTATAAAATCCATGGCCTAAGTATTCCATATCCACTTTCAGAAATTTAAACTTTTTCGGGAGTAATTTTCCCCAATGTTGTTCGATTTAGTTTATTGGAACATTTTTTTAAGGCGATTGGAGCGATTCTACTCCTAACTAAAATAATATCTAAAAAGCATGAAGCTTCACTTTTTCATTGAAGAATTTTTTGAATTTCTCTTTAAAAAATAACAGGAGTGAACGCCTCGCTGAAGGTCAATCTTGTATATCGGAACAAAGCTCTATGACTATTAATCACCAGTAAATATCTTGATTCTTCGGCTTATTCAAATTATTGTAAGCATATTTTAAATCTAATTTTGAAAAATCTTCACCTCCAGATACTTTTGCCAATATATCTTTGATTTTAGGCAAATTATATTATTCTAATTCGGTTGCTTGACTTACAGTGAGTTTAAAATCATCATATAAGTAAATAGTTCCATAATGTTTTAAGAGAGGAACAACTGTAGTATCCCAATCAGAAGTTTTGACTCTGGCTCTAAAATACTTTCTTCACGAAGCCTCTGAATTTATTTATCAATTTTCGTATGACGACAATAAATAAGGTACTAGGGGTGCTTTAAAACACTTTAGCGTTGCTGAATATCGAATGGTTAAATATACCTGAATACGTTTAACTTTTAAATAAATAGCTCCATCATGTTTTAACAGAGGAACAACTGTAGTAGCCCAATCAGAAGTTTTGACTGGCTCTAAAATACTTTCTTCAAGAAGCCTCTGAATTTATTTATCAATTTTCGTATGACGACAATAAATAAGGTACTAGGGGTGCTTTAAAACACTTTAGCGTTGCTGAATATCGAACGGTTAAATATACCTGAATACGTTTAACTTTTAAGTAAATAGCTCCATCATGTTTTAACAGAGGAACAACTGTAGTAGCCCAATCAGAAGTTTTGACTGGCTCTAAAATACTTTCTTCAAGAAGCCTCTGAATTTATTTATCAATTTTCGTGTGACGACAATAAATAAGGTACTAGGGGTGCTTTAAAACACTTTAGCGTTGCTGAATAACGAACAGTTAAATATACTACCTGAATACGCTTAATTTTTCCAAGACCATATGAAAGAAAATTTATCCTTATGCTTATCCGAAATATGTTTAAAATTAACATAAATAGCTATATATTTTGATATTAAATTTGTATCAGAAGCCAAATGTGCATTTATAATTTCAAAATTCCTGTGAAATAAGAAGATAAAAGTGAAAGGGAAATAATCCACTTCCTACCATTTAGCTTTAAAGAACCCTGATTAATCACTAAGACAGAGTGAAACTTGTTTCGAACCATAAACAACAGCTGCATTTAGTTGTCCTAAAATATCAATTGCATGATTTGTCTATGATTTCACTTTAATATCATTGACATTTTACGTCCATATAACTGAAACTTCCCTCCAATATTACTTTAATAACACTTTAATTTTAGTTTTATATCACGATGACAACTTTTTTGAAGGTATAATTGATTTTAAAATTTCTGCATAGCGAAATCCACTGAAAATCCGATATTTACAATTTAATCGGAGCTAAATTGGATCTAGTACACTGCTCCAAACAGAAATTATGTTTCTTAAATCATCCATTCATTATTTAAGATGTTTATAAGGTATTATTATATCGGTAATTGTTAACAAAACTTGGCTTAACACGAAATAGAAAAATCATTAAGGGGAAACTTTTCCCCTTCGACGTGTGCGCATTAAGACAAAGCAGGGATTTACTATTGCTAAGACGTGACGTAATAAATATTATTTTATGGTTGGTCGGTCTAATTTGAGGGAATTTCACGGATTATAAATATAATTTTTAGTAATCCAATTAGTTGTATGCGGTCAGTTATATCAATTGTATACGGAACATTGTTCAAGCATTATTTTATATTCGGGAATTTGCTGTGAGTTCCAGTGTATATTTTACAGATGTTTGAATCTACAATTTCGGACAACGCGGAATTTTTGTCTTAGTATTTAGTATATTATTATTACAGAAATATAAAAAATTAAATGGAAAATTTATAAACGTAAATTTAAGTTCTTGAATTAACAGAATATGCAAAATAAATGGAATGCATAGTTTCCGTTACTAAATATACTAACTAACAGGATAACAGTTTTCGTTACCAAAACAATAAAGTACTCCAAGCAGTTTCCATTAATATCCAAACGACGATGACAAGCGTTCGAAATAACCTACCAAAGCTGAAAAGCTGATTCCCTGCATGTGTTCCTGTTCAAAATTCTTCTCCTACAAACGAATGAGCATAAAGTTGAAAGAGAATAAAAGACAAACGAAAATCCTATTGTGAGTTTTAAATGAAACTCTCATATGGCGAACAAGTATTGCAGTGTAATGAATGGCCTAATGCATCATAACAATCTGGCGGCAGTATTAAATGCGCATTTCTTGTTATGATATAGAGCATTGCTCGGGTATTTAATCCAAACTAAGTCTGTTCCACGGATATTCTATTGGAATTTGAAATTAGCTGATGGCATGCAAAAGACATCAGTTTTCATTTATCAATATTGTAAATTTATTTAATCAAAAATTAATTAGTTATGTTTTGTTATATTTCAATGCTCAGTTAGTAATGCAAAATTTAACGGGTTGGTTTTATAGCAATTGTATATTTCAAATCCTTTTATATATTATCCTTTTATATCCTATTAAAGCTAAAAATATTCAAAACATGGTTGAGAAATAACTGTTCAATTCGTAATTCAAAAGTGTTTTAGAAAGAATTGAATTGAATTGAATTGTAATGATTTACAAATTATTGAATTGATGAATAGGATTGAAGAAATGAATTTGGTTCAATTCTTTGGAAATTATAACAATTTATATGTATTTATATGTATTTATATGGCAATGTGCACTTAACTTCAAAAAGATGTGACATTTTCAATACAATATACAAAGGGTCAAGATGCTTTCAAAATAAGGGACATGCCATACACGCATTCATCAAGATTTGCATAAGAGCTTGATGCGTTAGCAACAGTATCGTTTGCTATTTGTTACCTAGCAACAACATCAACGTAACGTATTACAGAATCAAAAATCTGATGTGGGCTGCACATGACTTTCCTTATATAATGCAATGAATTTACTTCTTTTACAGTAAAAAAATAGATTATTTTTGTAGTAGTTATTTATATTCTTTCTAAAATATTGAATTTTCGTCAATGAGTCGTCATTTTCCATGCCGTCATCATGAGTCGTCATTGATTTAGCGTAATTTTTATCCATTTGACGAGTTCTTGGCGAGTCTATCCATTTGGCGAGTTCTCGTGTTTACAAACATTTAAAAAATTCTCCAAGTTGGCGACATTCCACCAAATTCCTCGCCAAAATCTCGTCAAGCGTTATGGACGAAGAAATAAGTTATTCTTACAGCAGATAAATGACTATTGGCGTTCAAATACAGAAGTATTACTCAGAGTATATTTTTTCATGAATGGAACGAGCTAGATTCACGAAAATGATGTCACCATGGTATTACATATGAAAAGAGAACATGTTTATCAATAGAAAAAATATATTTTTTTAATTTTATATGACATTTTGATAATTTTTTGAAAAATGTGCAATATCTCGAGAACGGTTCATGCTAGCGTTCTAAAGTTTATGTCAAATGTTTTCTAAAGAAAAATTACATAAGAAATGTCTATTTGGGAAACTTTATTAAATGTTTTGATTTTATGATGATTTTTTTCAAAATTTCTCTCGAAAATTTAGGGGGGTATCCAAATTTCATTCGAATCATTCCATTCGTTTGTGAGATATCGTCTCCACAGTCTAACTGACATACACACACACACACACAGACATCACCTCAAAAATGTTTGATTCGTGATCAGAGATGCTTGAAACATGCTCTCCCGTCGAAACCTCGATTCGAATTTTCGACTCCGTCACAATTATTTCCTTATCCATTATGTATATAAGGAAAGTAATAAGTATACTAAATACTACGCTTTTCTGTTGTGCCAATTATTTCTGTTGTGTCAATAGCAGCTACTTTACTAACACCAGAAATACGTAGATATAACTCTCAAATCATTAAAGCATTTTTAAGCTTTTCTTCCACAGGTGTTTATATTCTTCTTTCTAACTCCGCCTCCGGCAATAGCGGGGTCTACATGTCTAATACAACCTGCGACCTGATAAAATCAATGACATGCATCGGTTAAAATTTTCTAATTTATCAATGGTTGCTTCTATGAAAATATTGTTTTTTCCTTTCTAGAATGGTCTGTGATATTTTAAGCAGTTTCAGAAAAAAATGAATATTGGATGGCTCGTCAATTTTGATTTATCATAATATATACATTGGAGAGGTTTAAAACGCGCGAAAAGCATATTTATTTTAAAAAAATTCACCATTTTTCATCAAATACACATATATTTCAAACGTGTCAGGAAGTCTTAAAACATGTATTGTCATCAAAATATTGAAAACAATACTTTCTGTATACTATATTCTATAGTATGAGAAAGCAAAACGGCCAAACTGCGAGACCAAGAATGAGATCGGTAGAAGTAAGATTTTTATAGTAACCCACAAAAGTTGGATCATTTGAAATTCATTTTATAACCGACCATTCCAGTTATTTATAGAAGGGATTTATTTATCAAATATCGCCATTGTCGTCTCTAGAAAAATATAGTAAATTAATTAATTCATTGAATCCTTGCTTTAAATCTAAAAATACGCTAGACATTATAATCCAATCAATTCCAGTCTATAATATATTATTATACATGTTTGTCGTTTGGTTATACTGCACTTATTTTCTTCTAATAAATAAATTATATTCATCAAATATCGCCATTGTCGTCTCTAGAAAAATATAATAAATTAATTCATTCATTGAATCCTTGCTTTAAATCTAAAAATACGCTAGACATTATAATCCAATCAATTCCAGTCTATAATATATTATTATACATGTTTGTCGTTTGGTTATACTGCACTTATTTTCTTCTAATAAATAAATTATATTCATCAAATATCGCCATTGTCGTCTCTAGAAAAATATAATAAATTAATTCATTCATTGAATCCTTGCTTTAAATCTAAAAATACGCTAGACATTATAATCCAATCAATTCCAGTCTATAATATATTATTATACATGTTTGTCGTTTGGTTATACTGCACTTATTTTCTTCTAATAAATAAATTATATTCATCAAATATCGCCATTGTCGTCTCTAGAAAAATATAATAAATTAATTCATTCATTGAATCCTTGCTTTAAATCTAAAAATACGCTAGACATTATAATCCAATCAATTCCAGTCTATAATATATTATTATACATGTTTGTCGTTTGGTTATACTGCACTTATTTTCTTCTAATAAATAAATTATATTCATCAAATATCGCCATTGTCGTCTCTAGAAAAATATTATAAATTAATTCATTCATTGAATCCTTGCTTTAAATCTAAAAATACGCTAGACATTATAATCCAATCAATTCCAGTCTATAATATATTATTATACATGTTTGTCGTTTGGTTATACTGCACTTATTTTCTTCTAATAAATAAATTATATTCATCAAATATCGCCATTGTCGTCTCTAGAAAATTATAATAAATTAATTCATTCATTGAATCCTTGCTTTAAATCTAAAAATACGCTAGACATTATAATCCAATCAATTCCAGTCTATAATATATTATTATACATGTTTGTCGTTTGGTTATACTGCACTTATTTTCTTCTAATAAATAAAATATATTCATCAAATATCGCCATTGTCGTCTCTAGAAAAATATAATAAATTAATTAATTCATTGAATCCTTGCTTTAAATCTAAAAATACGCTAGACATTATAATCCAATCAATTCCAGTCTATAATATATTATTATACATGTTTGTCGTTTGGTTATACTGCACTTATTTTCTTCTAATAAATAAATTATATTCATCAAATATCGCCATTGTCGTCTCTAGAAAAATATAATAAATTAATTCATTCATTGAATCCTTGCTTTAAATCTAAAAATACGCTAGACATTATAATCCAATCAATTCCAGTCTATAATATATTATTATACATGTTTGTCGTTTGGTTATACTGCACTTATTTTCTTCTAATAAATAAATTATATTCATCAAATATCGCCATTGTCGTCTCTAGAAAAATATAATAAATTAATTCATTCATTGAATCCTTGCTTTAAATCTAAAAATACGCTAGACATTATAATCCAATCAATTCCAGTCTATAATATATTATTATACATGTTTGTCGTTTGGTTATACTGCACTTATTTTCTTCTAATAAATAAATTATATTCATCAAATATCGCCATTGTCGTCTCTAGAAAAATATAATAAATTAATTCATTCATTGAATCCTTGCTTTAAATCTAAAAATACGCTAGACATTATAATCCAATCAATTCCAGTCTATAATATATTATTATACATGTTTGTCGTTTGGTTATACTGCACTTATTTTCTTCTAATAAATAAATTATATTCATCAAATATCGCCATTGTCGTCTCTAGAAAAATATTATAAATTAATTCATTCATTGAATCCTTGCTTTAAATCTAAAAATACGCTAGACATTATAATCCAATCAATTCCAGTCTATAATATATTATTATACATGTTTGTCGTTTGGTTATACTGCACTTATTTTCTTCTAATAAATAAATTATATTCATCAAATATCGCCATTGTCGTCTCTAGAAAAATATAATAAATTAATTCATTCATTGAATCCTTGCTTTAAATCTAAAAATACGCTAGACATTATAATCCAATCAATTCCAGTCTATAATATATTATTATACATGTTTGTCGTTTGGTTATACTGCACTTATTTTCTTCTAATAAATAAAATATATTCATCAAATATCGCCATTGTCGTCTCTAGAAAAATATAATAAATTAATTAATTCATTGAATCCTTGCTTTAAATCTAAAAATACGCTAGACATTATAATCCAATCAATTCCAGTCTATAATATATTATTATACATGTTTGTCGTTTGGTTATACTGCACTTATTTTCTTCTAATAAATAAATTATATTCATCAAATATCGCCATTGTCGTCTCTAGAAAAATATAATAAATTAATTAATTCATTGAATCCTTGCTTTAAATCTAAAAATACGCTAGACCTTATAATCCAATCAATTCCAGTCTATAATATATTATTATACATGTTTGCCTTTTGGTTATACTGCACTTATTTTCTTCTAATAAATAAATTATATTCATCAAATATAGTCATTGTCGTCTCTAGAAAAATATAATAAATTAATTAATTCATTGAATCCTTGCTTTAAATCTAAAAATACGCTAGACATTATAATCCAATCAATTCCAGTCTATAATATATTATTATACATGTTTTTCATTTGGTTATACTGCACTTATTTTCTTCTAATAAATGAATTATATTCATCCTTCGTAGCGATGATTTAATGTATTTAATATTTGATAAGGTTGTGTTATAATAAGTGTAAAACTATATATATATATATATACATATTTATGAACAAACATATGCAAACATTTTGGTATTTACACTTATTTGTAAATTCATAATTATTTCCAGTTATAAACCTTCTACTGAAACTGTTAAATTGTGAAAGTATAATATATCCCGCTTACTTGTGTAATATAATACACTGTTTTAAAGAATATTCATTTTTAGAGTATTTCAACTTATATATATTTCGAAATCTGCAAAAATGAATTCTATGACGAATACGAAAATGATTATGCTCCTGTACGTAATGCAGAAATTATATATATACAGATACACACCAAATCATTCAGAAAACGGCAAAGCATTCACATTCTCATTAGTTGTTTTTAAAATATTTGGGGCCATTTGTTAATTTTTCAACTTTTCTATTTTCCTTTGTTCGCTATTTTCTGACGATGAAAACCCTTACACTTGAATAATATATATATATATATATATATATATATATATATATATATATATATATATATATATATATATATATACTATATATATATATATATATATACTGTATATATATATGTATATATATACTATATATATGTGTATATATATACATATATATATATATATATATATATATATATATATATATATATATATATATATATACTATATATATATTATATATATATATATATATATATGCTTATACGGGTAATAGTCCTGTCTCCTGTTCTGACTCACTGGGCGGGTCTGGGAGTGCCGCTGTGAACGTTCTTAGTGCATCCTAGGTAGTATTTAGTCATGTGCATTCCGGTGCTTCTAAAATTTTTTTATACCGCTGAGGTTGATCGCATACATGTGGTGAAGGAAAAAGGGTTCCTGCTACATGGTAATACAAATTTTCCTAATGTATCTTATCCTAATTTTTTCATCTTTTGGTGCCTGTAGTCTGAGTTTGAGCATTTATATTAATGTACTATTGTTCACTCTGAAACAGGCATTTGTTTGGTTTAATAAAAATTAAATACTCAGACCTGAAGATGAATTTATTTCTTTTTAATCTTCGAATTTGGACTGGTGCTGATCTTTTCTACTATCGGCATTATGGCCGCGGTTTTGCTTGTATGGTAATGTTCATATTTCACCATAACTTGAATTAATTATTTTTATTATTACTTCTTTCTAATATATATATATATATATATATATATATATATATATATATATATATATATATATATATATATATATATATATATATAAACTTCTGTTTGTAAAAATTGCAACACCATGGATGAATCATCAGAATTGAATGAAATTTACGCCATAAACGACCTGAATTGATAGAAATAAACGATTGAATGCACAAAGCAAAAAAAAATATTACAAGCCGAAAATCAGTATTTGGTGAAGCCACTACGCACTGCAATAAGTACTGTTATACGACGTGGAATGGAATCAAACATGCATTGAATTTATGTCGGAGGTAGAGCATTTCAGATCGATTCAATACGAACCCAGAGTTCAGCTATATTAGCTATGCGACGAACATCACGAGTGAGACGAAGAGCCATGAAATCCCAGACATTTTCAATAGGCCGCATATCCGGGGAATAGGCAGGACGGAGAGTGTCCTCTTGAAATACATCATCAGGAGTGATATGAAGGAAGGGCACGACCTTGAAACCCTGAACTTCTCTGATGTACCGGTTGCTGTTGAAAGCATCCACAGTTCTTAGCAGCTGAGATCGTCCAAGATACACAATGGCGCCCCAGCCCATCACGCTTAGTGTTCGTTCAGTATGACATTGGATAACGCACTCCAGAAGGGGTGGTGTTCACCGCTATAGCGTCTAACGTGGATGCGGTCATCACTATACCCCAATTTAAAGCGGAATTAATCGAAAAAAACGGCTTTTTGCCAATCAGCACGACTGTGTCTATGTTAATGAGCCCATTGTAGCCGCAGGCTTTGGCGGTTTTGTGTCAGGATAATCCTATGAAAAGGGATTCTTGAAGGCAGTCCACGGTGCAGCAGCCGCTATCGAATTATTGGAGCAGACAATGGCATACCTATAGCAGTGCTCCAATAATCTGCCAACTGTCGAGATGAAGCTGTAAGGTCACTGCGATGCGGATGATGTGTCTCATACCTTGTTGAAGTAACATTCGGTCGTCAGTGCGGGGATGTCTGACGACGAAGCATTTCGTAGTAACATTTCGACTCATCTGATTCTATTTAGTCCACTTCTTCCACATTCGCGCCACCCCTATTGCACAATAAGTATAGCTGCTATTGCACGATAAGAATAACTGCTATTGCACGATAAGAATAACCCCCTTCACGAAGGGCGTTCATTCGTACTCGTTCAAACTCCGAAATTTGCTTATATGGCGCCCTCTCGCGTCATACAGGTATATTGACTTCTCAGGAAACGTTTGCCGCTGGAAGATAACCATAGACTCTTTTCAACATCTCGCTGCAGCTCTCTATTTACATGGCTAAAAAATGTGATGTGGGCAACACATGACTTCCCTTATATAATATAATGCATTTACTACTTTTACAGTAAAAAAAAAATAAGTTTTTCTTATAGAAGATACTAATAATCTTTCCAAGATATTGAATTTTCGACAATTAGTCGTCATTTTCATTGATGTAGCGTCATTTTTAACCATTTGGCGAGATTTTTGGTAATTTGGCAACATTTAAAAAAGTCGCCAAATTGGCGACATTCCGCCAAATTCGTCGCCAAAATCTCGTCAAGCGTTATGCACTAAGAAATAAGTTATTCTTACAACAGATAAATGATTATTGGCGTTCAAATACAAAAGTATTATTTAAAGTATCTTTTTCATGAATGGAATGAGCTAGATCTACGAGAATGATGTCACTCAATTTATCGCATGGTATTACATATGAAAAGTGAACATGTTTCTCAATAGAAAATATTTTTTTTAATTTTATATGACTTTTAGATAATTTTTTTGAAAAATATACAATATCTCGAGAACGGTTCATGTTAGCGTTCTAAAATTTATGTCAATCGTTTTGTAATAAAACATTACATAAGAAGTGCCTATTTGCGTAACTTTATTAGTGGTTTTGATTTTTTGACGATTTTTTCAATATTTCATTCGAAAATTTAGGGGTGTTCTGAACGTTCGATTGCGGATAAAAACAATAGGCTTCCAGTGTTTAATTGATTGTAATTTTTGTACCAAATTTGATTTGAATCGCTCCATTCGTTCGTCTGTTATCGTCTCCACAGACTCACTGACACACATACACAGACATCACTTCAAAAATGTTTGATTCGTGATCAGGGATGCTTGAAACGTGCTCTCCCGTCGAAAACTCGAATTCGAGTTTTCGACCCCGTTACAATACTTAACTTATACATTATGTATATAAAGAAAGTAATAGCAGTTCAGAGAGCGGTTCTCGGCCATCAGATATCAGGTGACTTTGAATATCTAATCATTTGCATAGCACGCACTAGTTTTCATTTGCTGTAAGTTTCAGCTCTTGATTATATCATGGTGTTGCAACTTTTTTAAATATGAGTATATATATATATTATATATATATATAATGTCTGACTTACCCCCTGAATATTGACAAGACGTTCTTACGCTTTATTCTGGCAGTCATATGTCCTTAATTGATCAGTTCTTAAGAAGGGTAAGAATGTTTGAATAAGGACTTGAAATAGAAACGAAATCGATGGTACGTAATAACAGCGGCAGCATCATGTACACAAGTCAGTGGAATATGAATAAATCTTAGTTTTTAACACTTTACAACAAAGTTGAAAAGTGTTTATGGCTTTGTTTATTCTGTCTGTCTGTCTGTCTGTCCGTTAGCACAATAACTGTCGTAAAAACGACTTAATCAAATTGTAATTTTAGTATGTTGTTTAGATGGTCTGTAGGACCTATGGCAATAT
The DNA here is from genome assembly GCA_951213105.1 of Amaurobius ferox. NCBI lineage: Eukaryota > Metazoa > Arthropoda > Arachnida > Araneae > Amaurobiidae > Amaurobius > Amaurobius ferox. The sequence goes on from OX578143.1 coordinate 37,331,125, forward strand.
AAATGAATAATATCACCCAATTAGTTTTGGATTGAACCCGGGATGAAAAAATAAAATACATTAAGCCCTATGGGACCTAATTTTTCAAACATTTTTTAAGCGGATTTGAAATTCATAAATTGCTTCTAAAATTTTAGGTAATATTCAAATTGGTCCATAAAAGATATAAAAACAAAATTCAGCGAAATATATTCAGTAGTTTTTTAAATAAAAATTAAAATAATAATTACACCACTTATATGAAACGAATACGTGACCATGATATGAAGAGATCACATGACTCACTTCAAAATGATGTATGGCATCCATCTTGTTTCAAAATCGTGATATTTAAAGTTCTTTTTAATTCATATTAAGTGTTGTATCTGTCCTAAAACCACTTTATTTTTGCTTAAATTCTTTGCATCTACATACTGAAACAACGTAATGACAATATATGTGAGTTTAAATGCTCATCCAAATTTGATTATTTCTACAACGAAGCCTATTTTTCACCTATGTAAAATGTAAACAGCAAAAGATGTAGAATGAGTTGTATTGGAATTGCTGTATTTCTTTAACACAAAATCATTTAGTTCATAGAGTCTGCATAGCTGATATGAATGAAATATTCATTGATTTTACAAAGAGAAGAACGATTTTTTTATAGAGTTTAATTACTTGTAGCTCCATGGTCATAATTTTTAAATAAAATAAATTATTATAGTAGTATGATGAATGACATGAATGGGAAATTATTAATGAATGAAATGCTGCTTTTATAGAGAGAGCCAGGCGTGTTATTTCTTCTATGACGTCAGTTGAATGAATTTCAGTTGTTTTGGATGAAGTTTTGAAATATAATGAATTATCGTAGTATTATGATAATTCAAAAATTATTACCGAGAAATGTATCACATTTTAGCGATTTTTAAACCAGGCAATTTATATTTCAATGCCGTCATTTGAATGAAGTTCATTTTTTTCGATGAAGGTTTAAGTTTTCAAATATAATAAATTAATGTAGTATTGTCATAAGTTTCAAAATATTACAGAAGAATGTATTGCATTTTAGACATGTTTAAATAAAATTGCATTGAAGTTGGAATGTGTTTCATAATCAATGCTTTAAGCATGATTGATCTTTCTTGTTTTATAAATCCAATTCAATTTAAAATGTAGATTTGGTTTGACTTTAAATTTCAATCGTAATATTTTATAATAGGACGTCAGATAATGAAAGTGAAACCTTGATGTTATTTTATTTCTTATCATTTTATAAATTTTATTTAAGATACCACGCAACTAGGAGGGGCTCATATTCCCTCCCAACAAGTCAAGTATTTCAAATTTCTGTCAACGAAATATAAACTAAAAGAATAACCTATTTTTCCATCCGTAACGCTTGGTTAAAATTTTTTGTAGGACGTCGTCAATTTTGCGATTTTTAAATGTTGCCAAAGTGATAAATATGGCGCCGCATTGATAAAAATTACACCAAATGAGAAGTAATGGTTTGCAAATTCTGTATTCTGTCAATGACAGGTATACATTCTAGTTTAGAAAGAGTATCTACTTGAGATAGAGAAAAGGGATTGCTTAATATGTATCTGTAATCTGCATCTATGTGTTCAATGTATAGAAAAATATTTATAAATTTCGAGTATTACTTATTGAGTCCGCGAGCCGCATTTAAATGCCCAGGGCTGTATTTTTGATATGTCTCCTCTAAAGTGCGCTAAATTATTTTATTCTGTGTGGTCTTTAGTTTTGACCAAGCAAACGCAAAAGTACTACGCACTTATTATCACATCTACACACATGCACTCGCATGCAAACAAACGCATTCACATATACGAACATTTCTTCCTAACACAAAAAATTTCCCCACACAAAAAAGTTCTCCCTAAAATAATACTAGAAATCCAAATATATTTTGAAATATTCTTATTAATAATCAGTTACGGCAATGCCATACATTTAAAATACGAGTCTCAGACACAAATATTCGAAATATGATTGGATGTATTCAATCCTAAACATAATACTACGCAAAGCATGCCCAGGGTATAACGTTGCTAATAGATAAAAGGTAAAATATAGACTATTGTAAAGTTCAAATGAAACTCGAATATGTCGAACAAGCAAATGTAATAAATGATTAATGCATCATACCAACATGGCTCCAGATTTCAATGCAACTTTTCTGTCATGCCGTAGAATATTGTTACAGAAATTTGAAATCAAACCAAAACTTCATTTGAAATTGAATCAGTATTAAGCAAATGGTATACTGGATTTATTAAAAAATATAAAATAATATTGTACGGTGTGTACAACCTTGGTCAGAATAAAATAAATATAAAAATCAGGTGTGGACAGCACATGACTTTCTCTGCAGACTGCAATTCACGTTCTCTTTATTTCTTCAATAATTCCTTATATTGAGTTTAATTGAACAAAGTAACAACCATAATTATTTAAAATTACACTGAATTTGAGCTTTTAGTTTAATTTTCGTTCTCTTTTGATAGCTGGACTTATTTTCAAAGATATAATTCCGAATCGTACCAACATCTAATCAGCACCAGGGTAACCCACAAGTGAATTATCTTCCAAATTTTGTAAAATGTCATCTATTAGTTTTCAGCTAGAGTGGATATAAGCAATTTTCACAAGCCATTTGACAAAACAGGTGAGTTATTTTATCCCAAATCATACATACCAAAATCTAATCAGCACCAGGGTCACTCACAAGAAACTTACCTACCGAATTTTATCAAATTCGGTCAATTAGTTTTATAGTTAGAATGGATACATACATTGCACACACAGAAATGCATACATACATCACACTAAAATGTTCTTTTTCGTATTCTAGAGGGTCGAAATGTGTAGATCCGTCGAAAATTCGAGTTGCGATTTTCGACATGATTCCAAAACATTTCTTATACATTACCATGTATTACAAGGGAAGTAAAATTACTTCACATAAGACGATATTATATAGTACTAATTTAACTTTTTTACATATCATTAAATTTAATATTGTGTTTAGCTGTATCTTGTTGCTCTCGAGACTTTCTTATTCACGAATTGATATCAATCTAGACAAATATTCGCTTTGAAACTGCGAAATTTTTTCATAACGCATTCACTTTGCACTAAATGTTAACTCCATTGTCGAATACCGCATATAAAGGTATATTTTCTGTGTAATTAGATGCGCAAATTTGATAAACTTTAACTATTTCAGGGCATAATTTTACCATTAAAAATATCTGAACTTCGCAGAATTATGACGTAATTTTACAAGAAAGATAAATCATGCATAAAGCATAGATTATGAAACACTGTCCAACCGAAATGTAATTTTATATAAACATCTCTAAAATGCGATGTATTCAGCGATAGTAAACCTTATATTATCACAGTACTACAATCATTTACTATATTTGAAAACTTGAAATTTCATTGAATAAAATTAACTTTATTCAAATGACGTCATCGAAATAAAAATCGACTGACTCTCTATGTAAAAGAAATAAATATTTCATTCATATAACTTATATTTCCGACTCGAGAGCTAAATAATTTTGAGTAAAACAATTCAGCAATTCTTATACAACCCATCTTACAATCACTTGTTTACAATCTGCATCCATTAATATTTGGCTTCGTTGCAAAAATAACCAAAGGATGATGATCATGTAAACTCAAAATTATTGTAATGGGTTGGTACAGCATATAGATGCAAAAATAAATCACTTTTAGGATGAATGCAACACTAAATATAAATTTAAAATAATTTTGAAAATCACGATTTTACTGGGAAAAAAGATGGATGCCATATTTTATTTTGAAGTTGGATCGCCTGATCTCTTCATATAATATGGGCCGAAAACCCAGGCCGTCCGACTCATCCGGAGTTATAGAGCAGCAAAAATGGGCGGCCGGAATACACTTTGGTTATTCACCCATAGTGTATGCCGGCACATTATTAATTACACCCATATAATATGGGTGTAATTATTATTTCAAATTTATTTAAAAAATTACAGAACGCATTTTGCTGAAATTGCTTGATATATTTTATGAGATAATTTGAATATTTCATAAAAATTTTCGAAGCAATTTGTGAATTTTATATTCTCTTAATGTTTGAAAAATTATATCCTACTGGGTTTGATGTATTTCGCATTTTCATCGCGTGTTCGATCCAAAAACTAATTGGGTGATATTATTAATTTACATTCCCATATGTTCCACAGACCGTCTTAACAACATACTAAAATTTCATTTTGTTAAAGTCATTTTTACGACAGTTATCGTGCGAACAGACATGCAGACAAACAGAATGCTCAAAGCCATAAATACTTTTCAAGTATGTCGGAAAGTGTTAAAAACAGCGTCATTATTACATTTATGTAAACAATTAATTTATGCCAAATTTGCCTTATATTGAATACGCAGGTTTGGCGAAAAACATTTGCATAAATTTGTAGACAAAAGGAATGGAAAGTAAAAAGAGAAAAATATAGAATATGATTCAATTAAAAAACAGTACATGCCAAATACAGAATGGAAAAATAGTGAATATATATTTTGATTGTTAGTGCCATATAATGGATTTATTTTATAAATTTATAATGAAAGCAAAACGTGGGAAAACAATATACGGTATAGCATGTGTTCAAATTGTCTTCTATGCGCAACCAGGCATTCCTGGCATCGCTATGCAAATAAAGTGCATACATTACTAAAGATGACACTTTTGTGCATGATTCAATAGCTTACAACAATTAGGCTACGTCGCTAAATTTTTCGCTAAACGTTACAGAGACAGACTTGCGGAGAAATTAACTATATATATATATATATATATATATATATATATATATATATATATATATATATATATATATATATATATATATATATATATATATATATATGTATATATATATGTATATATATATATATATATACATATATATATATACATATATATATATATATATATATATATATATATATATGTTCATATATATATACATATATATATATATATATATATATATATATATATATATATATATATATATATATTTATATATATATATATATTTACATATATATATATATATATATATATATATATATATATATATATATATATATATATATATATATATATATTTATAAATTTATATATATATATATTTATATATATATACTATATATATATCTATATATATATATATATATATATATATATATATATATATATATATATATATATATATATACATATATATATAAATGGAAACAATATACACGTGGTGAAAGAAGAAGGGTTCATGCCATACAGCAATACAACTTTTCTTATATTCATTTTTTCATCTTTTGATGCCCGTAATCTGAGTTTGAGCATTTATAGTAACGAACTTAAACAGGCATTTGTTTGGGTTAATTACAATAAAATACTCAGAGCTGAAGATGAATTCAATTCTGATTAATCATCGAATTTGGGGCAGTGCTATTCTTTTCTCTTATCGACATTATGGCCGTGATTTTGCTTCTATCCTGATGTTAATATTACTCGAATTTTTGAAAAAATTGAAAAATCTGAATTCTTGATCCAAATGGTCACAATTATTACATGTAACACTTGACTTTAAAGGGCTTGCAAAGATATTTTTGTTGATACTATACTTGACAATTTACCCTCGAGGGGGTAAAACCTCCCCCCTGAGGGAGGCTAATGACGTCCCGGACACAAAACTTGTATCACGTTCTTTTTTTTTTTAACAGCGATGATTGAAACGCCAATCTCTTGATAATTGAACCCTGAATAATCCCTTTTATGCAAAATTTTGTCATATGCTGCCATGTTAAAAAAATATAAAATTTCAAATAAACTTTGAAATCTTCGCTCGAATTTAAAAAAAAAATCAATCTAGTTCTAGATATTTTGATAACAAATTTGGAAAATAAATTTAAAAAGAAATATAAATTTAATAATAAATTTAACAATAAATTTGGATAACAAATTTAAGAAGTTTTATGAAAATCTATTAATATTTGCGGCATCTACTGTTTACACAACAAATCGACCACAGATATACATACAACCATATGGATGGACATCAATCCAAAAATAGTCGAAACGTGTTCCGGAGGTCTTAAAAAATACAATTGGCATCAAAATCTTAAATTCGAAAATTCTCCTGAAAACAATACTTTCCTATACTCCCAAGCAATACTGTCCCATACAAAACCAGAAAGATCAATCATGCATAAAGCATTGATTATGAAACACTTTCCTTCTTCAATGCACTTTTATATAAACATCTCTAAAATACGATACATCCCTCGGTAATATTTTTAAAATTATCACAATACTACATTAATTTATTATATTTGAAGACTTTAAAATTTATCGAAAAGAAATGAACTTCTTTCAAATGACGGGATTGAAATATAAATTGCCTGGTTTAAACATCTGTAAAATGCGATACATTACTGGGTAAAGTTTTTAAAACTATCATAATACTTCAATAATTTATTATATTTGAAAACTTCATCGAAAACAAACGAAATGTATTCAAATGACGTCTTCGAAATATAAGAAGCCTGACTCGCTCTATAAAAGCAGCATTTCATTCATAAAATTTTTTCCATTCATTTCATTCAGCACAATACTATAATAATTTATTTTATTTAAAATCTTAAGCCTATGGAGGTACAAATAATAATACTCTATGCTTAAAACTTTATGGAAAAAATCGTCTGCTTCTCTGTTCAAAATCAATGAATATTTTATTCATATCAGCTATATTGCAGACTCCATGAGCTAAATAATTTTGCGCTAAAATGCAGCAATTTTTATACAATGCATTTTACATCTTTTGGTGGTTACATTTTCCATAAGTGAAAATTAGGCTTTGTTGTAGAAATAATCAAATTTGGATGATCATTTAAAATTAAATATATTGTAATTGCGTTATTTCAGTATGTAAATGCACAGAATTTAAGCAAAAATAAAGCGGTTATAGGACGGATACAACACCAAATATGAATTAAAAAGAACTTTAAAAATCACGATTTTGAGACAGGATGGTTGCCATATTTCATTTTGAAGTACCTCGCGTTATCTCTTCATATAATGGTCATGTGATCTCTTCATATAAAAGGTGTAATTATTATTTTAATTTTTATTTAAAAAACTACTGAATATATTTTGCTGCAATATTTTTTATATATTTTATGGGATAATTTGAATATTTCCTGAAACTTTCAAATCAATTTGTGAATTTTAAATGCGCTTAAAAAATGTTTGAAAAATTAGGTCCCATAGTGTGTAGACATGTATTTCATTTTTTCAACCCGGTTCAATCCATAACTTATTGGGTGATATTATTCATTTATATTCCCATAGGTCCAACAGACCGTCTGAACAACATACTAAAATTCTATTTTTATAAAGTTATTTTTACGGCAGTTGTTGTGCTAAACGACAGACAGACAGACAGACAGACATAATAAACAAAGTTATAAACACTTTTCAACTATATTGTAAAGTGTTAAAAATAAATTTTACTTTATACCAGAGAAAAGGCATGCAGGTTAATTGAATATTCACTTGCCGATATCAATCCGTGAATGAGGTAAAAGTTTCCATTCTTCCATAACTAATAAAAATTTATTTTTAAATCAGTAAAAAGTTTCACGAAATAAGATGATTAATTTCACTTTATTATACAAACCCAATTCAACTACAATAGAAATCATTTCTCACGCATGCCACTTTACCCCAGTTTCCTTATAATATTTATTGTTTGAAAAGTCAAACTTAACACGAAACTTTATCATACGTAAAAACTCACATTCCAGATTAAGTCTTATGTCCGTGTTCTAAAAGGAATTCTCGGCATAGCTTAACTTAAAATACGCAGAGAATTTTACTCTAAAGACGCTAGAACTAATGCTAAAACTTGAAAATTTATTTTGAATCATTTCATTCTTTCCTTATCAACTTGGCTTTTTTATACACAAAATGCCTTTTGGAGCCTCATTAAAGAGCAAAGTGTAAGTTTTTTTGCCATTAGACGAACCATATTCTTTGGTACTGTTGAATACTTTAAAAGGGATTAGCCTTTTTTTCCAAGACGAACGATATTCTTGGGAGAATATAACTTTCTTTGGAAAATAGAGAAAACGTCATAGTTAGTGTAGGTATATTTAAATTTCATAGAACGAATTTTTACTTGTAAAACGGTGTTTATCACTTGTGATATCTTTAAAAAAAACTGTTAAACCAGAATTACTTTTACTAATTTCCATGCTACATGTGATGGTGATTTGATTGATTTGTCAGAATCATTATTGATTTTTAAAATTTTATTGAAACGTTCTAAATGTACTAAATTACGTATAAGTTTTATTCAAAAATATTGAATTGCCATTGAAATTAATGCATTGTCTTTTCAATTACTTGGAACCATTTTTACTTTCTCATAGTACATAGTACTGTTACATTGTTTTCACGAAAATTTTCGATTTCGAGATGTTGATGCCAATTTATGTTTAAAGATCGCCTGAACACGTTTTGACTAATTTTGGAGTGATGTCCGCCTGTCTGATGCTTGTGGTGGATTCTTGTAAACACGATAGCAGATACTATAATTAATAGATTTTCACGAAACTACCATACTTTGCTAAAATCAGAACTACAAATAGACAGACTTTTTTTTAACACTTTACAACAAAGTTGAAAAGTGTTTACGATTTTGTTCAATCTGTCTGTCTGTCTGTCTGTCCGTTAGCACGATAACTGCCGCAAAAATGACTTAATCAAGATGAAATTTTAGTATGTTGTTCAGACGGTTTGTAGGATCTATGGCAATATAAATGAATAATATCACCCAATTAGTTTTGGATTGAACACGGGTTGCAAAAATGAAATACATTGAGGCCTATGGGACCTAATTTTTCAAACATTTTTTAAGCGGATTTAATATTCACAAATTGCTTCGAAAATTTTAGGTAATATTCAAATTGTTCCATAAAATATTTAAAAAAATATTCAGCGAAATATATTCAGTAGTTTTTAAATAAAATTAAAATAATAATAATACCTCTTATATGAAGCAATCATGTGACCATGATATGAAAAGATCACGTGACCCACTTCAAAATGATATATGGCATCCATCATGTCTCAAAATCTTGAGTTTTAAAGTTCTTTTTAATTCATATTGAGTGTTGTATCTGACCTAAAACCACTTTTTTTTGTTTAAATTCTGTGCATCTACAAACTGAAACAACGCAATTACAATATATTTGAGTTTAAATGCTCATCCAAATTTGATTATTTCTGCAACGAAGCCTATTTTTCACCTATGAAAATTGTAAACAGCAAAATATGTAGAATCAGTTGTATTAGAATTGATGTATTTCTTTAACACAAAATCATTTATTTCATGGAGTCTCCGTAGCTGATATGAATGAAATATTCATTGATTTTATAAAGAGAAGGATGATTTTTTCGATGAAGATTTACGCATAGAGTACGCATGGAGCAACAAGTAATTACTTGTTGCTCCATGGTCTTAATTTTTAAATAAAATAAATCATTATATTATTGTGATGAATGATATGAATGGGAAATTATTTATGAATGAAATGCTGCTTTTATAGAGAAAGCCAGGCGTGCTATTTTTTCTATGACGTCATTTGAATGAATTTCAGTTGTTTTCGATGAAGTTTTCAAATATAATAAATTATCATAGTATTATGATAACTCTAAAATTATAACTGAGAAATGTATCCCATTTTAGAGATGTTTAAACCAGGCAATTTATATTTGAATGCCGTCATTTGAATGAAGTTCATTTTTCCCGATGAAGGTTTAAGTTTTCAAATATAATAAATTAATGTAGTATTGTGATAAGTTTTAAAATATTACCGAGGAATGCATTGCATTTTAGACATGTTTAAATAAAATTGCATTGAAATTGGAAAGTGTTTCATAATCAATGCTTTAAGCATGATTGATCTTTCTTGTTTTAATTCGAGCAAAAATTTTGAATTTATTCAAAATTTTATGTTTCTTATTCATGTCAGCATATGACAAAATTTGATATAATTCTGCCTAAAAGGAATTATTTTTGTTTATACGAATATGATCAGCAGACTTAATAGTTTCAATCATTGCTATGGAAAATAGCCGCGTAAACATTTTTACTTTCCTTATATACATATAATATATAAGGAAAATATTGTGACGGGGTCGAAAATTCGAAATCGAGTTTACGACGGGAGAGAACGTTTCAAGCATCCCTGAACATGAATCAGACGTTTTAAAGATTATGTGTGTGTATATGTGTGTGTGTGTGTGTGCGTGTGTGTGTGCGTGTGTGTCAGTGAGTCAGTGGAGACGATAACTGACGAACGAAAGGACCAGCTCGAACGAAATTTGGTACAAAAATTCCAATTTATGAATCCTGGAAGAATACCATAGAACTACCATGAATATTGTTTTTATACGCAATCGCATGTTAAGAACCCCTTAAATTTTCGAGTGAAATTTTGAAAAAATTCTCAAAGAATCAAAACCTTTAATGAAATTACGAAAATAGTAATTTCTTATGTAATTTTCATTAGAAAACGATTAAAATAAATTTTAGAACGCTAGCATGAACCGCTTTTGAGATATTGTGTATTTTTCAAAAATTTTTCAAAAAATCATATAAAATTAAAAAAATATATATTACCTATTTTTTAAATATGTTCATTTTCATAAGTAATATCAAGTGGTAATTGGGTGACATCCTTCTCGTGGATCTAGCTAGTTACATTCATGGAAAAATATGCTTTAAGTAATACTTTTGTATTTGGACGCCAATAGTCAGTTGTCTGCTACAAAAATAACTTATTTCTCCGTCTATAACCCTTGGCGATACTTTGACGGAATGTCGCCAACTTGGCGACTTTTTTAAGTGCTGTAAAATTAACGAAAGTGTTGCCAAATTGATAAAAATGACGCTAAATCTATGAAAATGGCGACTACATGATTAAATAATTATTACAGTATTTTAATATATGAACTATATAGCTTATTGAGGATGTTATCAATATTGATGATTCTTTAGAGTTGAGCGAAATATAAGTTAATGGAGTATTTTGAAACAGTTTTAAATGTTGTCATCTTGAAAATCGCCCAATGTGCAATTCAGCTATAAAAACACTGCTCAGTGGATCTTATGCATTATTATTTTATTGTAAAACTAGTAAATTCATTGCATTATATAAAGAAAGTCATGTGCTGCTCACATCAGATTTTTTTGTTTGTTCGTGACACCATTAGCCCTCTTCGGGGGCAAATTACGTTCCCGGGGTGTACACTGTCAAATATGGCATCAATTAAAATATATTTCAGGCCTTTAAAGTGAAGAGTCCCACGCCGTTATAGTTGAAATCATTTGGACCCAGTATACTGAATTTTCAAAAATTGTCCTTGTAAAATTTGAAGAAAAAAAAACATGAATTCTGGTATAAGAAAGTCGAATTAAACCACACCAGTCAATTTCACTACGGCAACGGGTATCGATTTTTGCACAAGAAAACACTTACTTGCAAGAATTTGTGAACCCCAGTATATCAGTCAACTTTACCATTTCTACATCTTCGATTTCATAGGAAATTGCACGGAGCTACATGATCCAAATTGCAATCTGATAATTATTCTATCAGATAATGATATCAAAGTATGATACTCGTATCATATTCTACAGTGAAACTACTCTCCCGGATATGTTTAACTCATGGTAAACCTGCTAATACGAGTATATTAGATTTCAGAATGCAAAATAATTTGTACATTATATATCTGAAACAAATGGTCAAAATTGTGAGTAACTTGAAGTCTTGATATTTCTAACAAGCGTTGCTAACACTTAAATAGGCCATCTATATTGTATAATTGCAAAAATGTCTAGATTTCACGGATTCTCCTTTATAAGCAGGTCGTAAGCATATCCGTTTTGGGGCTAAACTAGAGCGAATTATCCGATATTGCACGGGTCCTACATAAGCGAGCTAGTTTACGTAATACAAATACAGATAATACCATCTAATTTCAAAATAATTTTTTTAGAATAAAAATTAGAATAACATTAAATTAAAGAAACTTCTTCTACTTAATACATTTGACTGCAGTCTAAAATGTCTTTAATCCAGAAATTGCACTCATATAATTTCCAGGAGGGAAGCCGTGGCTTAAACTCCTAGGCGGGTATGTGCAGTAAAATCCATCAGCAGAAAGGTGGGATCCATGAGCGTTCGGAGAATTTGAAAGATGATTTGCGATCCCTCAATGCTATCACTTAAAATATTACAAAAATTAAAATTACTTATAAAATTAATTTTTTTTGTTAGAATGATATCATATATCCGGAACTTTTACGTAAATTATAGAAATGTGCTAATCTTGTGATTTTGGAATGCCACGATAAATATCAGATAACGTAAAAGATGCAAATTTCGGTGTATATTTGAAACATGTAAATATGAAGAAAATATTCTACGGATTCGGTTCGAACATTATTAGAAAGAGCTGTCTTTGATCCTTGCGATGATGTTATTTGGAAAATCTGTGATATCATTTTTGCTCATTACGTAACCGATTTGCATGGAAATAAAAAAATAAAAATACCTAAAATACTAATTCGAATTTAAATCTAATAATATAGAGGTGCATTGTACCCGTGTTCTGAAATATATACTTAATAAATTTCGTGACCATACGTCAATTTGATTTTCCGCCAAACACACAAAGGCACGACCGCATCTTCCTTTATGATTCAACTTAGATGTGGGATTTATGGGTCACCAAGAACTAAATTCAATAGGTATTTTACAACATAATATTATATAAATGTTTCAACCCTACATCGTATTAGGAAGCAATTTTAAATTATACCAATAAAGTGAAGCGATTCAACGAATAAAAAAATATCCATCCATAACCCATACTACAAATTAAAACATAAATTACTCGCACGCATAGGGTGTTAGAAGCATAAATATTATGACCATCAATCCGTCTACTTAGTGCAGCCTCATCCAGGTCACAAGGGAAAATAGTTCTATATAGAATTTCCGTTGTCTATTTTAACAGACAATGGGCAGAATGTTTTATGAGAATCCATTGTTACATTATCAAAGGGGAGGATAGCTACATTGTTAGTTAGACACGAAGAGAAGTTATGGGACCATTTGAAAGATTTACATCGTTCCTCCCATACTTTCTATTGAATTATATTAGGCAAATATATTAAATTTTGTTGGTAGTCATTACTGAATTAAATGAGCGCTTTAAGTCTAATGGCTGTTTGAAATGTATTATAATGCATTTGTAATTTTATTTGTGCAGCCATTTTAATTTTAAGATTTTTAGAGGCAATATTGAAGGGACAGCATTATTTACATATCACTGAAATTATCCATTAGATATGTAAATAATATGAGAAGGTGCGATATTTTGTAGTACATTTTTAACGGTATTTTGCGCTGGCGCATTTGAATCATTTATTATTACTAATATCTATATTACTAATATCTATGAAAGCAGAATTGGAAATTTTTCTGTTTATTTTTAGTATCATCATTACCGTAGAACGTCTGCACTGAGTTTAATGATCTTTTTTATGGGTAGCATAGATATTGTCCCACTTAAATTTTAGCGTCATACTGTCTGTATTTATGTCATTCTGACTCATTTAATTCCATTTTAAAGCAAGAAAAGAAGAAAAACAGACGATTTTTTTTATCATATTTTACATTAAATTCATTTTCCATTTTTGATTCCATTGTGGTAACTATGGTAATCCAATTACGTTTCAAATAACGAAATCGCTTGCTGTCTATTATTTTAATCAAATTGTTAAAAAATAATTTTATAATAATATCAGCGTATAATTTTAGCGAAGGGCTATTAGTACCTCTCCGAATATATAAAATATAGGAGTTCTATATTTTTAGAGAATTTTTAATTACCGAAAAGAAATATATGAATTCATGTTTTGTGTTACAATTAGCGTAATTAAATAGATATGTTTGAACCGATTTGTGTTCTTAAATGTTATACTGTTTTATACCATATGCTGTATTAATTGGCTAAATTCTTAGCACATGCTATCAGAAATGGATATAACATTGAAAAAATATGTTCTCATTTGTATATATATATATGTTTTTTTAAACAAAATTACTTCAACTTTACATATGTGCTTTAAACTTTCCATCTGTACTATATATCAAAGTCAAGTTTTGCAGTCACACAAGCCATGCCAATATTCTTAACTAATTTTCGGCCATAAATATCAATGCTTTTGCCGCAAAGTTTGCGATCTATATAGTGAAAAGATCCTCAGTAACGCAAAATATAAACATATTTTTGTAATTTTCTCTCATTAGATGAAAAACATTTTAAATTGGAATTATTTGCCATTGTAGCTAATACAGCCATTACGTTTGCTGCTTAGCCGTCACGTAACTGTTCACACAATGCTAGGAGAACGGGACGTTAGTGAATACTCCCCATATATAGGGAGTATTCACTAACCTCCGATCACGCTATAGCGTGATTGGAGATAAAATATTGTTTTTAATACAGCAATTTTCAGCGTTAATAGAACTTTAAAATGTGAGCTATATTTGAAATGGTTTTTGATATCAGAACTTTTATTAAATGTTCATTATTGGAGCCACAGCCATTTTCTTATATATAAATTGCATTTGTGTTTTATGTAAAAATATTTTCGTTATGTTTTATAATAAAAAAGTAGTTAAAATCGCTTCAAGTCCTCTGGGATAAATTTTTCTTAAGATATTTCGCTTTTTTGGGCATTTATTGATTATTTAGCGTCATTTTCATTTATATTAAGTCAATATGTAAATATGTAGGAAATTAAGTTATTTTAAATAATTGTATATTTCTATAAAATTTGTGAGCTTCCATATATTGCTTTGGTACAAATCACATTTTTCTTAATTAAATGATTATTAATAACAATATAAACGCTGAAAAATGATGTCTGTATGAAAGAGCATTTGCTGATGTATTCGTTTTTAATTTATAGAAATGTTTTAAATTCAACAGTCAAAGATAATTTCCAATTTATAGTTTTCTAGAAACTTCATTTAACGTACAATATTACTTCTAATTGACGTTCATAGAATATGATTTTCATTAAAATTATTATACTAATGAGTATACAAAAGCTGCTAATTTTATTTCACACGCCGTTAGGAATGGCTAATAAATTATGAGAACATTTTGTTAATTTTTTGTTTCTTTTAACCAAGAATAGCGTACGGAAAAGAAGGAAATACATTTCAATCTCACATGAAATTGAAATAAATTGACGGTGTAGGCAGATCCGATTTAAGACAATCATATATACACTTTATTATTATCAAAATTGATATTATGCATAATTTTCGAAACTATTTCATCTTCCTACACCCTCGTTACTCTTCGACAATTTTTTACAATATTACTTTTAGATTATGATAGGTTTCATATAGTATTCTTTTGAACTGAATCTGTCTACACCATCAATATGGTTGAATTTTGTGTGTGACTAAAATTTGTTTTCTACTTTTCCGTGAGCTTCTGTTGTGTAGGGCAGAACATTGAAAAAAGTGTTTCTTTTTCGCAATTTATTGTTGGCTTTTTCGTTTGTATTTTTTCTTGTGTGATTTACGTCCAAAGGTATGTAGTAGTACACATGGATCGGCACGTAAGAATCAGGAACACACTCCATCTGAAAACACTAACCGTCATAACGCACATAAAGGGCGTAACGGCATAAACATTTGATAGATGAAGCTGAGTTTCTAGTTTCAGCTCTCCGTGAAATGGAAGCACCGAACGATCTCATAAAAGGTGATATATTAAAATGACTTAAGAACTTAAAAATGTAATAAATGAAAATGCTCTGCATGATGAAACTGTGTGCAGAGTTTTAGCTCTCTGCATATTCTGAGAACCCAGGGCGAGTCCATCAAAAATGTTGAATGAAGAGACAAACCATAACAAATTGATTAATAATAGTGTCGAGGAAAATATTGCATTTACAATCAGAGATCAATTACTTTATATATAAAATGTATTATATTATCTAACTTAATGTACAACCAAAAAGTAAACACACGTTTTTGTGCTTATAATGTGCTTTAAATTTTCACTATGCATATAGTATTTGGAAAATTGTTCATCGTTTTGTTTTCGTGCTTATAGAAGACTAGTATTTTGCCTCCGTTTACCCAGTCTAAATTTCTGCGTCGAGTTGCAATTGCGAGTTCTTTCTTAGAAGTACTCTAAACATCGACTATCAAGGTACTGTTTTCTCCATTTTCTCAGTGCATTTCACTCTACTTCCGGGAACTTATAAAGTGATCCGAAATGAAAACAGGAACATACTGTCTTACAATACTGATATAAATGCGTTCCAATACTGATAAATTTAAATTTAACTGTGTTACAAAAATAAACTGACAATCTGTACTTTAACGTAACATTTTAAGGCTGAGCTTATAAATGGGATTGAAATACAATGTGTAAATGTGTATGTAATGACTATTATCGTAGACTTTGAAGTAAACCCGGCAAGCTCTATAAAAACGAATTTAGTACATGGAGATATCTGAACAAATTTTATAAATCGGTTGGACGTAATATCGGACCATTATGCAATCCTAGTGTAATCTGCAAGGGTTACATACAAGTTACATTTAGTTCGGACAGAGAATATCCTGACGGTATGGCAAATATTCAGTCCTCGCGATTTCTATATTTCAAAAATGTGATGAGGATGCGGTTATAGAAGTATCTCTCAGGGATCTAGTTATGCTATTCAAGGCTGAGAAAGAAGAGTGAAATGTTTGTGGTATATTTTCATTATTTGGAATTTGAGGCTTACCAAATGAGTTCATCCTGGGCCCACCATAGGAAGGCATACTTTTTAACACTTTACAATATAATTGAAAAGTGTTTATGACTTTGTTCATTCTGTCTGTCTGTCTGTCTGTCTGACCGTTAGCATGATAACTGCCGTAAAAATGACTTTATCAAAATGAAATTTTAGTATGTTGTTCAGACGGTCTGTGGGACCTATGGGAATATAAATGAATAATATAACCCAATTAGTTTTGGATTGAACCCGGGTTGAAAACATGAATTACATTGAACCCTATTGGACCTAATTTTTCAAACATTTTTAAGCGGATTTGAAATTCACAAATTGCTCAAAAGTTTTAGGAAATATTCAAAGTATCCCCATAAAATATATAAAAAAATTTCAGTAAAATATGTTATGTAGTTTTTTAAATAAAAATTATTAAATATAGGGAGAAAAACAAATTCAATTAAATTATGACTCTTGCTATATCCTCCAGAAAGAGAAACAAGAAAGATCAATCATGCTTAAAGCATTGATTATGAAACACTTTCCAACTTAAATGCAATTTTATTTAAAAAAGTCGAAAATGCAATACATTCCACGGTAATATTTTAAAACTTATTACAATACTACATAAATTTATTATATTTGAAAACTTAAACCTTCATTGAAAAAAATGAACTTCATTCAAATGACGGCATTGAAATATAAATTACCTGGTTTAAATATCTCTAAAATGTGATACATTCCACGGTAATATTTTCAAAACTATCATAATGCTACGATAATTTATTATATTTGAAAACTTCATCGAAAACAACTGAAATTAATTCAAATGACGTCTTAGAAAAAATAACACGCCTGGATCTCTCTGTAAAAACAAGGTTTCATTCATAACTTTCTCCCACTCATTTCATTCATCACAATACTATAATAATTTCTTTTATTTAAAAATTAAGACCATGGAGCTACAAGTAATAAAACTCTATGCTTAAAACTTCATCGAAAAAAATCGTCCTTCTCTTCATAAAATCAATTAATATTTCATTCATATCAGCCATGCAGACTCCATGGACTAAATTATATTGTTTTAAAGAAATACAGCAATTCTAATACAACTCATTCTACATATTTTGCAGTTTACATTTTACATAAGTAAAAAATAGGCTTCGTTTTAGAAATAATGAAATTTGGATAATCATTTAAACTGAAATATATTGTATTTGCGTTGTTTAAATATGTCATTCCCAGCGTTTTGTATGATTTCGAAAATACATCATAATTTTGTAACAGTAATTTTAGCAATATATGTTTTTCATTTTCTTGTAAGTGATCTAGTTTAAAATCTTGCGGTGTTAATTCCGCTTTTCGTAACGCTGAAATATCAATTTTTTGTGGGTTATTTAAGCTTTCTATGTTGTTAATTTGTAAAATTTTATCATTATTATGTTTTTGTTCTATAATTTCAAATTGAGGTGTTACAGTACCTACTATCATATTTTTATTAAGTTGAATTTCTTCTTCTGTTTTGTTTGTTAATAGAGTAGAAATAAATTTTCTATTATTTACATAATGTAAAGAATGCTCAGCGTGTAAATCTTTTAATGAATTTGTAATATTTAACAATACCTCCTTATCCTCAAAATAGTTTTCATTTAATTTTAATTTTATTGATTTTGTTTCTTGAGGGAGTAATTTAATTTTATGCGCTAAGCTTGCATTTAAGCATTGAATATGTTCAACTCTTGTATTATTATTTTCTGGTTCCTGTGCTTTCTTCTGATTTTTGTTTTTAAATGGGATAGATATGGATTTTTTGACAAACTTTAATATTAATTTATTTGTGTCAATTATGGCATGATGATTTTTGAGAAAGTCAAATCCTAAAATTATTTCATAGGGGGTGTTGTTTAATTGTTTAGTTATAAAAAATGAATTTTTGCATCTTTTGTTTTCAATTTTAAAACTGAGCTTATGCATTTTGAAAATTGAATGTTTTCTTTGGTCATAGTCTGTATTTTAACTTGTCTAGATAAATAGTTAATTTTAATTTTATTTTTGATTTTTTGAAAAATTCTATCTGATAATAAACTGACACTTGCGCCACTATCTATGAGAGCCACTGTTTTTATGTTCTCTAAATTTACGTTGATCATTGGCAGTGCGTCACTCTGTCCATACGTTGAATTCAGTAAATGTTCATTTAAATTCTGTGCATCCTTATTTTTAATTTTGCTTGCAATTTTATGAGATCTCGAATCCTTATTTGATGCCTTATAACTTCCTATTTGTCTTTTATTTCGAGGTCCCTTTCTTAGTTTAAATATTCATTATTTTGATATTGCCTCTGATTGCTTTCATAATGTGGTCCATTATTCTGATATGATCTTCTGTTATTACTCTGAAATTGTCTGTTGTTATTTCCTGCACGCCGCCGTATTCCCCGGTTATTTATGAAATTACCTCTTCTGAAATTTGATCTACTATAGTGTGCATAATTATTTTGATTAGTGGGTCTTTGTTGATAATTGGTGGTTTCTTGACTGCTGTTTTCATTTGTGAATGCCCTTTTTAAATTATTTTGTACTTTTTGAAGCGTAAAGCATTCTGACATCCAGTGATTGTTGCGACCGCACGCTATACAAAATTTCTGTGGCGGCTTTTCTGCATTATTTTCAGTTTTTACATGATTTATTTCCACATTCTCAATTATTTTATTTTCTACTTCAATATTATTTACATAATCATTATCTTCCTCCAATGCGGATTCTATTACCTCAGCTATTTTCACTGCTTCGTCAAAGGTTTTCGGGTCATTTTTTTTTATTTCTGTTCTTAAATCTTCTCTGACTATCTGTAAAAATTTGGTCAGTTTAATTTTTTCTATAATTTTTTGTACATTTGCATCAATTGTTCCGTCTATCTCTAAAAATATTATCGCCTGGTTTTCGATTTCTTGTGCAAGCTCCTTAATTGTCATATTTGGTAAATGTTTCAGATTGTTAAAATTGTTGTGTTTTTGCACTAATGTTTGTTTCCTTTCAAATTTGTTTTTTAATAACTCCATGAATTTTTCATATGATTTTTCCTTTTGCAGAGCAATATTTTCTGCTAGAAATTGTTGAGCCTTTCCCTTTAATCTTGATTTGACAATTATAATTTTCTCTTGTTCGGACCATGATGTTAACTCCGCTATTTCCTTAAATTGTATAATAAAAAAATTGACATTATTTTCCTTTTGCCCATCAAATGATGGCAACATCTGCATAATTGGCAACGATGTATTTTGCTGCGCTTGATTTGCGGGCATCTGTATCTGAATCGCGTTATTTGCTACAGCCGAATTATCTGTTATACTGCTATTTACATTAATCGGCGGATCTTGCCTCGCTCTTTTATTTGTTTGCCTAGTTTTATTCGACGCCATGATTTAATACACTGTTATACACTTCTGACTATATACTAAATATCTACACTAATACACACATATATACACAATAATATAATACATATTAACATTATCATTTTCATGCATATTCCTATCATGATACTGAGTCATATCTCATTATTAAATTCATTATTATATTCAAACTCATTATTAAATTTAAATTTGTCTTTTATTTATTTTTACTTTCTCTTATTAAAATTATAATTCTCTCCGAGCTTGACCACATACGGCACCAATTCGCGCGGCGACATCATGTCATAAGGTAAAATTGTCCTTATCAAAAATTACCAGTATAGGACTTACCTATGATGCCGCCACTAAGGGTGGAGCATGTAAGCTCCCGGTTCTCAAGCTCGGAATACGAACACACAAAACATAAAGAAATACACATGCTTAATTGCTCAATTTATTTTAATATTTTACTTAATAGATATCTATTGTATCTGGAGTAACTATGCTATAATTAAATCAATTATTAAAAGACACATAATACTGACAATATTACATTAATATATATATATATTTACACACATAATAACTTTGACTTAAATTTCTTAAAAACAGTTTCTTTTAAACAATCGATAAAGAATAGTTCTTATAGTTCAATATTTACGAACTCGTTCATATGGTCTACTCATACGAACTGGTAGTCAATTATTTTAATAATCGTTAAAGGTGTGCCTTCCGTGCTAATAGTGACAATTGAAAGTTGGTTACCTTTTCTCTTTGTGTTACGTGCATATTCGTGCTATTTCAATGATGTAGGAAAACCGTTACACATCTAACTGCACTCGCTACCATTTTGTTGCTCACATTCTATAGACACTTTTCACAAACCCAAGAAAACATGATGCTGACTCGTTCGAAAGTTTTAAGTCGACTGGAGTTTTTTTGAATACGGCATTGGGGCGCTTTTTCTTTCCCCCATTCATTCCCTACCACATCTACCATTCGCTGTTGCTGCAGACGGGGATGACCACTGTTTATATATGCATTTGTTGTGATTGGCTCCCTCTGCAGCATTTAGATAGTTCATTATTTAGGTTGGCATTTGTAATTGGGGTGGAAACATGTAATACAAATATTGTGTTACATCTGTATTTGTTTATTATCTGTTTTTTTATATTTTTTATCTGGCAACCCTATGCGGAAGTGACAACACTATGCAATGTTCATTAGTGCCCACTGAATTGGTTGCTGCTACAATAAATTGCCTACTTCAACAAAATTTTTATTCCCAAGTAAAATTATTTCTATATTAACTATCACACAATTATCTAACCGAATTAAATTTTCAAATTGCTTCATCGGTTTATTAATAGATCCCATTAAGACCTTATAATTTAAGTTATTTTATTCAATTATATAGAAGTTGGAAAGTTGTACTTTTTTGGCAGGCTTTTGCCAATTTTGTGGTAACCCTGGTAGGTTCACAACTTTAAAGCATAAATCCCCTTTATCTGAAAATTTCGCAATACCTTGATAGTGGAAAATATTTGATCACCGTTATATCTACAGACTTTTTTTTTTCCATTGGCATCCGCTGTCAACATTGACTTACCTTTTCATTTTCTGCTAAAAGCGCGGAAATTTATCATTTAGTTTTATAATGAAAGACATCTTTTAGATAATGATTTATGACTGCAATTAATGTTTAAATTTATAATAATGGCACTGAATTAGCTATAATTATTTTGTTTTAATTTATATTGAATTCGTTATCAGATAACGTTTATTTCTATTAATGATAATCAAGTTTATATTACATAAACGCATGGTATAGTGTAGTTAGTTCTTGTGTCAGAAATGATCTATGGCAATATAGTTTTGAAATGAATATCAAGTTGTTGCGAAAATCTGTTATATGCAAGTAACTTGTGTGGTTCTGTTTCTTGGGTAACAAATATGTAATTTTTGCAATCTCCACAATAACCACTAAGCGTTTAATACACATTTGTTTGTACAACCAATTTCTCCTCTTGGATGGGCCCACTCCAAGAGATTGCTGTAAGGATTTCTGGTCTTCCTTTCCTGGGGGGTATACAAATATGTGGATTGTTGCCGGGAATTTCCACTTGGGCTCATAAAGCAGGTTCTTCCAGGTTGCAGGAAAGAACTGGCCTTTATGATCATTATCCCAGATCCGTAGGAGACTGGAGTCAACTCTACCCGGGACCGTCTTCCGGCCCTATTCCAGTTCGTGAATGGTTCGGCTGACTTTGTTTCCCTGGTCGAGGTCTCACTTCGTGGTGGAAAACAGTCCCGTCGGTCCCCTTTCTGCCTCGACATAAACTATCTGGTTGCCCTGGGGGTTCGGCTTGAGCTTGCACAACCAATCAGTCAAAGATTAAACCGGCTCTTTAAAGAAGAAATACTTGTTATTTAGCAGTTTATACTTCAGGACTTAGTAACTGAACTATAACTTTTGAGTAAAATTATTTTTTGCAGAACATTTTTGTATATGATATGTGACATATAGTTTTATACTTTCGTTAGTATCAGTATAAACGAAAAGAGAGAAGCTAATATGAAAGGGGATGTAATTAAAGTGCAATGTTAAAACAAGAGAATGTTGATGCCTAGCCAATATAAGATACAAAGAAGAGAATTCATGAAAATTCATCTAATACAAACTTTTAACAATAACATTAACTAAATATGCTGGATATTTGTATAATTTTCTGGTAATTTTTAGATTATTTATATGCACAGCATGTTTTTATCTGATAATCTATGAATTCTATAAAGCTGATTAAGGACAATATTTCTAAACAATCGAATTGATATGCAGGAATTAAATGGTAATATTTTATTAATGTTGAAATTAAAATTGTCTTTTTTATCATATAAATTAGTAACTATACCATTAGTAGGATCAATTATTATATTTAAATCCCAAAAGTTAATAGTATTAC
The DNA here is from genome assembly GCA_951213105.1 of Amaurobius ferox. Lineage (NCBI taxonomy): Eukaryota > Metazoa > Arthropoda > Arachnida > Araneae > Amaurobiidae > Amaurobius > Amaurobius ferox. The sequence goes on from OX578143.1 coordinate 37,354,437, forward strand.
TAATAGTATCTTCATTAGGAATTAATTCCAAATTGTCGGGATAGAAATCGATATCTATGACATAATTTTCAGTATATACTACACATATCAGATTATCAACATATCTATAAATTTTATAATCCATTGAAGTAAAAGACTGTTCATATTAATGAAGGTATAAATTAGCTAACATACAACTACTGTATCCACCTTGTGGAACCCTTGAGACGTGTAGGTATAATTTATTTCCTTGAAAAATATAATTATTAAAAAGAACAAAGTGTAGAAGTTTAGGAAAATTGATAAAATTATTTTGACTAGAATGATTAGTGATATAAGCATTATATAGAGCTAAAATTACAACATATTATATCAGAGATCATAATATTATTGAAAAGATATTTAAAGTCAAACGTTTGAAATCCAATGAGTTTACCTAGTGATGCTAATTTATTTTTTAATTATTTACTATTATTTATAATAATATAATTATATATATATATATATATATATATATATATATATATATATATATATATATATATATATATATATATATATACTAGAATAACGTACACTTTCATGTATAAAATTTAAATAATTTAGTAGTAACTCACTCGCTGTATTAGGGTAAGAATTATGAGACCACTAGTAACTGTTCTAAACTTAATAGAATATTTATGAAATTAAGGAATAAGCACAATATATGGTAATTTAAAATAAATTTATAATTGATATTTAAATCACTATACATATTGATAATTTTCAGTTTGATACTATTAATAGAAAGTTAATCTAGTTTAAATAGACTATTATTCTTTAAATAGTCTAAAATAAATTGTATACGGAATTTTTTACAGATAAAAGCATAATTATTAGAGGCTTTATCAACATAAATAATAACAAAAGATCTTTGTAAATCATTAATGGAGTGTTTTATATTATCTGTATCATATATAGATCTAGACAATTCAATACTACTAATAGCATTTTTAATAAATTCTAATAAAGTAAATTCCCACATATTAAATGCCTCTAAAGGCAGAGCATATTTAGAAGCTAATTTATAAATATATTTATCAAGGTCAAGATTTATTGACTTTAAAACTTTAAATGAATTATTACAAGATGGTAACTTGAAGTCAGTATCGAATGACATAATAGTTCTTAAAGTGTCATCTTTAACAATGGCTAAGTCTCCTGCTACTATATGTCCCAAGTGTAGATTTAGAAATTTAGCATATCTGTTTACTTTACAAATACATTCAATATCCACATTAGATATCATTATCTATAAAAAGTGACTGAGAAATTTATCTACCAATAGGCGTGTTGTATTTAAAAGTCATTGAAATTCTCAAGTCACCAATAGGCAATACAAGAATTAAATAGGTTCCCAAAATTTATAGAATTATAAATTGGATGCTTAAAGGAAATTACACAATAATAATTAGTAGAATTATTATTATGAAATTGTTTAAACTTTAATTTTAAATACATTGATCCAGTAATGAGCAAATCATAGAAAATATGATTAAAATGTTTATTAGTCAGTTTTAATTTTAAGAAAATATCATTAACATTATTTAGATGTTTTTTCATTATTGCAAATATCCAAGATTTTATTAAATTTCATTGATAAGTACTATTAACTTGATGATGTAAACATTTTATCTCAGCAGAAACAGCAAGCACAACTATAATAGAAGGTCTTTATTTCACTTCTTATAAGACGTACATAATTTAAAAACGCCAGAGCGCTTTCGAGCGTAAATACGATCTTCATCAGTGGCTACATGGAAATAGAAATGATCGTTCATATATAGACCAGAAAGGTGACAAATAAATTTATAATTGATATTTAAATTACTATACATATTGATAATTTTCAGTTTGATATTATTAATAGAAAGTTAATCTAGTTTAAATAGACTATTAGTCTTTAAAGAATTTAAAATAAATTGTATATGGAATTTTTTACAGATAAATGGATGCAGAGAATGGGAGAAATAATTAATAAATGCGAGGATGCAGATAAATAATTAATAAATTAGAACAAGCTTTGCAAAATAGTCGATCATTTGCATTCGAGCCAGAAGTTCAGCTGTGGTTTCATTCTGATTTCGTTTCAGCTTACAAGTCAACAAAAAATTCCAAAAACATCCATTATTCGAATTGGGGTTGGAGATACATAAGTATTTTCATAAAACTTACACCATTTTGTCCCTAGAAACAATATATACATTATTTTATATCATTTAACTGCCAACAATTAAAATATCAATCAGTGTAATTGTCACATTTAGTGATTACTAATCCAATGGAAAATGACTAGTTACATATATCATGGGAGTAATTCTAATATTATTTCACAGGTAATTAATACAGAACTTTCCAAGTTGTATAGATTTTCAATAGTGTAATATTTAAATACTTACACCAGTCTTATCATACGAAGCACCTACACAAAATTAATCATTTGTTCAAATGTATTCCTTTCAACAAATAAGAAATATTGTATTTTCTCTGATACTGGTTTCTACTTCCACAAATGTAAATCAATGGAGATTTTATTAAATTCATATTCGGGTTTCTGAATTTCCCAGTAGTTTCACATCCTATAAGATATCGAACTTCGTTTTTTATTTCAGGGAGCGGATCATGGGTTCTGACTTCAATTTTCGTTTTAAATTGTTTTCCATGTTTAAACCCCTTGAGAAATTTTACTGTTTATTTGAAACAGATGTGTAGTTTCAATTTTTAACCGAAGATGGATAGTACCTTAAAAAGAACGCTTAACATAGCAATAATATTTATCTTATTTTGGCCTTGTAAAATAGATAAATAAATAAATAAACGATGAGGAAATTTCATATTTTCCTACTTAAAATAGTAAATTTAATTTGTATTAAATCCATTAAAAATCAATTTTTTTAATTGAAATATTTTTCAAAATTGAGAATCCTTTCTTTTTGTCTGTTTGTCTCATCATCGTGGGAGAATATCTGTACCATCTCTCATGAAATTTTAATGGGCAACCATGGTATGGTTCCACTTAAAATTCAAGTGGTATGTCAATCATTTTTTTCTCACTCTCTCCTTTTAAAGGCGCCTAATCTTTTTAAGAGCTTCCGAACAAACCGGATCTAATCGCTATTTTAGTCTACAAATTAATGTGACCTAAACATGTTTTGAACCTTTCTACAATTAAATACAATAGCAAAATGCTACATAATTAAATCTACAATCAATCGTTAATCAATAATGCTCTATAATTAGATTAAATGCATTTCAAAATGCAATAACGTGACCCTATCGTTGTTGTGTTTTCTGTGGAAAATTATGTAAAATTTGTAAATTAATCAAATAAAAAATAAACCTTTAAATTTGCAGATACTATTTAAATTAAAATATGTGTTTATTTCATATATGTCTTTATCGTCTGTCATATAATACGGTTATATATTTGCATATATAGTTTTAGTAACAGTAAAATTGCAATTATTTGTATTTTACTGAGTTGCAGTATTGGGCAATTTATTGCTGCAAATCGCTTCGTCTAGAATATTATATGCGTAAAACAGTGAGTCTTTTATGATGTGAGATTTATTTTGTGTTTTATAGTTTAAGTTTATATTGTAATAATGATATATATTTATTATCGTAGCTCTTAAGAATTCGTTTCTTTTCATTTGTGAAAATTTTTATAAAATTTCAGAAAGAAGGAATTCGAATATTTTAAGTTAACATCAAATTGATAATGTAAGTATATTTGCATTTTATATTCATTTCGAAACCCATGTATACATTTAATAAATATTATATGTACAGAATGTGTCATTTTAAAATATAATTATTTAGAGGTTCGAATTAACTAAACAGAAAAACATATGCTGATTTATAGGAATGTATTAGCTCCCAAAAGTGTTCGTACACTTACGAATTTCTATGAAATACTGTTCTATCCATTAAGAAAATTTAATATTTCAGAATGGAATTTTTTTAACAATATCTATAACATGTTCCTAAAAAAATCTGCATAAAATATTTTAAAACCATAGTCAAAATTTTTTATGGAAAAATTAATAATCAAAAAGTAACCAAAATGTTACGTCACAAAAGTCTTCGTACAATTGAAAAAAAAATGTCTGCATACAATAAATATTGTAATATTTCCGTAAATTAGTACTTAGCAGGATATCCTCTAGCGTCCACAATAGCTTTTAAACGTTTGTGAATCGCACTTACTAGTTTTATTGTAATTTCTGCAGCAATGTTCCTGCATTCTGTGATCATTACTCTTTTTAGCTGAATTTTCATTTTAATGTCGTGTCTTCGTACTGTAACCTCCATTTCTCTCCAAATATGCTCTATTGGGTTTAAATTCGGCGATTGGAATGGTGTTTTCAGAGCTTGGGGATAATCATGGAGACCCCGGAGGCGAACATTGAGAGCCGTGTGCTCAGGATCGTTGACTTGATAAAAAAAAAAGTTGTTTTCAATACCCAAATTTTGGGCTGATAATTATAACTTGGCCTTTATAATATTTAAATAAAGAGCGATATTCATTATGCCATCAATAAATACCAAATTACCTAGTCCTGATGCTGATATGCACCCCCACACAAGGAGACGTCTACCTCCATGCTTTACTGCTCCAACTAAGTTTTTCGGATTGAGACCCTCATTTTTTCCTCTCCATACAATTTTACGCCCATCGGAACCCAAAATACTAAATTTGTTTTCATCTAAATATGATACGATTCCAATACGTTTCGGGCTTATTTATCATTGATTTTACGAAGGAAACCTAAGCTTTTAAATTATGCACTTGCAAGGAATTTTCTTCGGGAGGAACTCCCATGTAATCCACCTGATCTGAGCACTCGTCGAACAGTTTCAGGTTCAATTGAAGTAGAAAATTTTTCAATAAATTCTGTAGACATGCGTTATTGTGTTCCAACATAAGTTTATCGTTAAATGCTTAGATTTCGAAGCTCCATTCGATTTTCTCATATACTCATATCATACACATTCTTTAGATTCACTTACATTCACTAATCATCCTTAATTATCACTCATCCTCACTTATACTCACTAATCATCACTTATATTCACAAATTATCACTAATCCTCACTTATAGTCACTAATTATAATTAGTATTAAAATCTCAAAACATGAATTTCAGGAATTCATCCAGGAATTCATGGGCTTATACATTTTGTAAATAATGTTTCTGAGTTTTAAACATTATTTTACTAATTTGGAAATACGTCAGTGCCTCTATAAATTGGATACCTTTTCTTAATTTCTCTTAATGTATGCTATCTATACTATTTTAACATTTACACATAATAGCAAAGTACAAACCAACATTTTATTACATAGATTATACATTTGTCCCGGTAACTATGCAACTACGTAGGGTTTACTGCTATAATAACTTATATTTCGAATAACAGGAGCTATGATAATGTGCATTGCAGAAACATTTGCCTTGTTTTATTTTTTTACGTATTGTCTACATATAACTTTTCTTAGCGTGCAAGCATTCGAGACAGTGATCTATAAATAATATGTTCTCTCTAAAATAGTATCGTAAAGTTTAAATATCAATAATTTCAACAACATTGTGTAAACAATAAGTTATCTCTAAAATAGTATCATAAAGTTTAAATATCAATAATTTCAACAACATTGTGTAAACAATAAGTTCTCTCTAAAATAGTATCATAAAGTAGAAATATCATCAAATTCAACAACCTTCTATAAACAATATGCTTTCTCTAAAATAGTATCATAAAGTAGAAATATCATCAAATTCAACAACCTTCTATAAACAATATGATTTCTCTAAAATAGTATCATAAAGTAGAAATATCATCAAATTCAGCAACCTTCTATATACAATATGCTTTCTCTAAAATAGTATCATAAAGTAGAAATATCATCAAATTCAACAACCTTCTATAAACAATATGCTTTCTCTAAAATAGTATCATAAAGTAGAAATATCATCAAATTCAACAACCTTCTATAAACAATATGCTTTCTCTAAAATAGTATCATAAAGTAGAAATATCATCAAATTCAACAACCTTCTATAAACAATATGTTTTCTCTAAAATAGTATCATAAAGTAGAAATATCATCAAATTCAACAACCTTCTATAAACAATATGCTTTCTCTAAAATAGTATCATAAAGTAGAAATATCATCAAATTCAACAACCTTCTATAAACAATATGCTTTCTCTAAAATAGTATCATAAAGTAGAAATATCATCAAATTCAACAACCTTCTATAAACAATATGCTTTCTCTAAAATAGTATCATAAAGTAGAAATATCATCAAATTCAGCAACCTTCTATAAACAATATGCTTTCTCTAAAATAGTATCATAAAGTAGAAATATCAGCAATTTCAACAACCTTCACAATTCCTTGAACTCTGCGGTAAATGAGCACTTCATTGTGCCGGAGAATCATTAGATGCTCCCGACTGTTATGACCCAGATCAATAACATTTCCTGGAATCTTTCGAATTTTCTTTTCATCTTCAGATATATTTGATGAAAGATGCAAAACTATATCGTTTAAATAGCTGTATAAAGTATAAGAAACCTTAATAGACGATTAGTTTTCAAATACTTACTAAACATTACATTTTACTGACACGATGGTATTGATTTTTTATTTTCTCATACGTAGTATTGAGAAAGTATTGTTTATATATATATATATATATATATAAGGACAATCAAAGTATGTAAATCAATCAAAATGAAATGAGTAAATGCGCAATATGCAGCTCTTAATTATCATTCCTAAAATTCAATCCCCCTAGAAGACATTAATGATCCCTCGTTTGCACTCCTTTTTGCCTTTTGATATTTCTCACACATGAATAGTCAATTTAAATGTTCCATATTTCCATATTTGGTTTATATATATATACATATATATATATACATACATATACACACACACACAGACATACATACATACATACATACATACATACAAATATATATACATATATATATATATATATATATAAATATATATATATATATATATATATATATATATATATACATACATATATATATATATATATATATATATATATATATATATATATATATATATATATATATATATATATATATATATATATATATATATATATATATATATATATATATATATATATATATATATTGCGCTGGTAAATCAATACAATGTGAGAACAAGAGAAAATTAATTACAAATTTTTACGCAGAAGAAGCATTTCGATATTTTTTAAGGTATTTCTTTTAAAAATTACTACATTGATAAATTTGTAATATTTAATGGATGTACGATAAATGTATTATATGTACAAATTATTGCATTAATTTAGTGAAAAATTAAGATTGAACGCGGCTGAACAAGTCCAAGGACGTTAGTCAGTGAACAAAGAGGGCAATTTTTCGCCACCACTCTTTAAATTGGCGGATTCAGTGATTACGTAAGTCATTATTGAGCAACAATGCCAGTGCTTTTTCATGATAATATAAATGTTTTTTCTGTGAATCCTAAAATTAATTCACTCTAAATTTTAAGAACACATTTATATCATTAATGAGGGAGAAAGTGAACTATTATTTTCTACATTTTATTCTGCATGCAAGTAAAATAATTTTGGGATAAATGCAATTCTATACTTTTCGTATTTTATACTTTGCTCTGTAAGCCACTTATTTATATATAACAAATATCCTCTGGCTACAACTTCATGTAGTGTTTTTTGCTATGAAAATGCTAAGAAAATAATAAAATGATGTTGTAAAGTTTTCAACTTTTCTTACAATATTACGTTTGGTGGAACGATAAGCAGCTGCAAAAATCACGATGTCACATAATATATATTTTTTTTAAAATGGCGAGGAAAATCTGTCTCCAGTCATAAGTTAGACGCTGGATAACAAGACAATTTTCTACACCAATATATTACATATATCTAAATATAGGAAATACGTTTAGTATTTTATTTTTGTTTAGTTAAGTAGATTGAGGTAAATTCATTTTTCTTGTGATAATTTGGAAACGAAAGAGTTTCAGAAAAAATAATCGAGATCATTTATTAACTGATTAGGTAAACTTATATTAGAAAAATCGTATAATTTGCATTTATTTTATATACTGCATTAATAAATGCATAGTAATGCATTTTAAAACATGCATAGTAATGCATTTTAAAACATGAATAATAATGCATTTTAAAACCGTCTTGAATAACTACAAAGAAGAACTGTCCTCTATTGCGGCCTAACACAATTTTGTCACTTTCTTTTAATTGTGTAAAACTCCAAAATTTAAGCATTTCATGTATTTGTAATTAAATGTTTAATATAAAACACTTCAAAATATATACACATAAGATTTTAAATAACTTTAAATATACCTCTGTAGAGTTTCTAGTATGTTTCATAAATAAAATATTGATGTAAAAGCTTAATAGGAATTTTACGGTGAACATTTTAGAAGAAGTTGTTGCATAGTAAACACATTATATTTCCTAGAGTTTAAGGAAGTGTTATTTGCAAGTATAATTATCGAAGAAGCATTTACAGAATATAAATGCAAAAAATTTTTAAATTAACAATGTTAAACTATTTTTAAATGAATCAATATCGCATCTGATCCAATTATACTTGACGGTTTTAGTGCACTTAATTTTCACAATTTTTCTAGTCAATTCAAGAAATATGTAGTAATTTAAACTAATTAACATCCTCCATTTGACTGCATAAGAAATAATGTTTGTTACTTATATTTATCAGCCATCAATATCAAAGTTAGCATAATTTGTGATAACTATGTGACATATTTTTAAGTTTATGGATTGAGATATAGTATTTAAAATGTCTGCTATACGAAAATTTCTTTTAGATACAGTAAGAAAATAATTTTGTATTGCATGAGTTCTGTGTTGAGTACACTAATGTTGAGTACCAATGATAAACAGCGGTACTTAAAGATAGCAGTCACTATATGTAGCTGTCGTTTTTTATCAATAGTTATTTAAGCAAATGAACAGTAAAAAAAAGGGATTACTAACCTCTATCCCCCCTAAACAGGAATCCCTACACCCCGCCCCAAATAAAATGTCAATAGGAAGAAAACAAATTGGGAGTAAAACTATAAACATTCCTTACCAAATGGAAAAACTTCAGCCCCAAATAATATGTTTTACAGGAACAGGAATGATCATCACTCGCAGAACACAATTGCTGCCCAAGCTATCACCCAGTAGCAAGGAGAGCGGTCCATCTCTACTAACTCCAAGATTCCTACGCTCACGACTTAGAATGATTCAGGTCTCTGTAAACATTCCGGATACACACATCCTATGCCCCTTCAGTCATACCGGCTCCGCATGATAGAAAACGAAATTCACGGTGGATGCTTTGAAAAAAAATCTGATGTGGGCAGCACATGACTTTACTTATATAATGCAATGAATTTACTACTTTTACAGCAAAAGAAATATGTTATTCTTATAGTGGGTATTTATATTCATTCCAAGATGTTAAATTTTCGTCAAGTACTCGTCATTTTCATTGATTTAGCGTCATTTTTATCGATCTGGCGAGATTTTCGTTAATTTGGCAACATTTAAAAAAGTCGCCAAGTTGGCGACATTCTGCCAAATTCGTCGCCAAAATCTCGCCAAGCGTTATGGACGGAGTAATAAGTTATTCTTATAGAAGATTGCCGTTCAAATACAAAAGTATTATTCAAAGTATATTTTCTCATGAATGCAACGAGCTAGATCCAAGAAAATGATGTCACAAAATTTATCACATGATATTACATATGAATAGTGAACATATTTCTCAATAGTTAATATATTTTTTTGTAGTTTGAGGGATTTTTTGATAAATTTGTTTGAAAAATATGCAATATCTCGAGAACGATTCAAGCTAACGTTCTAAAGTTTATGTCAATCGTTTTCTAAGAAAAAATTACCTAAGAAATGTCTATTTGCGTAACTTTATTAAAAGTTTTGATTGTTTGATATTTTTTTTCAAAATTACACTCGAATATTTAGGGGGGTTCTGGACATTCGATTGCGTTTAAAAACAAAATACTTCCAGTATTTACGGATTGTGATTTTTGTACCAAATTTCATTCGAATTGCTCCATCCATTCGTGAGATATCGTCTCCACAGATTCACTGACATACATACTTTTACACACACACACACACACACACACACATTCTTTCACACACACACACACACACACACACATACATTCACAGACACACATACACTCTACACACACGCATACAGACATCACCTCAAAAATGTTTGATTCTTGATCAGGGATGCTTGAAACGTGCTCTCCCGTCGAAAACTCGAATTCGAATTTTCGACTCCGTCACAATACTTTCCGTATACATTATGTATATAAGGAAAGTAAAAAAGTAAAAAAAGGTGCAGAGAATCGTTAATGCAATTCCAAAAAATGACAAAATAACGCTGCAAGCACAATATTTCATTTTTTCGAGAGATAGGAAATTTAGTTTTATGATGTCTAATTTTGAAAACAGTAATTCGTTAATTTCAGTCGAAGAGATAAGCTCAGATGAAAACCTAAAAATCTTTGATTTTTCGAAATATTATCTTTCAAATTTGTCAACTGTATCAAAATTGCAGCCAATTAGAACTTTTGATATATATTTAGCCTTTGTTGAAAAAAATCGAAAGCGCAGCGTAAAAGTTGTCACAGAAGATATATTTTCTGTGAGCTCAATCATTCCCCTCTCGTTTAGGAGTTTTGCGAAAATACTTAAAAATCTATTAAATTTTTCGAAATCTCAAATATTTTAAATACGTTCTTGGAAGAAAAGCTACATTAACAAAAATCGTGAAGTTTTAGGCCAAGTAGGGTTTTTGGAACATGCATATAAGAGTTTTGGGGTTGTTAAAAATACTTAGTATATTATATTTTCAAGCTGAAAACAATTTCTGCCTGTTCTCATATAATTAGCTACATTGAAATACCCACGAGGTCCTATACTAAGTAGAAGCTTCGATATATATATGACGACATGATGACAGACGTATAATCGCGAAAACTCGTTGATACCTTTTTTTCAAATGATATATATATATATACAATCTTCTATAAATCCTAAAATTAATTTTACTATAAATGGTAAAATCAATTCTAACTTTTATAAAAATGAAAGCAAATTATATAGTTTCACCATTTCATTTTACTTGCATATAAATAATTTTGAGAAAGTTACGTATCTCCAAAGTCTGTTCTATAAACCACTTATTTATATATTACAAATATCCTCCGGCTACAACTTCATGCAGCGCTTTTTAGATTAAAAAATACAAAAAAAAAGTAGTATAATGATGTTGCAAACTTTCCAACTTTTTCTTTTAATAACATTTTTTAGGAAGAATAACCAGCTGCAGAACTCAAGATGTCACATAATATATTTTCGTAAAATGGCGAGGAAAAGCAATCTCATCTTCGAAATTAGATACCAGATACTAAGTACTATTTCTTCACCAATCTACTTCATGAATCTAAATATAGGAAATACATTTTATATTTTATGACGCTCTAGTTAAAGTAAATTGTGCAGTATTTATTATTTTTTGTGCAGTAAACTTTCAGAAAAATGTGGTCCAGGTATCAGCAAACTGATTAAATTTCTATTACAAAAATGATATATTCTACATCGCTGTTTCATATGGTTTTAATAATAACGTAATATTTTAAAAACTAGTTTTAAAGCCACTCTGCTTTACGCCTAACATGCAACTTTTGTTATTCGGTAAATTAAAAGTCTAAAGTTTGGACATTCTGATTTATCATATTTTTGAATTAAAAAAAATCTATTTATGCGCTTCATCTATTTATGCGCTTCAAATTTTAAATATGAGCAAAACTGCCTGTTTAAAGTTTTAAATAGTGTTAATAAATGATATACTTGTACTTTGATAATAGTTGCAGATTTTTATGATATATATTTTTATAAAGGGAAATAGCATAGTGAAATAGCAAAAAAAAAAGTACAATACTTGAAAGTTAAAGCAGCCGTAGGTAATATAATTATTAGTCGTAGTAATGTAATTTTATTTGAGTTCATAAATGTAAAATTTATTGAGTTATATTAAAACATAATTGAGAACAAACAAGGAATAATTGAGTTATATTATAAATTAACACCCAATCATTAAATTCAGTTTCCCCGCTGCAAATATTACCATTTCCATTCAATAAGTACAGAAGTTTGTTTAAGCTTTCTAATCATATTTTGCAAATGTCTAAGTGATAATTGGTGTGTTTTTTATTGGTAAAATGTTTTCTCCATACTATTATTATTACAACAATATTTTTCTGAAACATATATTTCTCGGGAGCCGACGTGTTTGTCGAGTGGTCAAGGCAAGCGTTTCCGTAACAATCGCTCGACCGCCACTTTGTGGGCTCGAGCCCCACGTAAGGCGTGGATGTTTGTGTTGTGGGCGCAATGTGATCCGCCCCCCTCTGGTGCGCCTGGGGCAACGTCAATAGACGGCTAAATGGTTCGCACTCTGGCCGCTGTAATAAAGGCGAATGACGAAGGTCAAAGTGCCTGGCCATTTGAAAAAGAAAAAAAATATATTTCTCGGGATCTACTATACATAGAGATTAAATTATCACTGATATAGATTAAGCAACAAACTCCGTATAGGTTAGGAGGGTTTATTAAGGATATACACTTCTGGTCCATTTCCCATTTCCGATTCAAACGTCATTCTACTTTAAACATATACTATTTCTCATAATTGGCTATAAATAGATATCAGATTATGACTGATATGAATTTATCTTAATTCTGGAGTAAAAATATGGTTTTACTAAGCATTTTCATTTCCGAATTTTTCCACATTCGGTACAAAAATTTCCCTTGAAACATAAATTTCGCTGGATTGGATATAATAGATAGTAACTCAGATGAAGATATAACAATTCAGGAGGAGCTTCTGTTGGAGATATAATGAATTACTAAGGATTTCCATTTCAAATTGTTTCTTCACGTCTGATTCAAAAAAAAAATTCTCCAAAAATGTGTGTGATTGTGCGAAGTAAATATGCAAAAGAGAGTTAAAATCGATAGAATTACATTAAAATTGAAGCGTTCACATTGATTAACACCATAAAAGCTCTTTGATATAGTTCTTGTTTTATTTAAATCTATGAAATATTTTTTATATGAGATGACAATTGCAAAAAACATTTATCTGTTCTGAGCGTAGCATTAAGTAACTATTACAAAAATTTTCACATTATAATTTTTTTTAAATAAAAAAATGGTCTTTGCTAAATTATTACATGCATATTCGAAGGTAATTTCCAATCGGACGGAAATTGTAAAATTTGGGTTATTTCGGTCCTTTACATATCCTTATGCATGAGAATATAAATGTATGAATATGCATATTAATTAAAGTATTTGCATACAAAAAAAATACGTAAATACGTGCTACTTTATTTCTACAATTTTTACTCTTCTACGTTTCATCAAACTTTGAACCGTCTGGAGAGAAATATTCTGTGTAATAGGACCTTTCTTTAGTGAACTTATCCATATCGCTAATCCGCCTGTTTCCGAAGATCTGACTTGTACAGAATTTAACATTCGACCTATTCATATGTGGATATTTGAATTTTCTTCCCCAGTAAAGAGTTTTCTTCTTCAGTCTTCTTCCTATCGTACTCAGAGTATGAAATAACTCTTCGGCACGTGTTAAAATTTGATACTCAAAGTAGGATATATAGGATAGTAGGACTCGATGTCTGAAACTCTTGTATTCAAATAATAAAACTCGTGTACATAAAGTGTGAAACTATTTTACTCAAAGTATGAAAGTATTGTTGCATTTCAAGTGTGAAACACTTATATTAAAATTCTATAGCGCAAGTATAGACATTGTAAAATTAAAATACGAGGGATAAATATTCTTGTATGGAGGGAAGTTATTCTTACAGATGTCTACAAGCAGAAAGTGATTCGTATGTAAGCCAATATAAGTACTGAGTTAATTGAAAAATCCATCCATGCAAGTGAATAAATATATATCAAATATAAAGAAGTGGAAGGACAAACCCCCAGATAGACGAAAGGAGTGACGAGGAGGCAAAATACCAAAGAGGAAATGACTTCAGATATAGACTAGCATTCAAATATAATAAATTAAGTAGACATAATTAAGAAGACAGTGATATGAAATTGTATAATATGTACGTATTTTTAAAGTATGCGACAGTGAAAGGACAAACCCCCAGATAGACGAAAGGAGTGACGAAAGGTCCAGGAAGCAAGACACCAAAGAAGAAATGACTTCAGAGATATAGACTAGCATTAAAATATAATAAATTAAGTAGACATAATTAAGTAGACAGTGATATGAAATTGTATAATATGTACGTATTTTTAAAGTATGCGACAGTGGAAGGACAAACCCACAGATAGACGAAAGGAGTGACGAAAGGTCCAGGAAGCAAGACACCAAAGAAGAAATGACTTCAAGGATATAGACTAGCATTCAAATATAATAAATTAAGTAGACATAATTAAGTAGACAGTGATATGAAATTGTATAATATGTACGTATTTTTAAAGTATGCGACAGTGGAAGGACAAACCCCCAGATAGACGAAAGGAGTGACGAAAAGTCCAGGAAGCAAGACACCAAAGAAGAAATGACTTCAGAGATATAGACTAGCATTCAAATATAATAAATTAAGTAGACATAATTAAGTAGACAGTGATATGAAATTGTATAATATGTACGTATTTTTAAAGTATGCGACAGTGGAAGGACAAACCCCCAGATAGACGAAAGGAGTGACGAAAGGTCCAGGAGGCAAGACACCAAAGAGGAAATGACTTCAGAGATATAGACTAGCATTCAAATATAATAAATTAAGTAGACATAATTAAGTAGACCGTGATATGAAATTGTATAATATGTACGTATTTTTAAAGTTTGCGACAGTGGAAGGACAAAACCCCAGATAGACGAAAGGAGTGACGAAAGGTCCAGGAAGCAAGACACCAAAGAAGAAATGACTTCAGAGATATAGACTAGCATTCAAATATAATAAATTAAGTAGACATAATTAAGTAGACAGTGATATGAAATTGTATAATATGTACGTATTTTTAAAGTATGCGACAGTGGAAGGACAAACCCCCAGATAGACGAAAGGAGTGACGAAAGGTCCAGGAAGCAAGACACCAAAGAAGAAATGACTTCAGAGATATAGACTAGCATTCAAATATAATAAATTAAGTAGACATAATTAAGTAGACAGTGATATGAAATTGTATAATATGTACGTATTTTTAAAGTATGCGACAGTGGAAAGACAAACCCCCAGATAGACGAAAGGAGTGACGAAAGGTCCAGGAAGCAAGACACCAAAGAAGAAATGACTTCAGAGATATAGACTAGCATTCAAATATAATAAATTAAGCAGACATAATTAAGTAGACAGTGATATGAAATTGTATAATATGTACGTATTTTTAAAGTATGCGACAGTGGAAAGACAAACCCCCAGATAGACGAAAGGAGTGACGAAAGGTCCAGGAAGCAAGACACCAAAGAAGAAATGACTTCAGAGATATAGACTAGCATTCAAATATAATAAATTAAGTAGACATAATTAAGTAGACAGTGATATGAAATTGTATAATATGTACGTATTTTTAAAGTATGCGACAGTGGAAAGACAAACCCCCAGATAGACGAAAGGAGTGACGAAAGGTCCAGGAAGCAAGACACCAAAGAAGAAATGACTTCAGAGATATAGACTAGCATTCAAATATAATAAATTAAGTAGACATAATTAAGTAGACAGTGATATGAAATTGTATAATATGTACGTATTTTTAAAGTATGCGACAGTGGAAGGACAAACCCCCAGATAGACGAAAGGAGTGACGAAAGGTCCTGGAAGCAAGTCACCAAAGAAGAAATGACTTCAGAGATATAGACTAGCATTCAAATATAATAAATTAAGTAGACATAATTAAGTAGACAGTGATATGAAATTGTATATTATGTACGTAATTTTAAAGTATGCGACAGTGGAAAGACAAACCCCCAGATAGACGAAAGGAGTGACGAAAGGTCCAGGAAGCAAGACACCAAAGAAGAAATGACTTCAGAGATATAGACTAGCATTCAAATATAATAAATTAAGTAGACATAATTAAGTAGACAGTGATATGAAATTGTATAATATGTACGTATTTTTAAAGTATGCGACAGTGGAAAGACAAACCCCCAGATAGACGAAAGGAGTGACGAAAGGTCCAGGAAGCAAGACACCAAAGAAGAAATGACTTCAGAGATATAGACTAGCATTCAAATATAATAAATTAAGCAGACATAATTAAGTAGACAGTGATATGAAATTGTATAATATGTACGTATTTTTAAAGTATGCGACAGTGGAAAGACAAACCCCCAGATAGACGAAAGGAGTGACGAAAGGTCCAGGAAGCAAGACACCAAAGAAGAAATGACTTCAGAGATATAGACTAGCATTCAAATATAATAAATTAAGTAGACATAATTAAGTAGACAGTGATATGAAATTGTATAATATGTACGTATTTTTAAAGTATGCGACAGTGGAAAGACAAACCCCCAGATAGACGAAAGGAGTGACGAAAGGTCCAGGAAGCAAGACACCAAAGAAGAAATGACTTCAGAGATATAGACTAGCATTCAAATATAATAAATTAAGTAGACATAATTAAGTAGACAGTGATATGAAATTGTATAATATGTACGTATTTTTAAAGTATGCGACAGTGGAAGGACAAACCCCCAGATAGACGAAAGGAGTGACGAAAGGTCCTGGAAGCAAGACACCAAAGAAGAAATGACTTCAGAGATATAGACTAGCATTCAAATATAATAAATTAAGTAGACATAATTAAGTAGACAGTGATATGAAATTGTATATTATGTACGTAATTTTAAAGTATGCGACAGTGGAAAGACAAACCCCCAGATAGACGAAAGGAGTGACGAAAGGTCCAGGAAGCAAGACACCAAAGAAGAAATGACTTCAGAGATATAGACTAGCATTCAAATATAATAAATTAAGTAGACATAATTAAGTAGACAGTGATATGAAATTGTATAATATGTACGTATTTTTAAAGTATGCGACAGTGGAAAGACAAACCCCCAGATAGACGAAAGGAGTGACGAAAGGTCCAGGAAGCAAGACACCACAGAAGAAATGACTTCAGAGATATAGACTAGCATTCAAATATAATAAATTAAGTAGACATAATTAAGTAGACAGTGATATGAAATTGTATAATATGTACGTATTTTTAAAGTATGCGACAGTGGAAGGACAAACCCCCAGATAGACGAAAGGAGTGACGAAAGGTCCAGGAAGCAAGACACCAAAGAGGAAATGACTTCAGAGATATAGACTAGCATTCAAATATAATAAATTAAGTAGACATAATTAAGTAGACAGTGATATGAAATTGTATAATATGTACGTATTTTTAAAGTATGCGACAGTGGAAGGACAAACCCCCAGATAGAAGAAAGGAGTGACGAAAGGTCCAGGAAGCAAGACACCAAAGAAGAAATGACTTCAGAGATATAGACTAGCATTCAAATATAATAAATTAAGTAGACATAATTAAGTAGACAGTGATATGAAATTGTATAATATGTACGTATTTTTAAAGTATGCGACAGTGGAAGGACAAACCCCCAGATAGACGAAAGGAGTGACGAAAGGTCCAGGAAGCAAGACACCAAAGAAGAAATGACTTCAGAGATATAGACTAGCATTCAAATAGAATAAATTAAGTAGACATAATTAAGTAGACAGTGATATGAAATTGTATAATATGTACGTATTTTTAAAGTATGCGACAGTGGAAGGACAAACCCCCAGATAGACGAAAGGAGTGACGAAAGGTCCAGGAAGCAAGACACCAAAGAGGAAATGACTTCAGAGATATAGACTAGCATTCAAATATAATAAATTAAGTAGACATAATTAAGTAGACAGTGATATGAAATTGTATAATATGTACGTATTTTTAAAGTATGCGACAGTGGAAGGACAAACCCCCAGATAGACGAAAGGAGTGACGAAAGGTCCAGGAAGCCAGACACCAAAGAAGAAATGACTTCAGAGATATAGACTAGCATTCAAATATAATAAATTAAGTAGACATAATTAAGTAGACAGTGATATGAAATTGTATAATATGTACGTATTTTTAAAGTATGCGACAGTGGAAGGACAAACCCCCAGATAGACGAAATGAGTGACGAAAGGTCCAGGAGGCAAGACACCAAAGAGGAAATGACTTCAGAGATATAGACTAGCATTCAAATATAATAAATTAAGTAGACATAATTAAGTAGACAGTGATATGAAATTGTATAATATGTACGTATTTTTAAAGTATGCGACAGTGGGAGGACAAACCCCCAGATAGACGAAAGGAGTGACGAAAGGTCCAGGAAGCAAGACACCAAATAATAAATGACTTCAGAGATATAGACTATCATTCAAATATAATAAATTAAGTAGACATAATTAAGTAGACAGTGATATGAAATTGTATAATATGTACGTATTTTTAAAGTATGCGACAGTGGAAGGACAAACCCCCAGATAGACGAAAGGAGTGACGAAAGGTCCAGGAAGCAAGACACCAAAGAAGAAATGACTTCAGAGATATAGACTAGCATTCAAATATAATAAATTAAGTAGACATAATTAAGTAGACAGTGATATGAAATTGTATAATATGTACGTATTTTTAAAGTATGCGACAGTGGAAGGACAAACCCCCAGATAGACGAAAGGAGTGACGAAAGGTCCAGGAAGCAAGACACCAAAGAAGAAATGACTTCAGAGATATAGACTAGCATTCAAATATAATAAATTAAGTAGACATAATTAAGTAGACAGTGATATGAAATTGTATAATATGTACGTATTTTTAAAGTATGCGACAGTGGAAGGACAAACCCCCAGATAGACGAAAGGAGTGACGAAAGGTCCAGGAAGCAAGACACCAAAGAAAAAATGACTTCAGAGATATAGACTAGCATTCAAATATAATAAATTAAGTAGACATAATTAAGTAGACAGTGATATGAAATTGTATAATATGTACGTATTTTTAAAGTATGCGACAGTGGAAGGACAAACCCCCAGATAGACGAAAGGAGTGACGAAAGGTCCAGGAAACAAGACACCAAAGAAGAAATGACTTCAGAGATATAGACTAGCATTCAAATATAATAAATTAAGTAGACATAATTAAGTAGACAGTGATATGAAATTGTATAATATGTACGTATTTTTAAAGTATGCGACAGTGGAAGGACAAACCCCCAGATAGACGAAAGGAGTGACGAAAGGTCCAGGAAGCAAGACACCAAAGAAAAAATGACTTCAGAGATATAGACTAGCATTCAAATATAATAAATTAAGTAGACATAATTAAGTAGACAGTGATATGAAATTGTATAATATGTACGTATTTTTAAAGTATGCGACAGTGGAAGGACAAACCCCCAGATAGACGAAATGAGTGACGAAAGGTCCAGGAGGCAAGACATGAAAGAGGAAATGACTTCAGAGATATAGACTAGCATTCAAATATAATAAATTAAGTAGACATAATTAAGTAGACAGTGATATGAAATTGTATAATATGTACGTATTTTTAAAGTATGCGACAGTGGAAAGACAAACCCCCAGATAGACGAAAGGAGTGACGAAAGGTCCAGGAAGCAAGACACCAAAGAAGAAATGACTTCAGAGATATAGACTAGCATTCAAATATAATAAATTAAGTAGACATAATTAAGTAGACAGTGATATGAAATTGTATAATATGTACGTATTTTTAAAGTATGCGACAGTGGAAAGACAAACCCCCAGATAGACGAAAGGAGTGACGAAAGGTCCAGGAAGCAAGACACCAAAGAAGAAATGACTTCAGAGATATAGACTAGCATTCAAATATAATAAATTAAGTAGACATAATTAAGTAGACAGTGATATGAAATTGTATAATATGTACGTATTTTTAAAGTATGCGACAGTGGAAGGACAAACCCCCAGATAGACGAAAGGAGTGACGAAAGGTCCTGGAAGCAAGACACCAAAGAAGAAATGACTTCAGAGATATAGACTAGCATTCAAATATAATACATTAAGTAGACATAATTAAGTAGACAGTGATATGAAATTGTATATTATGTACGTATTTTTAAAGTATGCGACAGTGGAAAGACAAACCCCCAGATAGACGAAAGGAGTGACGAAAGGTCCAGGAAGCAAGACACCAAAGAAGAAATGACTTCAGAGATATAGACTAGCATTCAAATATAATAAATTAAGTAGACATAATTAAGTAGACAGTGATATGAAATTGTATAATATGTACGTATTTTTAAAGTATGCGACAGTGGAAAGACAAACCCCCAGATAGACGAAAGGAGTGACGAAAGGTCCAGGAAGCAAGACACCACAGAAGAAATGACTTCAGAGATATAGACTAGCATTCAAATATAATAAATTAAGTAGACATAATTAAGTAGACAGTGATATGAAATTGTATAATATGTACGTATTTTTAAAGTATGCGACAGTGGAAGGACAAACCCCCAGATAGACGAAAGGAGTGACGAAAGGTCCAGGAAGCAAGACACCAAAGAGGAAATGACTTCAGAGATATAGACTAGCATTCAAATATAATAAATTAAGTAGACATAATTAAGTAGACAGTGATATGAAATTATATAATATGTACGTATTTTTAAAGTATGCGACAGTGGAAGGACAAACCCCCAGATAGAAGAAAGGAGTGACGAAAGGTCCAGGAAGCAAGACACCAAAGAAGAAATGACTTCAGAGATATAGACTAGCATTCAAATATAATAAATTAAGTAGACATAATTAAGTAGACAGTGATATGAAATTGTATAATATGTACGTATTTTTAAAGTATGCGACAGTGGAAGGACAAACCCCCAGATAGACGAAAGGAGTGACGAAAGGTCCAGGAAGCAAGACACCAAAGAAGAAATGACTTCAGAGATATAGACTAGCATTCAAATAGAATAAATTAAGTAGACATAATTAAGTAGACAGTGATATGAAATTGTATAATATGTACGTATTTTTAAAGTATGCGACAGTGGAAGGACAAACCCCCAGATAGACGAAAGGAGTGACGAAAGGTCCAGGAAGCAAGACACCAAAGAGGAAATGACTTCAGAGATATAGACTAGCATTCAAATATAATAAATTAAGTAGACATAATTAAGTAGACAGTGATATGAAATTGTATAATATGTACGTATTTTTAAAGTATGCGACAGTGGAAGGACAAACCCCCAGATAGACGAAAGGAGTGACGAAAGGTCCAGGAAGCCAGACACCAAAGAAGAAATGACTTCAGAGATATAGACTAGCATTCAAATATAATAAATTAAGTAGACATAATTAAGTAGACAGTGATATGAAATTGTATAATATGTACGTATTTTTAAAGTATGCGACAGTGGAAGGACAAACCCCCAGATAGACGAAATGAGTGACGAAAGGTCCAGGAGGCAAGACACCAAAGAGGAAATGACTTCAGAGATATAGACTAGCATTCAAATATAATAAATTAAGTAGACATAATTAAGTAGACAGTGATATGAAATTGTATAATATGTACGTATTTTTAAAGTATGCGACAGTGGGAGGACAAACCCCCAGATAGACGAAAGGAGTGACGAAAGGTCCAGGAAGCAAGACACCAAAGAATAAATGACTTCAGAGATATAGACTAGCATTCAAATATAATAAATTAAGTAGACATAATTAAGTAGACAGTGATATGAAATTGTATAATATGTACGTATTTTTAAAGTATGCGACACTGGAAGGACAAACCCCCAGATAGACGAAAGGAGTGACGAAAGGTCCAGGAAGCAAGACACCAAAGAAGAAATGACTTCAGAGATATAGACTAGCATTCAAATATAATAAATTAAGTAGACATAATTAAGTAGACAGTGATATGAAATTGTATAATATGTACGTATTTTTAAAGTATGCGACAGTGGAAGGACAAACCCCCAGATAGACGAAAGGAGTGACGAAAGGTCCAGGAAGCAAGACACCAAAGAAGAAATGACTTCAGAGATATAGACTAGCATTCAAATATAATAAATTAAGTAGACATAATTAAGTAGACAGTGATATGAAATTGTATAATATGTACGTATTTTTAAAGTATGCGACAGTGGAAGGACAAACCCCCAGATAGACGAAAGGAGTGACGAAAGGTCCAGGAAGCAAGACACCAAAGAAAAAATGACTTCAGAGATATAGACTAGCATTCAAATATAATAAATTAAGTAGACATAATTAAGTAGACAGTGATATGAAATTGTATAATATGTACGTATTTTTAAAGTATGCGACAGTGGAAGGACAAACCCCCAGATAGACGAAAGGAGTGACGAAAAGTCCAGGAAACAAGACACCAAAGAAGAAATGACTTCAGAGATATAGACTAGCATTCAAATATAATAAATTAAGTAGACATAATTAAGTAGACAGTGATATGAAATTGTATAATATGTACGTATTTTTAAAGTATGCGACAGTGGAAGGACAAACTCCCAGATAGACGAAAGGAGTGACGAAAGGTCCAGGAAGCAAGACACCAAAGAAGAAATGACTTCAGAGATATAGACTAGCATTCAAATATAATAAATTAAGTAGACATAATTAAGTAGACAGTGATATGAAATTGTATAATATGTACGTATTTTTAAAGTATGCGACAGTGGAAGGACAAACCCCCAGATAGACGAAAGGAGTGACGAAAGGTCCAGGAAGCAAGACACCAAAGAAGAAATGACTTCAGAGATATAGACTAGCATTCAAATATAATAAATTAAGTAGACATAATTAAGTAGACAGTGATATGAAATTGTATAATATGTACGTATTTTTAAAGTATGCGACAGTGGAAGGACAAACCCCCAGATAGACGAAAGGAGTGACGAAAGGTCCAGGAAGCAAGACACCAAAGAAAAAATGACTTCAGAGATATAGACTAGCATTCAAATATAATAAATTAAGTAGACATAATTAAGTAGACAGTGATATGAAATTGTATAATATGTACGTATTTTTAAAGTATGCGACAGTGGAAGGACAAACCCCCAGATAGACGAAAGGAGTGACGAAAAGTCCAGGAAACAAGACACCAAAGAAGAAATGACTTCAGAGATATAGACTAGCATTCAAATATAATAAATTAAGTAGACATAATTAAGTAGACAGTGATATGAAATTGTATAATATGTACGTATTTTTAAAGTATGCGACAGTGGAAGGACAAACTCCCAGATAGACGAAAGGAGTGACGAAAGGTCCAGGAAGCAAGACACCAAAGAAGAAATGACTTCAGAGATATAGACTAGCATTCAAATATAATAAATTAAGTAGACATAATTAAGTAGACAGTGATATGAAATTGTATAATATGTATATTTAAAGTGATGCCTTGGGTTCCAACCCATTATTATGAAATAAATAGAAAATGTAAAATTAATAGTAAACTTGTAAAGCAAGTCATAAACAAACATAGATTGTGTTGAAAGTGAAAAATTATGCGGTTGTAAAATATCAACTTGCTTGTATTCCTACAATCGGATGAAAATTTTAATTAGAATTGTAATATCGTGTGACGTAATTTTGATATCAGAGTCTGGCATTCAGATCTCACTCCGATAGGAAGTGAGCGAAACGATGTCGGAGATGTAGGTATTAGGCTATTGACTGTTGACGAATGTGACAGGTTGAGGTTAATTTAGCATGATTGATCCGCTTAGAAGGATTTCGTGTTTAAATATTAGTGTTAGTTGGGCTGTGTTACGGACAAAAACCACTGACTTCGCCAACTCTTAAACAGCTATCATGGTCTACCACATCAGCCAAATCTGCCGTGTTGGCGTTCTGCTGAAATGAAACTCTCTTACTCGGATTCTAATAATTAATACGTAGCAAGTCTGCTCAGTGTATAAACGGATATATTTGGAATTAGAATGTTCTATGTATTGTAGAATGATATTACTTAGCATAATTGTGAATATTAAAATACATTTTAAGGTTTTACCAATTGCTAATTGAACTTAATGGGAGTTTAAAATGATTCCTTACTTTTCACCAAGCGAACAAATTTCATTGATGCATCCTAACTCGTGAAATATTAGTTTGCTTTTTATGAGTTGGATTGCTATAGGCCGTGTGTGAGGTTCATAAAGCTTTTGATCTTAATCGTACTGGATTGGGGGGATCAACCGAAGGTTTAGAGCAACCGTTTCACCAACTCGAGAAGGGAAGATGCCTCAACTCTATGTAGAACAACGGGCCACCCGAATCCGAAGGACAACGGCAGCTACCGACTACGACATGCAACGCGTGCACCACCAGGAACGCCACGGGACATGCCAGACCCAAACCCCGCCTCTATATAACCTTTGGTTATTATTTTCCTCAGTTGCGTTATAATTTATATTTGACTTTATATTAAACAACTTCTGACTGGTTCGATTATGTAGACCAATCGTCAAGCCAAGTAATATTCTGCAGTCTTACGCAGCGACAGAATAAGTTTCGGATCGTAGGTGTGAAAGCTGATCTCCTGTGAAAGTCTTGTTGATATGCTAGTGGAAGTTAAGTTGGGAAGTTAGAAGTTGAGCAGTCGTGTGAGTGTGTTGAGTGAAAAGTCCAGGTCCGTGGAGCAGGTCACTAGTATTGATACAACTATGATCGTGAGGATCTAGTATCACTAGTTGAACAGGACAAGATTTATATGTTCTAAGAAGGAGTTGGGGAAACATCGACGATTTCTATCTACTCCGTTGATTACATAAAGGTATTTATATTGCCAGGCACGGTCAAAGTTCACTATTATTTGTGTTAAATGATGGGAATGTATAATATTTACTGTTTTAGTAACAATATATATTTATTTATTCATTCAACTGCTGTAATATGATTGAGTACACAAGGCATGAGTTGAAGTTAATTTCCTGAATCAATGTGTTTTTGCTCCTAGCTGTCAAATCAATTACTAACAAAGTTTAGGTTTATGTCACTTAGCTAGCATGTCTTAGATTTATGCATTTAATAACTCTAACCTTTAAAATGGCACCCGATTAGGATTGTAGCGTGATCAAATACATCTGAGTTAAAGGCACGTACTTTACAAAGTTTAAACAAATAAACGTTCGTATTAAGGAATACGTTTCAAATATGTGGTTTTTAATAGTATAAGGCAGCTACATCTGTTATACTTATATTTTGACTTTTGTGGACTATATCAAACAGGAATAAAAAAACCCACTAAATTACAAATACGAGCAGATAATGTCTGACATTTTTCCACATAATTTGGAGTCGAGCTAGTACCTTTGTCTTCAACATCAGGATTTATTTATCTTTCCTTTCTTCAGCTCTGTAATTTCCCTTTGCGCTCTTCTAAATTCCAAAGGTGTTAAAATACCCGAGAATCAAGGTGAATAACAGTCAGTGTCAAGATTTGCAGCTGTTTTCCTCTGGCCTAGGATGAGTGCGGTGGATATAAATTTTAACACTTGTTGATTGTAAGCTCGAAGAAACTCAGTATATAACATTTATCACATTTTATGTGATATCTTGTAACAAAATCAACAATTGTACGTTATAAACATTAAATGCAAATAAAATGTTCAGGTGGTAGTGGTAAAACGTCCATCTAAATAAATAACAAGAAAAGTGTTGAAATGTTTATCAATAAACATTTATTTAAATGTCCGAAATAAATTAATGTGTATCTTTTAATAAATCAAAATTAAGCTGCAGTAACAAGATGGAGAAGTAAAGTATACATAATACATATATTTGAACTTTACAGATTTAGACAAACTTTCGAAATTAATATATTTAATTTTATTAAATCACCGCAATATTTTGCGAGTGAAAATAGTTCTGTTTATTTGCATTTAAAATATTTTTTTTCAGTAATAATTTTATGTGGAAATTTCTAGCAAAGGACTGATATATATTTCAATTTAAAATATATTATAAAATTATTTTGTATTGAAAAATCTAGAATTTGTTTGTTTACTATAGTTTGTCTACATATACGGATAATTTTAACTTATTTATTGGCAATGTATGTATTTTGCAATGTATATATTTGTATTTTGCGTGATGTCTTATTTCAACAAGTGGAAAATTTTAATTTATATACAATTTTATTCTTGAATACGATTTATTTTTCTATTTTATGAAGAATCTAAATTATGAAATCTAAACAGGCTCGTAAACGAACACTTATAAGCTAATTTTTTAATGAAATTTATTTAATATATTGTAAATGACTTTAGTAACATTTAAGATATAACTAAACATTTTGTTTACATAAAAATTGGTAAATTTATATCTTCTGATAAGTCATAAGTTGAATATAAAAACGATTCAGCTTCAAATATCACGTTATAATCAATGTCCAAATTTTATTCAATAAACATGTATTTCATGCTTGCATGAATTTTTATTTGAAGTATTTATTTTATTTAAATATCTATTTATTTTAAAGTGTAGTACCTTTGTGATATAAGTGCATTTATATTATTTTAACTGGAGTAATAATGTACATTAATTAGTTTAGGTAAATCCCCTGCTTTTAAAGCGAGTTATTCACCCCCCTCACTGATATACATCCCTTCACTGTATATACACTTCACTGTATATACATATCACTCCTTCAATGTATATAGTTAGGCACTCCTTCATGTATATCACCTCTTCACTGACAGCTCTTAGTAAAAATTCTATTTTAATAGATTATTTCATGATTGATGAAAATTCAATGTTATGTAAAAAGAAAAAATACAATATCGATGAAATTTTAGTACGCAGTTTCCTTTCTACACTGGGAAGTTCCAATGCACCTTAATAGAAGTTAAGGACAAAAATACATTTTCTATTATAGAGAAATTGCTGATAACCATATTTCTTTATCGGCATTTAAATTGATTTATAATATATTTTCAATTATTCACTGATACGACTACCAGATATATAGTTTCTGGGATATTCTTTGTTTTCAGAAAATCTTTGCTGATTTCATTTTATGTTTCATCCAGTAATATTGGTATTTCAATAATTACAAGACGTTGACTTGTCTAATTTCTTTGGAATCTCGGTGTCAATTATTTCCCCTTTCGTTCCTCGTATATAGAGGACTTGCTGTATTTTGGGGCGTTTTGGGTGATTTCTGTTTTAAAGTTCTAATATTTGCGCTAGCAATTATGTAATCTTGTTTATTTTTCTTCAGCTATTTATTTCAAACTTTTAGACATAAAACTATTTGTTTTAGAAAAGCCGCTGATACAAAAAAATCGCGTATTTTAAGTTCTTATTAATTACGTTGCTTTTTGTTCAATACCATCATTGTGTGTTATAATTTTGTTCTTTATACATAACAGAAATATTTTATGTTTATAATTGTAATTGACATCATGAATAATATCATTAAATGGTCGTCAGAAACGATGTAATTCTGAGCACTAGCACAGTTTTCTATGACATTTCAAAATGGTATTGAGCGTCATGGATGTTATATCACAGTTTTCCTAGACATATTAATAAGGATTTGAATTCCATGCATGATGTATCACAGTTTTCTAAGACTGCCTCTGATCTGGTACCGAAAGCAATAAATTTGGATCAAGAGACTGTGGTATAATATCATGTAGATTCAATTTTTATTACGGAAAAACCAACCCAGACAAGTAGCACAGTTTTTGGATCAAGAAACTGGGTTATAATATCTTGCAGATTCGCTATTCATTACGGAAAGACCAACCCACACAGATAGCACAATTTCTAGATCAAGAGACTGTGTTACAACATCTTGCAGATTCGCTTTTCATTACGGAAAGATCAACCCTGGCAAGTAGCACCATTTCTGGATCAAATGACTACGTTACACCACCTTGCAGATTTTTTTTTCATTACTAAAAGTCCAACCCAGAGAAGTAGCACAATTTCTGTTAGGACATAAGACGACATCAGTGATTTCCATAATTAGAAAGCAGAACTGCTGATTCTCTGAGGTTAGATAACACATCTTGTCTCTAGTAGCGGAAATGGAAATTGCACTTTACTCCCTTAGTCCAAAAAAGCTCCCGTAATAGTTAATATTGATATTTTTGGGAGATGTGATCAAAGTTCAACCAAACACGATAACAGCATTGACGAAGAATTGTCTGACTCTGGGATACTTCCCTACTTCCCAAAGATCTGAAAAATAGGGAAAGCTAGTCTTGATCGAAATCCTATCAAAAACCCTATCCAGAAGCATTCATATCAGCAGTTATACCTTCTACAAACTTTGTCAAGAGCAATAGAAAATTAATTTTTAGGATTATGCAAATTTTGTGTGATTAGATGGCCATACGAGTAAATATTAACATGGCTTCCAACAAGGTTGATCAACAGAAGCAGCAGTAGTATGCATTCTGTTATATATAGAAGAAAATTAATTCCAAAGTAACTACAGTGTCTTAGTATCACTTCATATGCAAGATGGTTTTGATAATATGGGTTTTTCGATTATACTCAAACAAGTACAAGAATTCTATTTTTCTTCTCTTTTAAAGAATATCTTAAGCAGTTATGTAAAAGATGAGGAATTTAGACTTAATTCTGGATCAACTTGAAAGGTTATTGAAGTCTGCGGAGGAGGTCTATAAGGTTCTTGCTTAGGACCCTTACTATGATCAACAAAGCCTGATGTTATTCTTAATGAATTTAGTATTACCAGAAACACAGCTTCTGGCGTCCTGGAATTGTCTTTATGTTTGTAATAGAAGACAGCTTATGGAAGTGTCTGAAAGATATAACTAATGCCGATATAGAAATATTTACACAGCTTAATAAGATACAGCTATCGATTTCATCAACATGGACTCCATCTTTGATGATGGAGGGACGCCAATGTCTGCAAATGGGACCGACATGCATGGCGTCCATGGACGCCAATGCCTGTAAAGGGGGACCGAACTGTTTGGGATAGGGTATGTCAAATACCTGTTTTTTCAGAGGTTCTTCGTTTGGATTGACGCTGTCCCACCCGTAAGTAAAAGGTTAATAAACATATATCGTAGATTCCTCATATACAAGACCTACTCCCAAAGATTCGCTGGCAAAATCACAATATCCGAAGACTAGCATCATCTAGATGGGATATATCTTTAAAATATTGCATTTATCGGTCACAGAGAAGATCCTGCGCTATGTTGAAAATCGCTAGGCCCTCACCTTGACTTAAAAAGATGATGCAAAGAGAAAACTAGAATCGCTCCAAAGGCTAGCTGTTCTGCAGATTTCAATGGGATATTGTACAGCATCTACAGTAGCACTGAAAAGGGTGACTTCAATTCCCCGATAATATTAACAGCGCAAAAAGGAGCCACCCAAGCCCAAGAAGCACGTTTGAGACAATTAAGACAGTGGTATATTATTTATCATGACTAATTGGATTATGAAAAAAATATAAGAGTATATTAGAAACACTTAAAATATGATTTTATTTCAAAATGCTCTAAAAATTGGAAAATAATTTTTTCTTCAGTACCAATTTTTTTTTGTAAACCTTTCTTTAAAGAGAAGTAAATTGCTGTAATATTGTACAAAAAGGCCGACGCGGTGGTCGAACGGTCAAGGCAAGCATTTCCTAGTGATCGTTCGGCTGCCGGGTTGTGGGTTCGAGTCTCACCTTCAGGCATGGATGTTGTGTCATTGAGCGCGATGTGTTCCTACCCCCACTAGTGCGCTGTGGCAACGTCATGTGACGGCTAAAAGGTTCATGTTTCTGGCCGGTGTATAGGCGAATGATGAAATATCAAATGCCTGGCGATTGGGAAAAAATATTGTGCTAAAGGGTGTATTAATTAGTGGGAATAAAATTTTATAATTTATATAGCAGCAACTATATTTGCCAAATTGCATGTTGAAGTTCTACATTGTTTCGAATTTTCTGATGAATATTTTATTTGCATGTCTCAAATAGAGCTGTATATTTTTCTGGAAACTCATCATGAAATATTCATTAATGTGACAAATAATTCATTTATAGTAAATTTCAGTACTTCTAAGATTATGGAAGCCAACGAAGATCTATCTATAAGTTAAGAATTTAAGTAGTTAATTGAACGTTTGGAAATCGTCCACGCTTTTATTTTTAGTAATGTTTGTTTGACACATTTTTGAGTACAGAAAAAATCATTTACTACATTTTACTGCATTTTGAAATACATATAACAGTGTTATTAAAAAGCTTTTAATATTTTTTTTATTGCATACTTTCCAGCCTTTGAGGAACTGAGGATCACACCTAGATTCGATCCAATATAGGCTTTTTATTGGCTCTAATATTGGACCAGTAAGAAAAGTGAACATTTTGACGAAATTTACCTAAAATTTACTTAAAGTATTTTAACAATATTTCCAATGTAATACCAATAATGGCGTAATATTGTAATGAAAATATTAGCCATTATTGAAGACCAATTTAACCCCAATATTTGCCCAATTTAGGGATTACATTGGAAATATTACCAATACAATGCCAGGATATACAATATTGGAGGGCAACTTAACTCCAATATTTGCCCAATTTTGGGATCACATTTAAAATATTAGCAATATAATGCCAGGATATACAATATTGGAGGCCAATTTAACTCCAATATTTGCCCAATTTTGGGATCACATTGGAAATATTACCAATATAATGCCAGGATATACAATATAGGAGGCCAATTTAACTCCAATATTTGCCCAATTTTGGGATCACATTGGAAATATTACCAATATAATGCCAGGATATACATTATTGGAGGCCAATTTAACTCCAATATTTGCCCAATTTTGGGAACAGATTGGAAATATTGCCACCTTTCTGGTAGGTCGGACGGTCTGGGTCTCAACAACAACAATCAATATAATGCCAGGATATACAATATTGGAGGCCAATTTAACTCCAATATTTGCCCAATTTTGGGATCATATTGGAAATATTACCAATAGAATGCCAGGATATACAATATTGGAGGCCAATTTAACTCCAATATTTGCCCAATTTTGGGATCACATTGGAAATATTACCAATATAATGCCAGGATATACAATATTGGAGGCCAATTTAACTCCAATATTTGCCCAATTTTTGGATCACATTGAAAATATTACAATATAATGCCAGGATATACAATATTGGAGGCCAATTTAACTCCAATATTTGCCCAATTTTGGGATCACATTGGAAATATTACCAATATAATGCCAGGATATACAATATTGGTCCAATATTAGACCAATATTAAATACTACTGTGGATGAACTGGCACTCAAACAGAAATACTAAAATAAATTGTGTACAGCTTCTACATTAGAAAATGCACAGCACTGCAGCTATTTACAATGGCACCCGTTGAAATCCCGGCTGAGGCGAGTAATATTGGGAAGTCAACTCAAATTTGATAAAATACCTTGTATTTCCATTAGAAATACGTAAGTTTTCAAAGTTCATTTTTATTGAGTATCGGGAATTGTGTTAAAAATCGATCACAAAATATGAATGTAACAGAACAAGCAATTGAGATACCTGTCATAAAATGAAAATGCAATAAAACCAATTAAACCTGTGGTGAGAGGGTCCTAGTTAACTTGCCTAACAATAGTTAATATTTGTTTACGTATTCTTCAACCACCACAAGTCGAATCCATTTATGAGGATGGCTCTAAAACAGATTCTAGGACAAAAGCAGCCTACCTTGCTTTTCATAATTTCATGCGCACTCACACGTACTCAAACTGTCCACACTATGAAAATAGTGTTTTCCAGCAGAGCATATATAAACAATTTTGACTTGTCTTGTCGGACCTATATGGTACTGATTATGAATATCTAAAAATAATTTAAATGATTTAATAAACTACCGGACATCGAAAATGCATCACCATGAAATTTTGGTCGCATGATTATGCAAATTGCGAGACAAACGCAGCTGGCCAATGTACGCAAATGATCTGAAATACAAGTAAGTTACGCGATTGGAGCGCTGGATAAAAGATGAGTCAACAGTTGCTACTGCCTGTCGCTTATGGAAACCCGTGATGTTGAAAAAATGCCTGGTCGACAACGCCACAGTCCGTTTCACCATTTGGACGACCGTGCAAGTGGAATCATTTTAGGTCTAAGAACGGCTGGGTGATCGTACCGGCGCATCGCTGCTGAAACACGCATAGAAAATGTTTGTACTGCGCAAAGGATTGGTAGACGATGGATGAAGGTCATGTGAATCGCAGCAGTGGTACAGGTCCATCCAGACATACGTCAACACGCGTTGATCGAAGCATGCAAAAGTATACAGTAGCGGCCCTACAACGACGACTAGTGATATTCTGCAGAATGCACAGTATACATTTTATGCTCCAATATCAGAGAGAACAGTTTCTCGATGATTGGACGGCCGAAGGGACTTGCACATATACCGTCCTTCACGAAGACTGCCATTGACGACAAAATTCCCCCGTGAGAGATGGCAATGGTGTCGGACCCGAGCCTCTTGAATGAATAAGTGGGACAGGATATTGTTCAGCGAGGAGTCTCGGTTCTGTTTGTCAAATGACAGTCGCCGTGTGAGAGTCTGAAGGTGACGTGGGAACAAATACAATCCTGATGCGACTGTTGATCGCCAAACTGATCGATAACGCGGCATCAGCGATTGGTGTGCCATCAGTTTCAATTGCCGGTCGCCTCTTGTTCATAACAAAGACCAATGACGTCACGACGATATATGGAGGAGGTGCTGAAATTGTTTGTACCCTTCTACATTTAGTGCTTGCAAAATGCTGTTTTCCAGAAAGATAACCCGCTACCGCACACGACAACTATCAGCAGACAAGCCCTGAAAGGTATCCCATTTCTTCTTTGGTCTCGCTGGCTCCAGAACTCCCACTCATCGAGCATGTATGGTATGTGATTGGCTTTCGTTTGATTGCTCTGCCCCAGCCTCAAACAGAGGGCGATCTGATGAGGATAGTTAAAGACATATGTTCATCCATCCCTCATGAAACCATCCGCACGCTCATTTCATCTGTTCTTTGAAGAGTTGTTCCTTATATCGCCGCAAGATGTATTTTTACTGCCTACCGATCACTCTGTATATGCCAGTAATGTATTACATTATTACTCAGGAATTAACATCACTTATTTACTATATATGCAATCTCTGTCTGTGTGTCCTTTATCATCACACTCTATTCCCTATTTCATGGTGTTGCATGTTCAGTATTGGGTAGTGTATATTGAACATCCCCCCCCCCCCCCGAAAAAAAAACTAACACAATGTTGCAGGTACATTATGTTTCGGGTGCAATGTCCAAATCTTGCAGGTGCGGGTGTGTACAAATCTTACAGCCCCAGATGTGTGTACAGATGATGCAATGTCCAAATCTTGCAAGCTGCGTGTGCATTACACTGTCTAATTTTGCTATTTAAAATTTAAAAAAGGCACCACTTTAAACTGCCAGAGTCCTTGTCCAGTGCTACATTTTATCTTTTCTCGATCATCATCGGGGAATTTCCACTTACCAGTAACCACTCCCTAGATCTAGCGTGCCTGATGAACCTAGAAGACTGAATCATTACACACGTATAGTACTAGCCAACGGCCGTACCGTGCTGAAAACACCGGTTCTCGTTAGATCACCGAAGTCAGGCAGCATCAGGCGCGGTTAGTACTTGGATGGGTGACCACCTGGGAACACCGCGTGTTGTTGGCACATTTCGGGCGCGGTAGCCCGCTGGATTTTCACGCTGCCACAACTGCCGCCGTTCATGCGGAGTACGATCATGTTAAACATGTGGGTCCGTAAGTCGTTCTGAGAGATTGATGGTAGTGGAAGGATGGTAAGGTCCCTGTGGATGCCCCCCACTGGGTTCCGGTCTAAATTGGGTGGCACTTCCCGGCCGTTCAAATAGTTACCTTACACCTTTCTGGTAGGTCGAACGGTCTGGATCTCAACAACAAGAACACGTATAGTACTGACAGAGATGCAAAAGAGACAAAATTTCGAATTCAATCAGAATGGATCTTTGTCTATATATAACGATCTAAAACATTTATTTACAACGTAAAATAACCTAACGAAACCATGTATTTAATTATTTCTCTGAGAGCTGATAAAATGAAGGTAGGGGGATCAAAAATACTTTCAGTATTTTCAGAAGTTCTTTGTGACCTTAAGAGTGAAAATTTGTTCACTTAATGTATCAACCATGGAACAGAACCTAGTCCAACCAATGTTTTAAGATGGTTATTCCTGGTTTTAAGCTTCCTGCATTATTTTATTAAAAAAAAAAAACTTGTTAAAGAAAGTTACGATTTTTTTTCAAGAATGTCAGTTTTAGTGTTTGATAGACTTTTATACTAGTTTTGAAACATTCCAGTAAATGCATTATACGATTTTCAAGATAGAAATATCCATTTCTTGCTATTAAATATAAGTGAAACTATATGTTTAAATATTAGGCGTAGTACAACACAGATGCACTAAAAGCTGAATTTCAGAAGCAGGTCCAGATGCCATATATTTAATAACAAATACATTTTTATCGAAAGGCGACGTTAATATAAATGATTGCACTTACTAAGTATCAATCATACGTTATCTGCTCATGTGTTTGTGTTTCTCACCTAATGTGATAAAACACTTTCAGTTAGAATATTAAGACTGCTACAAATCGATATAAATTCTCATTGCAGTTAATTTTCATTTCAAGTCAATACATTTATATTATATCGGATAATTTTTTTGTAAACTACACTACATTTGCAATCTGATGTTAAAACCCAAACTTTATGATACATCTAATAAGATATAAGAAATTAATAAGGAAATATCTTGTTTTTAATTTCCAATAATTTAGAGAAAAGTTACAATTAACTGTGCTACTCATCAATATTCAAATTGACTAATTAAGTTAATCAATGAGTTTTCATAAATACTGAGTTGTATTTAATACACTAGGTAAACATAATCTTCCATGTACGAGTTTTGCTTCCAGTCAATCAGACATCAATGTGAAGTGTCTTTGATAATAGAACTGGCTTCAGTCTTCTAGAAAAGCGTGTCACTAGATTTTGGAGATGCTTTGAGATTTCATTTGCTCTTAATTAAACTGAAGTTCATAAATCATAATACTATTTTACTTTGTTTTGCAAGTGTTTTCATATAATTTACTTGAAAAATGCATCTCAATTATGAAAAGTTAGTTATTTTAATTTACTAATTTCTTTTACCGCTTACATAATGAAAAACAGTAATATACAAAAATATATATATACATTGCTTATTTATTTCTAGCAGTAGCGATTGACACAATAATGATTCACTACCGTGTAAACCACACAGCAGAAACACCGCAGTATATACAACAGCAGTAAGAAATACATTAAAATTAAGAACATAGCATTTAAGAACGAAGAAGAAATTAAAATTAAATTGCAGATCAAAATTATCAATCAGACTGTAGGGTCTGTATCATGTCTTTTGCTTGCAAATATCTGCCATAGAAATGACGCACGAAAGCCGAATGATCTTAAGATGGGTTACATACCATAATAAATATACATTCTATATATATTCTGTAAGTATTGCTAGATTATATTAATTTTCAGCTGTGAAGTGAATATCAAAAATGTAAATAAAATTTTTATATTTTATTCAATATCTGTAGTAAAACAAGCCACGTTTTCCAAAATTTCATAGAGGAAAATGAACTAGCATACACTAGTTCATCTTCAAATTAAGGATACTATAAAGAATTTAGACAAATTTGACATAGACTGAAACTAAACGAATCAAAAGTCTTACATAATGCATTCTAAATAGAGAGAAATTGGAAAAATAATTTCAAATTTTTCGTTTACAATAAAAAATACTGATAATTATATACTCATTGATTTCAATATGCTTGCAATCTTCATAGAGTTTCGTCCAGAACAGAGCACCAGGCGCGAAGCGCCTTTAATCTCCAATCTCTAGGTGTGGTTCTTATCTTCATACTGTGACATTATTTCATTGGTCCATAGTTGGAGGTTCGAGGTTTTTGATTTACTGTTTTTGTTATTTGTCCTAGCTCCTAGTGTGGCAGTTTGTTGCACATTAAGAGTTTAAGCAGTTTGGGGGGGTTGATGCAGATCTGAGGGTCACCTAGCATTTTAGCAGTTTAGGATTTTAAACATTTTGTAGAAAACCAAAGATCGCGAGTTTTCTTTAATATCAACTGATTAAGGTGGGACGTTCCTAGTACCGAATATCAAAGTTAAGTACCGAGCGGGGTCTCTTACGAGATTTAGCCTTGCGATGATCATAGTCATGCAGATTAAATAATAGTTCATTTGGGACAGATGGCAGATTTTTGTAGAATTTAAGCGCTAGCTTTTTGATTTGGGCTCTAACAGTTTTTATTTTGAAGTCTTTCCTAATTACCGAGTTTCTTAAGTATCTAGGGGCTTTCCTTATAATCCTTAGGGTTTTGTTTTGTCTTGTCTCTAATAAGTCTATGGTAGTTTTACAGGCATATCCCCATACGGGTGCTGCATACAGCATTCCCGGGCATATGACCGATTTATAAATTAGGAGTTTATTTTGATAACTTAGATTTCCGTTTCCTATCATTGGGTATAAGGCTCCTATGGTTATATACGCTTTTTTGATTATGTTCGTTACGTGCAGTTTCCAAGTTAGGTGGGAGTCTATCGTTACACCTAGGTATTTAGTAGATTTTTCCGCTTTTAGGGCATGGTTGTTTATGTACAGAGGAGGCGGAGGTTTACGTTTTCTTGAGAAATAAATCCAATGACATTTATTGGGATTTAATTTTATTCGCCATTTTTCCAGCCATGTTTGGAGTATGTCTAAGTGTTGTTGTAGCTGTCTGTGCATTACTGAGACGTAAGGGTGTTTTGCAAGTATCGCGCTGTCGTCTGCATAGAGTGCCAGCTCCGTGTCTGGGGTCCTGGGAATGTCATTTAGATATATGTTAAAGAGTGTCGGGCCCAGGATTGATCCTTGCGGTACACTACTTTTAATGAGCTTGGGTGTAGATAAGTTATTTTTTACTCTGACTTGAAAGTGTCTGTTATTTAGGTATGAAATTAAAAGTTTGACAAGTGCGTCAGGGACTTTTAGAGTGATCAATTTGTAAGCTAATCCACAGTGCCACACTTTATCAAAGGCTTTTTGGATGTCAAGAAAAATCGCAGCTGTGGGTGTCTTATTATTAAAACCAGAAGAAATGTACTCTACCACTCTCAGCAATTGATGAGTGGTGGAGTGTTTTGGCCGAAATCCAAACTGCTCCGGAATGATAATGTCATTCTCACTAAGGTGCGTGTTCAGTCTCTTAAGAATTATTTTCTCAGTAATTTTACTAAGTGTCGGCAACAAACTGATTGGTCTGTAGTTGGCTGGAATTGAGGCATCCTCACCAGGTTTATGGATCGCTATAATTATCGCTTCCTTCCATTCTTTGGGGAAATAATTTAGTTCGAGTATTTTATTTATTAAGATGGTCAAGTAAAATATTATATTTAAGGGTAGGTTTTTTACCGCGATATTCCTGATTTTGTCGTGCCCTGGGCTTTTACGGTTTTTAAGGTTTTTGATAATCTCTACTATTTCTTGCGGGGTGGCTGGGTTAATCTCAGCCGTGACCGGGGAGTTCCTGAAATTGTTTAGAGTTTGCCTAACCATTCTTAGGGTGTCCTGACACATTAGATCGTGGTTTGGTTCAAATTGCTTTTCGTAATGCCTAGCAAGCGCCTCTGCCTTTTCTTCGTCTGAGTACGCAATATTAGCGCCATCTATTAGTGGCGGGAGTTTAATTTGAGGTTTTCTGAGTCTTTTAGCGAATTGCCAGAGCGATACGTCTTCCTGGTTAAGGGATTCGATTAATTCTTTATACTGTTGCTGCTTTTCTGCGACAATTTTTTCACTGACTTTACACGTGAGTCTATTAAGCTCCCTTTTAAGGGTAGGGTCTCTGTTAGCCTGCCATGTCTTACGCATTCTATTTCTCTGTTTAACTAACTGTTTGACATGGTGGGAAAGTGATGGCATTTTTGATGACTCACGATGTGTTGTGGCAGATGCAATAGCTCTCCTGATTTCTGTTGTGAGTGTGTGCGTGGCAGAGTCAATATCCGCCGTGCTCATAATGTAGGGTACTGCTAAATGCGGCTCGAAAAGTGCTCTTTTGAATACGTTCCAGTTCACCCTCTCTTGTCCCAGAGAGGCTGGAAGGGGAGTGTTCAAATCGAATGTCACCAGTACCGGTAGATGATCCGAGTCGAATTCATCCAGGGTATCAATTGTGTGAGCGTATTCTATGTTTCTCGTTAGGACAAAGTCTATGAATGAGCCATTGGCACCTGAGAAGCAGGTTGGTCTCGACGGTGCAATGATGTCAGTGTTTGTTGTGTTTAGCAATATATGTATCTGTGTACCGCGTGTGTTGGCTCTCCTGCTGCCCCACGCTCGGTGGTGTGCATTGAAGTCGCCCGCGAGTATTGTGTTTGGATATCGCGAGAAAAGCAGTTCCAGCTGCGCAGCTACATTTATACCACTCATGTTTTTGACATATATTGAAGTTAGGATAAATGGGTTTACATTATTTATTTTAATTTTTATACTAGTATTTTCTATAACTTGAAGATTTATGTTGTTTATTTCCTCGTGGGGAATATTACTTTTAATATATATTGCTGTTCCTCCATGGGGATTTCTAGCAGTTATATTTGAGCTAAGGGTATGATAGCTATTATAGTTTGCTATATTTAGTTTTTTGTTTTCTCTAACTTTAGTTTCCTGGATTAGCAGGGCATCTACATCATTTTCATTTACGTAGCTCCTAAGTTCATTTATTCTTGGAGATATGCCGTTCGCATTCCAAAATATTATTTTAAAACTTTCTTTTTGGGACCTATTCATGGCGGGTTTGTTTCTCACTGTTTTTATTAAATTCCGCGACTAATTTAAAAGCCTCAAAGACCATTTGCATTGGATCGCCCTTTTTTTGAATTAACTCAGCGAGCTGCATCAACAGATGTTTTATATCGTCTAGGTTGAACATACTGATAAATCCTCTGACGAGGTTGAGGATTTCATCCATCTTTTCATCATTGGATTTATCAGCAAGTTCAGTCTCAGCTTCCATTTCCTCAGTCTCAGCTACAATTTCCTCAGCCTCAACCGCGGTTTGATCTGTTTTGTGAGTATCCTTTTGGACCTCGGTAGTCTTTTGTTTTTTTTCAGCCGATTTGTCTAACTGCTGTGTTTGCGCGAGCTCTTCTCGGGCGCGTTTAGTTTTCTGCCATTCCTGAACCTTTTTTTCTAATCTTTGTTTTGCTTCTCTTGCCTCTTTGGCGGCTTTATCAATTGCTATCCTCTGATTTATGTCTTCATGAGCTATTCTCACTTCCTCCACAGTCATTTCTCTGGAGGTCGACGGTTTAGGGGCCTGCTCTTGCACCGATCTGGTAGGTGCTGAAGTTTGAGTTCTTTTAACCTGTGGCACAGAGTGCGAGGAGACCTGATGGGGTGTCTGAGGGTTTAGACCGAGGGCCTTTTGCCTCCAAGAGGGTATCTGATTTTTGGGGGGAGGGGGGGCATACCCCGGTGCCTTTCCTCTGTTCCAGGGGTTCTTCGGGCATTGCCTGAAGTTCGCCGGGTGATCTCCATTGCAGTTAGGACACGTTGCCTTATCTGTCCTTGGTCTTTGGCAGTCACGTGTGAAGTGTTCTTCAGCACACTTAAGGCACTTTGGTGGCATGCTGCAATTCTCAGAGGAATGATTGAATTGCTGGCACCGGTAGCAGATTTTGAAGCCCCGTGCTCTGAAGGCCTCTACCTTCACAATGCTTGCAATATATTACTTCTTCACTATATGGGATAGGTTGAACCATTCCCACGTTATATAGTTAACATGATTTATGCAGTTTGGCTTAAATTATTCTTAAAAATATAACTAACTGGTATAAATAAAGTAAAGAATAATGACATATATTATACATCATTTTTAACGATGGATAAAGTACGATTTATAAAATGGTAAAACATGCCAAACAATTGTTTTGTCAAAGTAGATACAAACCCTGAAATTAGATCATTTTGATGCTAAAATAGTTAAGAACATTTCGGAGCAAGTGAAAATTCAATGCACAAACAAACCCCGGTGGCACCTCCCTCACAGCAAAGATTGTCACATGTGTGACAGTGACGTTGTAGTCACGTGAAACCTGGGTCACAATGTGACATCATATTTGTAACGTCTGTGCGGCGTTACGTATTAGTAACTTTGTAACTTCATTGTGACTATAATCTGTGGCGTTTCCAAAATTTAATTAACACGTAAAAATGTGACGACATTACAATAACAATTACAATGTGACGTCACAAACAAGCTAATATGTGACGTCACAAATGACCATGAAAATAACCAAAGTGACTTCGCTGTGATCTGAATATGGTATTGCCGAGACGTACTACGAAGTCCTGTTACGTCCCAAATTCACAGTGTGTCGTAAATCTTACGTCACTGTGAAAGAAAATGCTGTTAGGGCTACTACTCTTGTATTTTTTTCTTAATTAAGAACGAAATACTCGGAGTTGCCCTATTCTAAATAAGCGCTTATATAAAACAGATCCACGACATAAATAATACACATACAGATAACATCACTCAATTTACGTGTCGTATGTTTTGAATCAATAATTCGCCACTTCGAAACAATAATTCAATAATAATTTAATTAATTCGCCAGCTGCGTTTTTTCCACCCGTAACCATGTCAATTATACAACGTGAGCATAATACGCTTCTTTAATACGCCAAAAATAAGCACGTCACACAAAAATGAAAATATTTGGAAGTCGCAAAACTGATGAAAATGTTCCTACACAACATTAAAAGTAAACAAGAGAGATCAATCATGCATAAGCATTGATTATGAAACACTTTCCAACTGAAATGTAATTTC
This sequence comes from Amaurobius ferox, assembly GCA_951213105.1. Taxonomy (NCBI): domain Eukaryota; kingdom Metazoa; phylum Arthropoda; class Arachnida; order Araneae; family Amaurobiidae; genus Amaurobius; species Amaurobius ferox. The sequence goes on from OX578143.1 coordinate 37,395,672, forward strand.
ATTTAAAAATTTCTAAAATGTGATTCATTCAGTGGTAATATCTTTTACATTATCACAGTACTACAGTAATTTATTATACTTAAATATTTAAAACTGTATCGAAATATAAATCATCTGATTCTTTATGCAAAATCAATGAATATTTCATTCATATAACTTGTATTCCAGACTCCAGAGCTAAATAATTTTGTGTGAAAAAAATTCAGCAATGTAATTCATCTTACAATCGCTTGAGATATTTGCATTCTGCATATGTTAAAATTAGGCTTCCTTGAAGAAATAATAAAAGTTTAGGGATCATTTAAAATCACAACTATTGTAATTGCATAGGCACGGAATTTAGATACACAGATAATACACAGATAATATATATGTGTATGTGTATGTACTCAAAGTATTGGAATCGTGCCGAAGATCGGAACTCGAATTTTCAAAGGATCTACACGTTTTGGGACTTCTAGAACACGAAAAAACTACTTTTAGGAAGACGTCTGTGTGTGTAAGGGTGTATCTGTGTATGTTTCTGTGTGTCTGTGTGGATATTACATCCACTCTAATTGAAAAACTAATGGACCGAATTTCATACAATTTGGTAGGTATGTTTTTTGTGGGAAATCCTGATGTTCATTAGATTATAGTACGATTCGTAATAAAAGAATCTGCCTTCTTTGCGAAATGGCCGCAGAAATTGCCTTTATCCACTCTAGCTAAAAACTAATGAACCAAATTAACAAAATTTGGAGTATAATATTTCAATAACCTACAAGTGATTTATATACCAAATTTAACAAAATTTTGTATATAAATCATTTGTAGGTTATTCTACTACGATTCGGGAAAAAGGAACGGGCTATTTTTGCGAAATGGCCAGCAAAAATCGTTATATATAAAAATAAAAGACTACGTGTGCTCAATTATATCAATTAAATTCCTATTTTATATGTGATTTTTGACAACAAAAAGAATAAGACTAACCCCATTACTCTAGGACTAGCCGTTCTTGAGATATTCTAGTTTTTTCGCGTTTTCGCTACGCCACCTTTGACAATAAGTCCAGCTATCAAATGAGAACCAAATTTAAGTTTAACGTGTAAATTCAATGTCATTTAAAATACTTATGTTGTGCAGATAAACTCAAATTATCATTGAATAAATAAAGAGAACGAATATGAGTCTGCAGAGAAAGACATGTGCTGTCCACATCAGAATTTTTAACAATATTACACCAATGATTTATAGAAGTGAACGGGGATTATTTTCAGGCCATTTCGAAAAAAATGTATGATCTATATTTAAAGATCCATCAAATTTTTGTCGAATAAAATGTTCAACAAATTTAAGCTGTGTACCAAATTTTAACTCTCTAGGACGTAGGAAAGTGCATTTAAAATGCCATCAATTAAATTTATCATGAAGAGTTATATAAAATTTAAAAAAAATGAAAAATTGTTATCTACCAAATTTATTTTAAAATATGAAGGCACTCCCATATGCTAAACGCTTAAACAAATGGAGAGATATTTATTATATAATATCTCTCTCTTTTCTTTCTGGAAGATATCCCAAAGTCAGAATTTAATTGAATTTGTTTTTTTCCCTGTATTAAATAATTTTTTTAATTAAAAAACTACTTAACATATTTTACTGAATTTTTTTTTATATATTCTATGGGATAATGTGAATATTTCCTAAAAATTTCGAAGCAATTCGTGAATTTTAAATTTACTTAAAAAATGTTTGAAAAATTAGGTCCCATAGGGTTCAATGTATTTCATTTTTTCAACCCGGGTTCAATAAAAAACTAATTGGGTGATATTATTTATTTATATTCCCATAGGTCCTACAGACCGTCTGAACAACATACTAAAATTTCATTTTGATAAACTCATTTTTACGGCAGTTATCGTGCTAACGGACAGACAGACAGACAGACAGACAGACAGACAGACAGACAGACAGAATGAACAAAGTCATAAACACTTTTCAACTTTGTTGTAAAGTGTTAAAAAAAAATAACAATTGCTCTCTCAGCGTGTTTTCATAAGTTTGTAATAATTTTTTCAGAGAACACTTGTAATAATATACTAATAACGCCTTTAATGCTGCAATAATAGTTGTAATGATTGAAATAATTATATATTGCAAACCATAAAAGTTTATCTTTCAAATTCAATAATTTAAAAAATATCAAATAAAATCAAATTCAAAGTCGACTTCTAAAATATCTTTCGCATACCACCTGCGCCATTTTTTATCGTTTGAATCCTGAGAGGAATAAAATATATTCAGAAATCGAAATTACGACGGATTTTCGGCTTTAAAGTTCTTCTAAACTAATTAAAATTAAAAAAAACTTGCAGATGTGCTCATTACGGAAACTAAAAGCACCTTTGTAGCATATCTCACAGGTGACTGATTCTTTGATTTTCCGCTCTATATGACGACAGACAGACATAAATGCAGAAACACAAACACATTTCTATATTATGTAAGATAATCTGTAATTTTTATTTTAATATTACCATAAAATTATAAAACATTTTTATGGAATAATAGACTATGTACTTTCATTGAATTCAGAAATGTGTGTTCATATAAAAAATATTACATATATTTATGGCATATTTGTTTTGCGTAAAATGTACGATGTTGCATTTTATGGAAACATTAATGTTAAAAATGAACGTAATTGGAATCAAAGTACACTACCCTATTTTAAATTAGGTACTATTAAATTTATAATACATTTATATTTATATCCAATATTTTAAAAGTTTTTGAGCATATTTTTCTCGTATTTCTAAAATTGCCGTGCCGAATATGTGAATGATGATGGACCATTCTGAAAGGAAAAATTATGTTTTCGTATATAATTGGATTTTAAATTAATCATCAGGTGGCATATTATTTTCTCTTAGTTTTCAGCAACAAACTATTTCCAAAATTATTACTTTTTCTGGATATTATAAATTCTGAAATTACATGCAAATAAGTACGGAAAGTTAGAACAAAATACACATTTGCATATATTAAAACTTTAATACCGTATATACGTATTTTTTCCATATTTTCTATATTATATGTTTCAAATACAATGTTTTATTTAGATGCACTTTTATGTTTTAATAAAAAGTACATATACATTTTACATTTTAAAATTAAAATTAACTATTTAGAAATTTGAAAGATAAGAAGTTTAATTTAACGCCTCATTAAAATAAATAATGAACATAGCCTATATAAAAAATTTTCGATTTATGTAAAAAGCACCATTTTTGTATGTAAGAAATATAAAATTCATCTACAAAATAAGTATATATAAATTTGTTATTATATGAGTATTCTATTTTATTTTATGAGGGGAAAATAATGCTTTAGAACATTGCTACTGATCGTGCCATAAGAATAATTGTTGACAAAGGTTTCAGCATACTACAGTTTTTACTAAATGTCCTTGACGCATCTAATTGTGAGTATATAATATAGATAAAAATTAGATGATTATGACTGATATGGTTTCAGCATCAAATTTTGGAGGAAGTAGGGAGAGGATTTTCACTGCCATTTCTTCTTACATTCCCCAATCAAAATTCTTAATTTCCTTTGAAAAATCTATTTCTCAAGATTGACTATAGATAGCGTTTAGAAAATAACTTCTTCATTCTTCATCAAATTTTAGAGGAAGTTGTGCAGTTTACTTAGAATTCCCACTTTCGGTACAAACATTTTATTTGAAATATCTATTTCTCATGATACCTGTTATAGATAGAGATTAATTACTAATATGAATTTTACACCAAATTCCTGAAACAGTGGAGAGGGGCTCATTGAGGGTTTTAACATTCGTTTTTTCAACTTTTAATTCAAAACTTTTGTTTGAAACATCTATTTATCAGGATTGGCTACAGATAGATTCAAGATGAGTACTGATATGGATTCAGGATTGCATTTTAAAAGTAAGGGAGTTTGCTCATTGATTTTCACTTCCGGCTGTTTTACCACTCCCGGTTTTACCAAATATTTATACACAGTCGAATCACGTTATTGTGGCCACTAGCCAATATCTGGAGAAACCACTGTGTGCGACGCGAACAGCAGCTAGACGGGCTGGGATTGATTCAATAAGGTGCTGGAAGGTGTTTACAGGTATGTGGAGTCATGCTGACTGCAGTACGTCATACAACTGCTAGAGGGTATGTTGTTGTTGAGATTCAGACCGTCCGACCTACCAGAAAGGTGTAAGGTAACAGTTTGGACGACCGAGAAGTGCCACACAATTTAGACCGGAAGCCAGTGGGGGAGGCATACACAGGGACCGCACCCTCCTTTCCCTACCACCAACCTCTCAGAAGGACTTGCGGACCCACATGTTTAAAGTGATCGTACTCCGCATGAACACGGCAGCAGCTAGGGCAACGTGCAAATCCAGCGCGCAAACTACCGGGCTACCGCTCCTGAAATAGACCAACAGCATGCGGTGTTCCCAGGTAGTCACCCACCCAAGTAATAACCGCCCCCGATGTTACTTGACTTTGGTGATCTAACGAGAACCGGTGTTTTCAGCACAGTAGGGCCGTTGGCTCGCTAGAGGGTATGTGAATATATAGAGAAAACAGTCCGATCGAGGTGGTCCCAGAAATGCTCAAATTGTGTTTAAGTCTGGAGTATTAGGGGCCAGGACATTGCTTTGCAGTTTTCACCGGGCTCTTCCAACTACTCTCGGGCAGTTCTCGCTGTGTGACACGCCGCATGTCGTGACGGTAGATCCCATACGCCTTAAGGAAGACATTCAGCATATATGAGTGTACGTGGTCTGCAATTATGGATTCATAAGGAATTCGGTTCATAGTGCTTTCCACAGATATGAGTTTCAACCAGTGAATGCCACGGAAACATTCCCTAGATCATAGCGTTGCCCCCACGGCCTTGTGTTCTTTCAGCAATGGTTGATGAATGCTTGTTCTGCGATCTTTCACGCCTTATACGACAACGTCCATCCGTTTGATAAAGCAGAAAGCATGACTTATCGGAGTCCGCAATATTTTTCCAAACAGTGGTGGTCAAGTTCCGTTGTTGATTTACTACTATAAGGATTTTCTGTCAATGCACTTTCGTTAAAACAGGTTTAGTGACCATACGTCTGCTTCGGAGACCCATATGCAACAGGGATCCATTGGACTTTCGTTTCAGACACGCTTCGTGCAGTCCACTGGTTCATTCGGCCAGTGAATTGCGTCAATCAAGTTACACATCAATGGCATGTTTGTTCTTCGCAGTGTTCACTTCGCTTATTCGTAATGAGGCCATTTCTCTATTGACGATACACTTTAACCACAACAGTATGCAAAACAGTTCTCAAACTCCTTCGGAAATACTGCCATCCTTAACCCAAAACCCGATAGTCATCCATTTTTCTAAATTTGATAAATCGCTCATTTTAGCCATGGCATCAACGAGTGATATGTTTTCAAAATGTCTACACCTCACCTTATATATCCACTAAGCCAGTCCATAAGTGCCTTCTTTCATTGACTACGCGTAGTTGACGTCAAAACAAAGAGATGGTCATAATAATACATATATATATATATGACAGGACTCTGTATAACTATACTAAGTAAGTGTGCAAATGAGTATAAAAAGCTGAAAAGCTTTGTCGAAAATGAAATGTATACATTTTCGAGTTCTTCACACATTCCTTGTTATACAGCATAAAATCACATGAAGACCATAGAAATCGTATTTATCTTTCTATATTTTATATCATAGAATCAAATGAAGACCACAGAAATCTGATTTACTGTATAACTTGATAAAACAAAGTTCATATTTTAGCTGGTAGGAAATTAAGTCTGTTTATATGTAAACTTTGATAGCCAATTGTTTCATTTATATCTTTTTCAATAGAATAGAAATATTTACAAATATTTTGCAATTATTTATTAAAAATTACACAGTTATTTATTAAAAATATTTAGCTTTCTTTCGACCACACACCTTGTAAATACTTTATGTAGATATTATTTGTAGTCAAAATTATATCACTTCGGTGTTGCATGTATTCCAACTAAATTACAGCGGTCCAGGGTAACATTATCCGGCTCAATTAAATTTTTGCAATTTAATTTAAAAACATTTATACTTAGAATACTATGAAAAATAAAAATTCAATAACATACTGAGTATAATCCAGGGATCTATTTAATGAAATAAATATTTTAAATATCTGGTGACACTTCAATATTGATTTCATTTCAAACACTAGGAGCACATATTATTCTAACTAGGAGCACATATTATTCCTAGTTAGGCATCAAACACATTTTCTAATTGAAATGTCCAAATTTGGTAACTCTTATTAAATGCATATGTTACAGTTAGACAATTCACAAAATCTGTTGGTATAGATCTATATTCAAATACCAAAACCGCCCTCAATAAAACAGGATAGTTTCACGTAGACAATTAAAAATGTTCTTTTTTAATTAAATCAAATTCACTTCGTCAGAAATGGGGGTAATATGTATGCAAAAAGTAAAATGGACATTTCAGTGTTTCAAAGCGTGTATTATTTTAATTACCATAAAATAAATAAAAGTTTTCTGCTTCATTTTGATAACCAAAAAAATAATAGTCTTATTTGAAATGACAAGTCGGGGGAACAAAATTATCCCCTCAAAATGCATTATTTTCTTCAAAGATATTTTATATATAATGTTTTCATAAAAGAACCCCATACTTATTCTGTCATATGAGTTTGGGATAAAAAACAAATTAAATGTCACGGTGGAATAGATTTTCATTAAATGAACACTGGAAACACACATGGAACACTGGAACACTGGAACACACTGGAACACTGGAACATTTAATGAACACTGGAGAACACTGAAAAGGGTTGTATAATCAATACATTAACAATTAAATATTAACTTTTAAAAATATATTTATTTATTTATTTTAAAATGACAGATGCCATATACTCCTTCGCTCATTATACACAGTCCATTATTTATACTTAATTTAAGAAAAAATTATTTAATAGTTTAATCAAAAGTTAATAGCTGGTGCCTGACTACTTGAGTGTAATTCGCGAATATTGTATTTAAACATTGTATTATGTAACATTCTAGTATTTCTTGTTAGAAAGCAGGTTAACCAAATAAGATGACTGCAATTGTTCTGAGGGCGCTATTAGTCGCGCTGTGTACGAGACATCAAAATATTTCTTTACAACGGGGACACCGATAGCATGAAATAGTCGAACGAATTGAATACCGTTTTGAATTTGTTTATTTTGATAGGTAACAAAAAATTCCTTTTGATTTTGTACAAAGCCGGGAAAACAAAATTTCATATTTGTTGTATTGCCGGATGTTTTAAATGTAGATAAAATCATATTTTGAAAGTATCCGATTTCTTTTATTGATGACAAAAATGTTGCTATACTTTTGTTTTTACAAAAATAATTCTTTGGAACATCTATTTCTCATAATCCGCTATACACTGTCAAAATTAAAGTACTTAAAAACGAAAACTTCAACATATCCGTTTTCATTTGAGTACAATGGCACTATAAATGAGTAGGTGACATACTGACATATAAGTAACCGCACTTGCTTGAAAATTAGTACTTCAATAAATAAAAGTATTATTTCACTAAAAATCGTGTATTAAAAGGGCAATTATAATTCTGAAAATTTTTGTGCAAAAATTTCGAAGAATAAAGTTATAGCTTCGAACTTAAGGAACTACATCATACAAATTACGATGGCGGATGTATATATTTCGTGTGCGGTGCTATGCGGCCGTGTATTTTTTTCAAATGTGGCTGTAGAATACGGACAGGCAGTAAGCATCGCTTGTCTTATGCATATGCGCTGTTTGTCATCCGTCACTTATCTACAGTTAAAAAATATAATTGAAAAATAAAAATATAAATGAAAAATAAAAATATAAATGAAAAATAAAATTATAATTGAAAATTAAAAATATAATTATAAAATAAAAATATAATTGAATCTCTCAAATACTCAAAAATGAGTACACATTATTTACAATTATGCTTATTATTTACAATTATGCTTTAATTCTCCCATATACTCATAAATTAGTGCATAATACTAGCGATTGATCTAACAACCGAGTCAATTAAAATGGTTAGATTAACGAAACATGAGTTATAATGCAAACTGAGGGAAATAATATTCGAAAGGTTATTTAGACCTCACAAGAGTTATTTCAAAATGTTGAAGCCATCAATGTATATAGTTTCTCATACGTAGTACGGAGAAGGTATTGTTTTCACAAAAATATTTGATTCTGAGATGCTGATGCCAACATTTGTTATTACTATATTTTTATATAATTTATTTCTATTCGAGTGAAAACTTCGAAATTTAACCATAATTACTTTCCTTATATACATAATGTATAAGGAAAGTATTATGGCGGAGTTGAAAATTCGAATTCGAGTTTTTGACGGGAGAGCACGTTTCAAGCATCCCTGATCACGAATCAAACATTTTTGAAGTGATGTCTGTGTGTGTGTGTGTGAAAGTATGCGTGTGTGTGTCAGTGAGTCTGTGGAGACGATAGCTGACGAACGAATGGACCGATTCGAATGGAATTTGGAACAAAAATCACAATCCGTAAACACTGGGAGCCTATTGTTTTTATATGCAATCGAATGTTCGTAACCCCCCTAAATTTTCGAGTGAAATTTTTAAAAAATCGTCAAAAAATCAAAACCACTAATAAAGTTAAGCAAATAGTCATTTCTTATGTAATTTTTCATTAGAAAACGATTGACATATTTTAAAACGCCAACATGAACCGTTCTCGAGCTATTGCACATTTAAAAAAAAATAATCAAAAAGTCATATAAAATAAAACATATATATATTTCTTATTGAGAAACATGTTCACTTTTCATATGTTATACCATGCGATAAATTTGGTGACATCATTCTCGTGGAACTAGCTCCTTCCATTCATGAAAAAAGATACTTTTAGTAATACTTTTGTATTTGAGAGCCAAAAGTAATTTATCTGCTATAAGAATAACTTATTTCTCCGTTCATAACGCTTGGCGATGTTTGGGCGACGAATTTGACGGACTGTCGCGAACTTGGCGATATTTTTAATTGTTGCCAAATTAACAAAAATCTCGCCAAATGGATAAAAATGACGCTAAATCAATAAAAATTACGACTAATTGAAGAAAATTCAATATCTTGGAAAGAGTATAAGTATCTACTATAAGAATAACATATTTATAACTGTAAAAGTAGTAAATTAATTGCATTATATAAGGAAAGTTATGTGTTACCCACATCAATTTTTTTTTTTTATATTTCTTTAAAATGCATCATAGGATAGATTTTGAGATAGTAATGCATTAACGGGGTAATTTACTAATTTCTCTGTTCGCGACACCATTAGCTCCCCCCCTGCCCCTGGGTAACAAGTCACCATCTTACACGTTGTCAAACTTGGTAGCAATCGAATTAACTGTTCATATCTTTTAAAAGAGAGGACTTTACATATTCAAAATTTGTAAAAATAAAAGAAAAATCTTAAAAATGGATTTTGGTATGGGGAAGTTGAGCTGAGTCACACGCCAGTTAATTTAAATAGAGTTTTAAATTAATGCTTTTTAAATTATACATCTTTGAAGTTGAAATGCTGAAATAAATCTCTTTCATCTCTGAACGAAAGTGAGATGCATATAATATACTAAGTATCGTTTTTAATCTTTTACATACTAAATATAGATAATAAGTTTTCAATTTTTTTTTTCTTCTGACTTATTTGAAAAAAAACTTAGAGCAAAAATGACTTTTCTGCACTAAGTTCCGAAGGACCGCCAGAAAATATGGCAGGAAAAAAAGTCTTGTAAAAATGAGATTTTCAGTAAGCTGATTAAAATTCTACTTTCAAAATGATGTATTTTGCATGTATTTTATAAACTCCCTGACTAGAATCATAATACCGTGCAAAATATTTCTGAAAGAGTTCACTAAAATACAGAACGTACGATTTTGTCACCTTCTTAAAATTTATTAAAAATTTAAATATGCAACATTTCCGTTAAGCAACTTTATGTGTTTCAAACTAAATCCTATTTAATACTTAAAGTCTTAAATTATTAAATGCTCGTGAAAGTAGCGGTTTCTAATATGGAACATTTTTATAAAATATTAAATGGATTCTTATAAATAATTTTTTCAAAGTTAATGTTTCGGTATACAGTTACAGTACACCAGCATACAATTTTGTACAATAGCATACAGTAGGATCTCCTGTTCTTTTATTTTCCCTACATATAAGGAAAGTATAATGTATAAAACAATTATTGCGACAGTGTTGAAAATTCGAATTCGAGTTTTCAATGGTGATCACGTTTCAATAATCTCCGAATTCAAATCGAACGCTTTTGAAGTGATGTCTGTGTGTATGTGTTTGTATGTATGTTAGTGAGTATGTTAGTGTGTGTGAGTCCATGAATCTGTGGATATGAAACACATCGAACGTTTTGAAATTAATTTACCACAATTATTACAATTAGTGAATACATGGAAATCTATTTATTTTCAACATTATCCAATATTTTTAAGATTCTTAAATTTTAAAATGTATTAAAAGAAAACGTTAAAAATCCAGACATTTAATAATGTTAAATAAATAATATTTTTTGTAATTTGCCATTTGAAAATGATTGAGATAAATTTTAAAACATTGCATTAAACTGTTCTTGCATATATTCATATAATTTTTTATATAAAAATTACATGAAATTGAAAAGTAGTAAATATCATCTAATGTGTTCACTTTCCATATTAAATATGATTCGATAAATTGTATATATCATGTAGCATCATTGTAGTGGATCTAATTCATTTCAGAAAAGACGATATTTTTTGCAATAGTTTTGTATTTTGACTTAATACCCCAGATCATTAATTTCACAAATTATCGATCATACGCCATTTGTATTTTAGCGTGGACTTTGCAGGGGTGCGAGTGAATACGTCCATCTGTTTTAACCACAAAAATCGCCAAATTCGCCCCATTTTGCTGTATATGATTAATTCCAATAACATTCTTGTCTGATTATATATGCATGTACATTTAGCCCTTTGCGTAATCTGATTAAATGCGTTAATATTTTGCGGAGGGAGAACACTCCTAATTTCATTCATTTTTACACTGTTTCATTTAGGTTGGTTTGTCTGTCTGTTTGCTTAGGTCATATCCTTTTATCAATTTTTGAGCCCGATGTTCTTGAAATTTAACACACGTACGTACTTCTCATACCTTAGGGTGAGTCGGATGGCCTAGGTCTTTCACACGTGCGTATTTACGATGACAATACAATGTTCCATCAATTTTCAGGTGATCACCTCAACGAATTCTGGTATACTTCGTACATCAAAATCAATTCCCACTATACTACTTAATAGATGTCCATTCCAGTTCTTACTTTCTAAAAATACTAAAAGTACATCAATACACTTTTCAATATCTAAAACTGTTCACTTTATATCAATAGGGTAATTCCCTGACCGACCCTGCATCCGGTATAGATTGCACACCCAACTCTAGTTCTGAAACTTACCATAATATGGTAATGCAGTAAACTCTAACTGTGTTCCATTTAGTATTTCATATGTGTTTGATAAAAATATTGGGTACCTGTGCCTTTTTTTACCTGAAATTGACAAATATCAAAGATGAGTTATAGAATTTATCATTAAATATTTTATTGTGCTATCATAGATGGTAAATTATAGATAGAACTCTAGAAATGTCAGTGGATTCCTTTTTTGAGCCAAGCATATTTTTCGGGTAGAACGTTTTTATTGTGATGTTTAAATCCAAGATCAAAAAGCCTTGAGGGGCAGCATTTCTTTTCTAAGAATGGGTACACTCAAGAGTTAATCGAGAAATAAGTAACATTTTGATAACTATGTTATTAAGATAATTCTGTTAAGACGATTCTGTTTTACTTTGTTCTTCATTCATGAATGTGTTGGCTGCATTCTTAAACTGAGTTTAAAATAAAGAAGCAAAATTTTTTGAATAAAGTACTTTTTTTATATTTTATGAAATTGCAGTTCCAATATTTCTATTTTTTTATATTTTAATATACATATTTATTGAAGAAAAATATGTATATTAAAATATAAATCGAAAAATTTAAAATCGAAAAATAAGTAAAATTTCGATTATTATGTTATTAAGATAATTCTGTTAAGACGATTCTGTTTTACTCTATTCTTCATTAATGAATGTGTTGGTTGCATTCTGTAACTGAGTTTAAAGTAAAGAAGCAAACAATTTTTGAATAAAGTAATTTTTTTATATTTTACAAAATTGCAATTCCACTATTTCTCTTTTTTTATATTTAAATATACATATTTTTTGACGAAAAATATTTGGTACGTCCATTAAAATTCATTTATATTAAACTTCATTTATGTTAAATTTCATTTATGTTAAAATTCATTTATGTTGTACTCATCCGAAAGAGATGTCGCAATGAAGAGGTTTACAAAATAAATTATAATTGCGTATTAATAATTTAAAATTTTTTTTTATCATAATATATATGATTTCTAAATGTAAATAAATTATTATGACTACATAAATTTCTTGTTTGCGCACAATGGATCTCAATATTGATTTAAATAAAAAAGAGCCATAGATCCAGGATTTACCCTATACTTTTTAATATCTAAATACATTCCACAAAATGTTACTTGTAAAATTACTTCATACACATTATATTTCAACTTACTTATTCAATCTGATTGCAGGAACACAAATAAGTTGTCATTTTACAAGCACTTTATTTCTTACATAGTTTAAAATTTAATGTTGCTTTCTACACAATCAACGAGTGTTACAACTTACTTTAGGGGCGTACTATGACTTTTACAATTACTAAATTATTCATTAATAATGCTTTGGAACCCGAAGCATCATTTCATACATTAGTACTTACAAAATTTACATCTTATACACTTTCACATTATACAGTTTTCAACGCTAATCTTACAACACGTACATTAACCACACGGGGTACTGGACTTTCGTAGTAGTATCCATTAGTAAAGTTTCCACTGACTTGCACTATCCTTCCTTCTCACGCACCAAGGCACTTTATTCCTTGGGACTCATCCAGCTTAACCAGCTCTGCCTACTCTTAAACAATCCTTAATCAACCTTCACAGCTTTCCTAAACGCACTCAGTCGCGATCTGAAACTTATCCTGTCGTCATATCAGGATCGCGGAATGTTACTTGGCTCGGTTTTTGATCTACTTAACAGAACCCGTCAGAAGTTGTTAATATAAAGTAAACATAAACTAAAACAAAACTGAGGAAAATAATAACTAAATGTTATTTAGACCTCACAAACTATACATACATAATATAGTTCTTTAAAAGTCCAATAAGGATATATAATTAGATATTATATGTTTAGTTTATATACTGTCAAACTAGTATGAAACATTTTAATATTTTGATATAAAGTCTAAGGTCGTTAAGATGTTCAACCTAAGTTAACCGAAATCATATGAAATATATGAATTTTAAGGTCAATCAGCATTGATAAGCAAATGATATACAAATAGTTATGAACCATGAAACCTTTTAACAAGATATTTCTATGAGTCATGAATACAGACATTCTAATACTATGGAGAGTTCTCAGTAGCTGCAAAGCTCATTTACGTCCGAAGGTTTCAATATATGGCCATTAGATGCCTAAGAGTGGGTTACAACCCTTGTTACGCATGAGGAGCTTCGTACGGATAAGGAGCTATGCATACATTTGCATAGAGATTTATAATCCACATTCAACCACAGCTGCCGGTCATATTAGCTGTCACATGTCCAAAAGTAACAGAATAGTGCCTGGATAGTCTAAACTAGTTTAATACGAGAGATGATTATATAAACCAATCAAGTATATCTTGTCAAATTAATCATTGAGCAGGAAAACGTTTCTCTTTCAACATTGAAGATAATTGTCTTTATTTTAAAATACATTCAGATGCATACCTTTTACAATGTCAGACTGTATGCCCAATAATTGTTTTAGTTTGTAATTGATTATTTGTAGTCCGTTTATTGCAAATTTAACTCAGAAGGGTACGTTCGGTAATAGAAGTAAAATATTGTTATTTTCATCCATTATTTAGTGGATTGGAACTAAATTCCATTCTAAAAAATAATTTAATATTGTTTTTCGTTTCTTTCTATTTACCCTACCAATACATGGTATATGTAAATAGAGTGTATTGATAGGAGCTTAAAATGTAGGCAATAGTGTTTTGACGGATTTGCAAATTTTGTCCATGCCTGATTATGAATTAATTACATTTTAGTGTAATTTCTAAAATGTTATAATTCATATTATTGCATTCTCAAAATATCAAATATTCACAATATGTGGAAACATTCATGTGCTGGACATTTCAATTCTTTACAGCGTATATAGGAAGAGATTTACTCGTGTCGTGACGGAATTCGTCACTCCTTTGTAAATTGCATAATTTCAGTACTTTTTAAACTTTTATTTAATTAATCTGTGTTCTGGAGCCCTCAGGTCATTGTATATTTTATTATCGTAATGTATCTAATTCTGTGCAGAACTGTGGCCATTTTTTATTCAATATTAATTCTCGCACACTCGGGGAACGACGCCTGTTAGTCTGGCTTGCTGGCGGAGACAGATGTCTTCTTGTTGTCACGCGGCAGATACGCGTGCCTTTGGAATCGTCCGTTGTGGGGCGGAACTGTGGATGATTTTGAATTGGAAGTAATTTTCGATTGGAGGAAAGGAGAAGTTGTGAGCCCATGTGATTTTCTATTGGACGGCTCCTGGATCCATCTGGAATGTATATAAGCTGTGTGAATTGTAACTCGGGGCTCTCGGAGATATGCGAACGGCATATCTCCAAGAATAAATGAACTTATGAACTATGTAAATGAAAATGACGTAGACGCCTTACTAATTCAGGAAACTAGAGTTAGAGAAAGTAAAAAACTAAACATAGCCAACTACTCAGGTTATCATAATCTTAGCTCAAATACTAATGCTAGAACGCCCCATGGAGGAACAGCAATATACATTAAAAGAAATATTCCCCACGAGGAACTAAAATGCATAAATCTTCTAAAAGTATAGAAAATACTAGCATAAAAATTAAAATTCATAATACTAGCCCGTTTATCCTAACCTCAACATATGTCAAAAATATGAGTAGAGTAGACGTAGCTGCGCAGCTGGAACTGCTTTTCTCGCGATATCCCAACACGATACTCGCAGGCGACTTCAACGCACATCACCGAGCGTGGGGTTGTAGGAGAGCCAATGCACGCGGTACACAGATACATAGACTGCTGAACACCATAAATACTAACATTATTGTTCCGTCGACACCAACCTGCTTCTCAGGCGCCAGCGGCACATTCATAGACTTTGTCCTAACGCGAAACATAGACTACGCTCACACTATTAGTACTCTGGATGAATTCTGGATGATGCACTGTGGATTAGCATACAAATTGATCACTTTAAAAGTCCCTGACGCTCTTGTCAAACTTTTAATCTCATACTTAAATAATAGACACTTTCAAGTCAGAGTAGGAGGTAACTTATCAACACCCAAGCTCATTAAAAGTAGTGTACCGCAAGGTTCTATCCTGGGCCCGACACTCTTTAACATATACCTGAATGACATCCCCAGGACTCCAAACACAGAGCTGGCACTCTATGCAGACGACAGTGCGATACTTGCAAAACACCCTTATGTCTCAGTAATGCACAGACAGCTACAACAACACTTAGACATGCTCCAAACTTGGCTGGAAAAATGGCGAATAAAATTAAACCCCAATAAATGTCATTGGATATATTTCTCTAGAAAACGTAAACCTCCTCCGCCTCTGTATATAAGCAACCATACCCTAAAAGCGGAAAAATCTACTAAATACCTAGGTGTAACGATAGATTCCCACCTAACCTGGAAACAGCACGTAACGAACTTAATCAAAAAAGCGTATATGGCCACAGGAGCCTTATACCCAATGATAGGAAACGGAAATCTAAGTTATCAAAACAAACTCCTAATTTATAAATCGGTCATCCGCCCGGGAATGCTGTATGCAGCACCCGTATGGGGATATGCCTGTAAAACTACAATAGACCTCCTAGAGACAAAACAAAACAAAATCCTACGGATTATCAGGAAAGCTCCCAGGTACTTAAGAAACTCGGCAATTAGGAATGACTTCAAAATAAAAACTGTTAGAGCCCAAATTAAAAAGCTAGCGCTTAAATTTTACAGAAATTTGCCATCCGTTCCAAACGAACTGTTATTCAATCTGCATGACTATGATCATCGCAAGGCCAAATCTCGTAAGAGACCCCGCGCTGTTCTAAACATCGATAATCGGAATTAAAAGATCCCACCTCAAACATCTGATTTTTAAATAAAACTCGCGACTATTATTTTATAAAAAAAAAAAAAATAAAAAATAAAGTATATATATTCTAAACTCTAAACTGCCAAAACGCTAGGTAACCCTTAGATCTGCATCAACCTCCCAAACTGCTTAAACTGTAAATGTGCAACAAACTGCCACGCTAGGAGCTAGGACAAATAATAAAAAGTAGTAAATAAAAACCTCGAACCTCCAATTAGGGTCACTGAATTAATGTCACAGTTTGACGATAAGAACCACATATTGAAACTGGAGATTAAAGGCGCTTCGCGCCTGGTGCTCTGTCTTGTACGACACTACGACTTCGGGGCTCTCTCCCTGGAAACATCTTCGAACTCACGTCGACGCGGGACTTAGCCCTCAGGCGGAGTTACCGTGTTGTGAGGGTCGGGAGAGATGCCACCTGCCACTGCTGTTACCACCGCCACTGCTGTTACCGTCGCCACTGCCGAGATCTGATGATGCCTTGCCCTCGCCGACCGTCGACCGCCGTGTAAACGTGGAGATGATGCCTCGCTTTACTTGGTCGAGTACCGGGACCAGAAAGGGCAAATATGAAGCTGTTTCCTGGACTGACCTGATCCGGTATCATTCCGGAAACTGCGGTTCGACCGTTCCTGTTGGAGCGGGGCAATGTTTGCCCGAGGGAAACGACCAGCGGATGCCTGTGCTCTTTCTGCCATGAGTCCTTCCAAGAATTTCGTGAGGTAAGACTATTACCTTTAAACGAGCCGTTGGGCTGTTGACTGGACTTGTGCATCGTCCACTGCAGAACTTTTATCCGTAGGATCTTCTGCCTGCATTATTTATATATATTTTACCTACAGTCTCCTTCTTCATAATGAAGCATTATCTAAGCCATAATATTTTAAATTGAATTCTGTTTGAAATACAGTTAATACTTAAGCCTTTAACGTTCCCCGGGTGTGTGCATTCTCTCTGACCATACCTTTATTTTTGCTAAATTAGAATATATGTAATTTATGTGTAATCAATTGATTTATAGACTGAATATTAAAGTTCCGGCAAAGAGCCGATGATTTTTAGTTGAAGTGTGGTCCAGTGGTTTGGTTGCTGAACATGAATCAGCATTTGTATTTTCTGTGATAACTCCTTAACATTTGGCATTTAAATAAACTTAGAAGTTAAACGAATTTTTGTGTTCTTATTTGTGTAGAAATTGAATTGAATTTATGTGTTTTCAGCTTCTGGTGAATCTTGAAGGTAAAGGTAGTTCTTTGGTATTTTTGGAATTTTGTTGGGTTTCTCCGCAGGTCATCAATTGGAATTCTTCCAATTGACGGGAGGAGTGTTTCGAACCTGGGTATTTTGTAAAATTGGAGAGTTAGACTCTCGGTCTGCCGTGTCTGGCCGGTATCCGTGGTGACTTTAGAAGCCCACGGAACCCGCTATGACACTCTTAAAATAAGGAACTATCCTGTAATCACATAATAAATTTCAAATGTGGTAGTGTTGTGTATTTCCAAATCCTACAGATGCTCCCCACTGACCTAGCAAGCTTGTTCCATGGTTAATAGTATTTACCATGGAACGAAACGTAACCCAGTCAGATTTTCAATTTCTTCCCAACGGTGCGGAGAAAATGGGAATTGTTTTCTTCCTAGATCCATCAAAACTTCCAGACTTTTCAAACCTTCCAGAAGTTCAATAGTAACTTTGAAGGTTAAATCTTTGCACATGTAGAGTACCAATAATGTGGCAAAACATAATTCATCCACATTTTTTACTTTCCCTGCAATACATGGTAATATATAGAGAAAGTATTGGAATCATGTCGAAAATCGCAATTCGAGTTTTCGACGGATCTACTCGTTTCGAGACCTCTAGAATCCTAAAAAACTATTTTTAGCGTGACGTCTGTGTGTGTGTCTGTGTGTCTGTCTGTGTGTCTGCTGTCTGTGCAGATTTTGTATTCACTCTAATTAAAAAACTATTTGACCGAGTTTCATAAAATTTGGTAGGCAAGTCACTTGTGGGCGAATCTGGTGCTGATTAAGTTTGGGTACAAATCGGTATATAAGAACTCGCATTTTTTGCGAAATGGCCCGCAAAAGTTTTTATCCACTCTAGCTGAAAATTTAATGGGTTAAATTTCACAAAATTTGGTAGATAAGTCGCTTGTAGGTCTGCCTACAAAAATAACCTGCCTTTCTTTGCAAAACGGCCCGCAAAAATCGCCAAAATATGGAAAAGAAAACTACGTATGCTCAAATATATCCATTAAATGCTTATTTAATACGTCATTTTTAACGAAGAAAAGAATAAGACCAACCCCATTATAATAGATCTAGCCGTTCTCGAGATATTTCAGTTTCTTCGTTTTTTCTCTACACCACCTTTGAAAATGAGTGCAGTTACCAAATGAGAACGAAAATTGAATTGATAGTTAATTAAATTTAATTAAAATAAAGAGAATGTGTGCATAAGTCTGCAGGGAAAGTCATGTGCTGTCCACATCATATTTTTATTTTCCGTCTGAGTGGCGACTGAGGTTCCGTTTGAGGTGGGGAGTTTCAAAAATAATTTTAGATCTTCCAAAAGCCATCAGATGATCCAGAAAGCTAGATAGTTGCATAATTATAATACCTTCCTAGATGCGGAACCTATAGGATCGGGGATTTTCAATTTTTCCCCTGTGGGAGGAAAGATGGTAGAGGGTGTGCCGCAGTCTTTTCCAGTTGTCTAGAAGTCTGAAACTTTGAACGCTTACAGTACCAATCACGGGACATAATATAAATGAACCGTGACTTAGAGGATCAAATGTTTGACCACGCATAATGCCAACGATGTGGCAGAATATAATTCACTCAAAGTTTTGATTTTCCCTCTGGAATGACATTTTTAGCCATTTTAGATCCCCCAGAAACCATCAGATGATCCAAATAACTGGATAGTTGCATAATTACAATACCTTCCCAGATGCGGAACCTATAGGAGCCGGATTTTCGATTTCTTCCCTGTGGGAGGAAGAGTGGTAGAGGGTGTCGAAAACCTAGACCGTTCGACTCGTTCTGAGACATGAGCAGCAGTTTGGACGGCAGGGTGGGGTAGAGGGTGTTGTTGTTTTTGAGACCCAGACCGTCCGACCTACCAGAAAGATGTAAGGTAACTGGTTGGACGGCCTGGAAGTGCCGCCCAATTTTGACCGGAGCACAGTGGGGGAGGCATCCACAGGTACCGCACCCTCCTCCCCCCACCACCAACCTCTCGGAAGCACTTACGGACCCACATGTTTAACGTAATCGTTCTCCGCATGAACACGGCCGCAGTTGTGGCAGCGTGCAAATACAGCGCGCAAACCACCGAGCTACCGCGCCCGAAATGTGCTAACAGCACGCTATGTGCCCAGGTGGTCACCCACCCGGTGTAGAGGGTGTGGGACAGTCTTTTCAAGCCCTCCAGAAATTCCTCCGTGGTCTTGAAGTCTGGAACTTTGAACGCTTATAGTTCTATTCAAGGGACATAATATAAATGACCCCCGATTTAGAGGGTCAAACGTTTGCACACGCATAATACCAACAATCTGGCAGAACTGAATACATTCAAAGTTTTAATTTTTGGAGTGCAGTTTTTAAAGTCCTTTTAGATTCCCCAGAAGCCATCAGGTGATCCAAATTGCTGGATAGTTGAATAATTATAATACCTTTTTAGATGCAGAACCTATAGGATCCGGAATTTCGATTTATCCAATATGGGTGGGAAATTATAGAGGGTGCGGAACCGTCTTTCCCAACTCTCCAGATGTTGCCCCGTAATTAAGAACTTCGAAATTTTGAACGCTGAAACTTTGAACGAGACATAATACGAATGACCCAGATTCTATATTAATAATACAATTATCAACGCTAAGTGTCATATATTTTAAAATTAGTTAAAATTTAATATAAAGTTGCACCCGAAGTTTTTTAGCATGCAAATTTCCCTATATTTGACAGGCTTGAATACTAATATGTAAATATTTGCGAGAAAACTAAATGAACTGATTTAGTTGCATTAAAAAGAGATTTTGAAAATAAATGAAACGTTTTTGCAAAAGTTTGAACTCATTTATAAATTCTCAGTAGAGATAATTTCTATGAACCTTAAGCAACTTGAATGTTCAAAATTCACATAATATAATTATTTCACTAACGTGACAGGGAAAATTATCCTGTCTGTAAACTAAAATTAAATGTCAAATAATAAGTATCGTATCTAAATGAATCATTTACAAGAACGAAACATAAAAAGTGAGTTTCGAAATTTACTCTTTTTTAATTAAAAAATTCCAACTAACATTTGCTTCGAAAGGTTAATAATAAATAATTCCAGGAATTATAGCTAAGTTTTGAAGTAAACTGATTAAAATTCTATTATAAAAATGATATATTGCACATGCATTTCCTGTACTCTTTGACTAGAATCATAATACATTTTAAAATATTTAAAGTAGCTATTTATAATAATAATGTAGGTTTTCCTTGCTTTTTGTAAAAATTCTCTAAAAATATGCCTGTGATGCATTAACGTTAGACGACTTTATGGATCTAAAGTAAATCATTTTTAATATTTATAATCTGAAAAACATTAAATGCTTGTGAAAATAGTCTTTTTCTACATTGGTTTAAATTTGGATATATTTGAATTGCCTTTTGGCCTCCGATATTGGCTACATATTTTCGTTACATTATTACGGCAGTATTGGCGTTAATTCAGAAATATTTTCATTAAAACGCCAAAATGAGCGCAATATTGCCCCGATATTTTCCCAATATTTTAAGCCAATATTGGGCAAATGCCATCAAAATGTCCAGTTCTTCATATTGGTCCAATATTTTCAATATTTGCTGCCATTATTGGATTGTTATTATGGTGTGTATGAAAGACACTTTCATTGCTTGTACCAGATTCCAATGCCCGGTTTCATGCTTATTAAAGCTCGACAGCATGGAATACCCGATATCTGCAATTGCAGCAAGAAACTTGCTATAAGCCACAAATTTCGTTAACGTGTACGGAAACTGACAATTTCAGTCCTTTAACGTGACTGGAATAAAATTCGTTTGCAATTTAACTTACACTCAAGAGGAGTATCTTCCATATTTTTGATACCGTTCCATATAGGCTGGTTTTATGCAAATGTATATTCATTAGGCTTTAGAAACTCACACCGTTTACGTCGAATAAATTAATTAAACTTAGTTTTAGAAACTGAATCTCTACAGAATGCCAATCAACTTAAATTGAAATTTGAAATATGATATGTGCAGCAGATGACTACCTCTACTAGTTAACAAATTTCAATATTTGTACACAACATTGAAAAAATTGAACTTTATCTTAGCTACAATTCCCCAAGCCGTTGAAAGTTACATAGAATTTCAGAAACATTGCGTTTTGTGTTGGAAAAGTAAGTTTTCTAATAGCCAGATTTCAGTTCGCAATAAATTTTGAAAAATAATATACAATCATATATGGCTGAATGTACTTCTGCAATTACCTACACTTAGAAATGGTGTGTAAATAATTTGTTTTCTCATTTTAGATACAAATTATTCTATACCTCAAAAACGGCGATTGGTAGCTTTCAAATAAATATATGACATATTAACGCTTATATATTTAAAATGTTTTAAGAACATCATGATTTTAAAGTGTCTGTTAATATGTCCTAAATATAGACTATATCATTTTCTTCTTTCCAATTACAAACCAATATCCTTCTTTATCTTTTCCCGCATCCTCTAAATTATGTTATTCAAGATCTTCATGTCCATTATATTTATGTCGTATGCAACGATGAAATTATTTGGCATTAAAATGCAGTTTGAAAGGAATAGAAATTCATCTGATCTTTTTGATATAGTGACAACCTGGCTTTGAATTGAAATTTGCGAGTTGTGAAGGCTATTCATTTGTATCATAATGACTTGTTGATCAATTACCATGTCTTATCCTGTACTATTGCGGGGTCATCAGACTTGCTGAGAAACTTTTCCTTTGAAATAGACACCTCTCAAAATATTAATGGAATAAATAAATGATTATGTACCTAACTATATCGCTTAAGTAGTCGCATTTGCATTAATATTTATATTTCATATTTATGAATATAACACATCACTCAATAAGTCTCCGTTCTGACACATATATGGCATCACTGTTGAAAGACCCATATGATTTCTGGATATCACCAACCTTCAAACGACACGTGTCAAAATTCCATGACATTCTGATAATTAGTTTATAAGTTAAAGTGGTTTTAGTGACTCCAGTTTTGTAAATTTCAAAGCAATGGATAGAAAATAATTTCGTGTGTTGATTAAACATTGTTTTTTTATGGGGAAAAATACTGTTGAAGCAAAACAGTAGCTTGATAAGCGTTATAGAGACTCTGCGCCAGAGAAATCAACTATTATTTACTGGTATGCTGAATTTAAACGCGGTCGTAAAAACACCGATGATGCTGAACGCTCTGGTCGCCCAAAATCGGCAGTTGTTCCGGAAAACATAAAAAAAGTCCACAATTTTTAAAAAACCATAAAGTGAAGTTGCGTGAGTCAGATGACACCTTAAAGATATCAGAAGGTAGTGTGTTTACAATTTTACATGAAAATTTGAGCATGCGTAAGTTGCTTTCGAAGTGGGTGCCGGGTTTGCACACACTGGACCCAAAACAACAAGATATACCCTATGTCACATGTCGATGAAAACGATAGTTAAATTATATGAATTACTCTTCGAATTGCTTCCACACCCACCGTACTCTCCAGATCTGGCCCCCAGCGACTACTTGTTTTTTGCAGACATCAAAAAGATGCTCCAAGGAAAGAAATTTGGCTCAAATGAAGAAGAAATGATTGCCGAAACTGAGGCCTATTTTGAGAGCAAAGACAAATCGTTCTACAAAAAAGGCATCGAAAAGTTAGAGGAGCGTTGGAAAGAATGTATCACTTTTGAAGAAGAGTTTATTGATGAATAAAATCAAATTTCTAAAAAAAAATTGTTTTTCTTAGATAGACCGGAGACTTATTGAGTGATGAAGTATATAAGATAATAAATGTATTGTTAGACTGGTTTTTCTGTTACTATTGATTGTTAGCGCCAAACAATCGTTAACTGGACTGCCAGCAAAAATTGTCTATATGCCTCAATCTTATAACCACAAGGGGGAGAAAAGTCACAAAGCGTTCTGTAAAACAAACATCATATATCAAAGTTATACGATCTATCGCATTAAACTGCGATGTCACATGTATAGTACTCAAAGAAAGCCTGCAGATTTAAAGCTTTTAATTATGGTGCAAGTTTAAAAACAGAAACATTGGAGTACATTTTAAATATACAAAAATGTACCTTTGGATTGAATTATTATTCTTATAATAGCAATAGTTAATCGTGTATTTGTATATTACTACCGTGGCCGCAATAACCCACCATTACCTCTTTGCAGATGTTCCTAAATTATAATCATTAATTAACACCCTATATATTGATTTCCGCATTATTACTTCTAGAATAAATACTATTTATTTACACACATTATTGTTAACATTAATATTGCATTAATTTTAGTAAAAACTAAGAAGAAGAAACTGCACGTGTGATACCAGGCTTTATAAGATTATTCAAAAATTAACAATTGACTTAATATTGTCATGTCGCATTTCTGCGCCATGAGCCTTTTTCTTATTTTCGAGGAGAGAAATATTCTTTTTCCGTCCGTGCCTGTGCTGTGTTTTTTGCTAAGACTTGTTTCTATTGAAATCGCACTGAAAAGCGAGTTTCGTCGAGAATTCGTGAGAATGTCTAGGATTTTCGTCTGGCTGAGATGCGTGACGTGTGATCGCCTGTTACTAGGAGAAGCGCGCCTGTCCAATCAGGAAGAGGCGCAGTGGAGGAGAACTTTCTTGGCGTGGGCCCGAGCGACCCACAGTTTTGCTCTCTTCGAGCTGGAGATTTCGACTATGATAGTCGCATGAAGAAATTGTCTAGGGTTTAGACAAAGGAGTTTTGGCCGAAATGGCTAAACTGACGGAGATGGGCATTTGGTTCTAAAGGAAACCGCCCCTGCCTTTCTGGGGCTGATGAAGAAGAGGAGCCTGGAAACCATTACTAATTATTCTGCACATTTTTCTAAAACCTATTTTTTTTTTATTCCAGGAATTCTGTTTTCGGTGTCTGGTGATGAGTGTAGTACGCGGAGATTCGGCTTACTCGCCATACTTGGATGAAGTCCTGTGACCTAAATTTTTGGACTATATTCATCGATATTCCATCTTTGAGAACTGTTTGATTCAGCCGTAAACCGTGCTTATCTGATGAAAATCTGTTTCTCCAAAATTGTAACTTAAGAGCTCAGGTAACATTTCCTTTTTCCGGGATCCGTGATTCCGAAGCAGCACTGGCATAATGAGAACAAATTTCTATAAATACATTTGGCTCATGATTAAAATACATTTATGGTTAATTTAGATTCATGATTAAAATCATATGATTATTGTAGGTTAATTATTGTTTGCTATATAAATTTGAACAGAGCATAAAGTCTGATTGTTCTTTTATTGAAGTGAAGCTCTGATTAATATTGGATAAATTGAAGGATAAAAATATATATAAATATGTTGACTTTGAAATTCTCAAAATAAATATTAATTTGTGTGATAAATGAGCCTGTTTATTTGTGTATGCCTTCATGTTTTACTCACTGTACATCATTTAGGATTTAATTCTCCTAAACTGGGAATCTCTTCAAAAATTGAACCTGGTGTTTATTCTGGTAATTATGATGAAATTAAATGTGTTAATTGCAGTTGCTTTTGGTATATTAAAATTACGATCACTGGCCTGTGTGTAGTGGAATCAGTGCATGCATTTTGGTACTGAAACCGCTCCCACAAATTGGTGCCTGTTCCCTTTCCCAGAGTATTACAGTGAGTGAAATATAATTTTATGAGGAAGTGTAGAAAAATTTGTGTTTTGATTATGTGTAAAAATATTGCAGTTGATATGTCAAAGTAAGTGAAAAAGTTCTTGTTTTGGTGCAAAGTATTTGAGTCATAAATGGGCAAGAAACTGTTATTTATATGTCATAAAGTAAATTTAAAAGTGCAAAAAGCACATAAGCCCAGATGCACCAGAGTATTATTTGCATAGTAAAATTTTGTTGCATATATATTCTTGAATTATTTGACATACATAAATATACACAAAATTCCATATGATATATATGAGTAAATTGAAATTTTCAAATACACATACATTGAAAGGTAAATAAATAAAGTGCATGCATTTATTTTTGAAAAGTGAATACAAAAGTTCTGTGCACATGCAAAAGTGATTCGAAGTTCATGATAATGAACAAAAAGTAAAAAAAGTTACACGTAGTGTTTTTTCGGTGCTCTGCTTACACATAAATAAGTGATAGAAAGTGAAATTATTTTCGAAATAAACTGTGCTTGTGAAACTAACTGTGCAAAATGCCTCGAAATAGTGAGTATTCTCGTGCAAGTAGGAGTAGAGACTCCTCTGCACAACCAAATAGTAGTAACCGTGTGCCTTCGGTGTCTCCACCACGACTTTCTCCAAATTCTGGCAGATCAGCTTCCGCTGTCAGAGACTCAAATAAAGTTAAAGTGGGAATTGGATCGCAGTTCCTTGGATCCATTCCAGGTTTTGCTGGCAATGCAAATGAATCTTTTCACGAATTTTTGTAGAAATTCCTTCTTGTCGCTGAACACGCCGAATGGTCAAATCGTGACAAAATTTTCGTCCTGAAGCTGAAGTTGTCTGGTCGTGCTGAAAGACTGATCAAATCCATTCCGAAATTAAACCAAAGCACGAATTTTACTGAAGTTGTTAATGCACTCAAGGACAATTTTACTAAGAAAGAGAATATTGCCAAGAATGTTGCTGCCCTGGTAAATTGTAAACAACTGATAAATGAAGAGGTAAGAGATTATGCGAACCGCATTGAAGCTGAATCCTATGTGGCTTTTCCACAAGATGCTGTGTCTGACAATGAAGATTCCCTGAGAACTGCAATTTTGCTCAACTCCTTTAAGAAAGGATTGAAGATCCTTATTCGAAAAGCTGTGTTATCTGCAAACCCACAGTCATTTGAAGCTGCTAAAGAGATAGCAATATTGGAAGAAGAAGTGCAAAATGAAGTACTAGAAGAAATGACAGAAGACGTAAATACTGTAAGAACTGAAAATGACCCTAAACAAGAAATTGAAGAGCTGAAGAAAGAATTAAATTTAAAGAAGAAAGAATTTGACAAACTAAGAAGAAAATTTGGTGAGAATTCAGGAAAAAGAAAGAAAAGACTGAATGAAATAAAAGAAGATTTGGAGAGAAGCAATTCCAGTTTCGAAGAATCCTTCTTGGATACGCCCTCTACAAGCAGATACAATGAAAATGAACTGGAAGAAGAAGATTGGGAAGATATTCCAGTAAAGAAGAAACGTAAACCATCAACATCTTTCAAAACTTCTACACCATCTGGAAGAACTGACAATAGAAACCGTTTCAGTCAAAGAAGAACTCCAGTTGCCTCGCAGGAAGAAGAGTGGTATGTTAAAAGTCCATATCAAAATTATTCTCCAAGAAAGAACTTTCAATCATTTAGAAGACCTTTTCGTAACAGTTTTAGTAGAAATTTAAATTTCCAGAGAAGAAATTTTTCAAATTTTTGAAATTCTTTTGATAATTATAAATCTCAAAACTTCAATAATTTTGGATATAGAAGAAATAACAGATATTTTAATAATAGATTTGGTAATAGAAGACAATTTAGAAGACAGAATTTCAGAACACAAAATTTTCAATCTCCAAATTTTAATAGATCAAATTCTGAAGTTAGTTGCATGACGGAAATTAAAGCTCCTTGCCAGAAAAATTTTCCAGTCATCTCAGTTTTTGTTGAAGATGTTAAATTAAATGCCTTAATAGACACTGGAAGTTCTATAAACATTATCTATAGTGATGCCTTACAGAAAATTGATTCTCGAAAAGTTAAAATAAAACACACATCCACTATTCTGTCGGGGGTAGGGGATCAAGATATTTGGATTGATGAGAAAGCTTCTTTTCTTTTGACCGTTGGAAAAGACAACATTGTGATTGAATGCTGCATTTTAAATACTCCTGCACCAAATGAATACAACATGATTTTAGGAAGTACCTTTCTGCATAAAAATAAAGTGACCATTACCTTTGGACACAAAGATGTTCAACCTGAAATATCTGAATGCAATGCTATAAATTATAAATATGATAGAAGAAATTACAATTTTACAAATGATGTGGATTATAGATCCAAAGACACAAATTTTTCAAGAAATTTTAGAGGATATGAAAATAAGTGTGATAATGGATATTTATTTGAACAAAACAATTACCAAAATGAATTCAGAGATGTCGACTTTAGAGATTTTGATGCAAATGTGAATGAAAGGTCAAATTATGAATGTGAAAATGATTTACATGAAATGCAGATGAATGATTATGTACATACAAACAGATCTTTGACAGAAAACAATACCAGTGATAATGAAATTTTTGAAACAAGTTGTGATAAACATGATGAAGGAAGTTCACAACAGGACAATACTTTGGCTATTGCCAAAGCATTTAAGAAATGTGTTTTGAAACCTTTTTCTGAGTCATTTGTTAAATTAAAAAGAAATTATAAATTAGAAAAAGACACGACAATTTTACTTGAACCTATCAATAATAAAGAATTTTCTGCAAATAAAATTTTCGTTGCAAGAAGTATTCATAAAATTCCTGAAAATGACTTTTTGTATGCAAGAATCGCAAATCCATCAGAGAAATGTGTTTATATAAATAAAGGTATGAAATTAGGAACTTTCGAAAACATCTATGAAGCTGATATTGACATAAATAATAGAGTTGACATTGAGAACTGTATTGAAGAAAATGACACATTTGATGCATGGGGAGGAGATTTTGATTTGAAACATATGAACTATGCTCAGAAAACTTTA
The DNA here is from genome assembly GCA_951213105.1 of Amaurobius ferox. Lineage (NCBI taxonomy): Eukaryota > Metazoa > Arthropoda > Arachnida > Araneae > Amaurobiidae > Amaurobius > Amaurobius ferox. Next base: position 37,424,203 of record OX578143.1, read on the forward strand.
CTTTTAAAATTACTAAATAAATATAAACATGTTTTTGCTAAGAATATGAAAGAATTATCTGGATGTGATACAATACTACATGAAATTAATCTGGAGTCTAACATACCTGTTAGACAGAAACCATATCGAATTCCACACAATTTACAGAAAGAACTTTCGCGCCAAGTCAACGAGTTGCTTGACGCCAAGATAATTCAGAGAAGTACATCACCTTATAATACTCCTGTGCTTTTTGTTAAGAAACCTGATGGAAGTTACCGTTTAGTAGCGGATTTCCGAAAGTTAAATAAAATTACGATTGTAGAAAACTATCCGATTCCGAATATATCGGAATTAATAGATAATTTATCTGGAACCTTGTATTTTTCGACTCTTGATTTAACCAGTGGATTTTATCAATTGTGTTTACATCCTGATGATTATTCAAAGACTTCTTTTTCAACACCTGACGGACACTTTGAATGGACCAGAACTCCATTTGGTCTTAAGAATGCGCCCGCATCCTTTCAGAGATTGATGTCTCTGGTGCTGGCTGGCATATCTGGAATTTACATTGATGATATCATCGTTGCTTCAAGAACATTCGAAGAACATTTGAAAAAACTAGAAGAAATTTTTGTAAGATTAAGTAAACATGGATTGAAACTGAAACCAAGCAAGTGCTATTTCTTCAGAAAAACAATTAAGTATCTTGGATTTTTGGTATCGAATGGAAAAGTACAACCTGATACTCATAACTTGGAAGTTGTAGAAAAATTTAAAATTCCTAAATCAATTAAGAATGTGAGACAATTTCTTGGACTCACTGGATTCTATAGAAAATTCATAAAAGACTATGCTGAACTGACTCTTCCATTGACTGATTTACTGAAGACCAAGAATAATGAAAGTAAAAAGAAATTTATTTGGACAAATGAAGCTCAAAAATCTTTTGAAATTTTGAAAAGAAAACTTTTGTCAAAACCAATTTTGACTCTTCCAGATTTTAGAAAACCATTTATTTTACACACTGATGCTTCAAATCACTCTTTAGGTTGCTATTTGTCCCAAGAAGATGAAAACAAAATCTTACATCCAATATCTTATGCTAGTCGTAAATTGAATGAAGCTGAATGTAAATACAGTGTTGTCGAAAGAGAAGCATTAGCCGTTGTATGGGCTACTAACTATTACAAACATTATTTAATTGGAAAACCTTTTACAATTTTTTGCGACCAGATCTCTCTGTCCTTTGTATTTAAATTAAAAGATCCTACATCTAGATTGGCTAGATGGATTGCATCTCTATCACAATTTGATTATCAAATAGTACATAAACCAGGAAAAGCAAATTTGGTTGCTGATTATCTTTCGAGAAATGTATATGAATGTACAAATTCTGTTCAGAGTATTCCTGGAAGATTTGTGTCACAATATAAAGTGATAAATCAAAATGTTAATCAAAATTTTCAAAATGTAAATCAGAATTTTCCAAATTTCGACAGTGAAAATCAAAGGAATGTAAACAGTAATAATAGTAGCAATAGAAGAGAATCAGAAGTCAATTTGAATCCTGCCAATGCAAATGAAATAAATGAAATCTGTGCCGTTGATAATGGTGAAAGTGAAATTCAAAATGAAAATAACATACAAAGTGGTCAATTGGAACAAACATTTACTTGTCCTACATTACTCATAAGAATTAAGAATGCTCAAAAATCTGACCCAAGATGCAATAAAATTATAGATCTCTTAGATAAGAATATAAAACCTTACCCACAAACTTTGGTATTTTTTAGAAAAGATGATATCTTATGGTGTACACACAGACACCCTAAACGTAGACACCAAGAACAAGAAAGAGTTGTTGTTCCGCAGGAACTTGTGTCTGAAATTTTATGGTTACATCATGATTGTCCTACTTACGCACATTGTGGATTTAGAAGAACTTTAGCTTCTGTGAGCAGAAAATACTTTTGGCAGGGAATGTATTCCCAAACTAATAATTATGTTGCATCATGCGAAATTTGTGTGGTAAATCGTGGTTTTAGAAATAATAAAGCACCCATTCAACCATTTTCAAAATCTACATATCCATTTGAGCGAATCGCCATGGATTGTGTCGGACCATTACCTATATCAAGATCTGGAAATAAATTTATTCTTGTGATAACTGATTATTTTACCAGATGGCCTGAAGCATATCCTTTGGCTTCAATTAAAACTGAAGATATTTTAAATTGCTTAGAGCACTATATGGCTCAGCATGGTATACCTAAATACATCGTCTCAGATCAAGGGACGAATTTTGTTTCTAGAAGAGCAAGATGTTTTTATAAGAAATTGGGAATAATAAAGAATAGTACTACTGCCTATATGCCTTCAGTAGATGGCTGTGTTGAAAGATTATATGGTACTTTGGTCAGATCCTTGAAAAATATTGCATATAACGATAAAGATAATTGGGATAAGTTGATTCATTTTGCTTTGTTGGCTCATAGAAATGCCATACATGCTTCTACGGGTGAATCACCTGCTTATTTACTCTATGGAAGAGATTTGACAGTCCCAAATACCTTGATAGCTGGATTTAAACCTCCGACATATGAATCAACATATGATTATGGAGAAGACTTGAGATACAGACTTAAAAGAACATATGATGTAGTAAAAAGTAACTTGGAAAAAGCTGAAAATTCACAAATTTTACAACAACATAAGAAAGCGAAGATACCCAATATCAAAGTAAATGACTTAGTGTACTTATACACTCCTTTTTTGCCTCATGGTCAATCAAGAAAATTGAGTTCATTTAATAGAGGTCCTTTTAAAGTGATAAAACAAACATCTGCAGTAAATTTCTTAATCAGACATGTGATGAATCCCAAAAATGAACAACTGGTTCATGTGAACAGACTGACTCTTTTACCTCCAAGAAGAAAGGAATTGCAAAAATTTTCAAAACAAACTACTGAAAGTCAAAAACTGAACTCTGAGTCAAATAAACTTACTCCTGTGATCACCGCTGAGAAAGACTCTGTGAAACTAAAATCTTGTTTATCAAAAACTGCAGAAAAATCTCAAAACAAAAAAAACTGTGAAAAGAGTAAGATTTAATTTGCCAAATAAAAGGGTTAATGAAAATGCTGTTCATACTAGATCAAACTTTCATGCTAATAAAGGTCAACATTTCACACCTAGAAATAATTCAAATAACTTTGATAATAGAGGAAATGGAAGAATCATTTACAACAATAACTACAGAAATAGTTATACACCACGCCAAAATCAGTATTATATGACAAACAGAAACACACGTACACCTTATAATCTTAGATCTTATCAAAGATTTTCACAATATTAAATTTTGGTTGAGTTCACAATTTTTCAGAAATTGAATTTTGCAAGAAAAATCTCATTTTAAATTAAAGTTGATACTTGTTTAAGTTTTTGTATTTCAATATTGTCTTTTAAAATAGAATTTATGAGAAAATTGTTGTGATTTTTAAATTTATTGGAAATCTTGCATTTAAGTAAAAGTAAATAGAAAATTAATTGATTTTGTGAACCATAATTTATGAATGTTTATATTGTAATTTAAATAATAAGTAATTTTGTTAATTGACTCTCCTTGGACTTTAAAATTTTTCGAGAGTCCTGTTTTGATTGACTTTGATTATTTTGTTGTGTTTTATTGTGGAAAAAAAATCTTGATTATTTATTTAAGTTCATGAAATAATTGAAATGGTGTTGGTATTTGAATTGTTCCCCTAACTAAAAGGAGGAAATTTTTGAAATTTTGAAAAAAGTAAATGATTTTGTTAAAATAAAATTGAAATTAATATAAAGTAATTAAAGTAATTTAAGTAATTTGAATTTGAAAAATGGAAAGTTTTGAATTTGAGAATTTTTGAAATTTAATGAAATTTTTTTTGAAGATCAAAAGTAAATGATCTCTTTTGAAAAATGTTTTTGAAACTTTGTTGCTGAGAGAGGTGAAAATTTTTGGCAGATGTGTTGTTGAAATTTGTTTTCTTGAAATTCCATTTCACATTGTTTTTTTTTTTTTTGACCTGCAGTTTTCAAACATCTACACAAATTTAAGTGAGTCATCATATTTTTATGCTGCAAACCCTTTTTCCTGGAAGCTGGCTGGTGGACACAAACATGAACAAATTTACATTGGATCACAGATGAAGAAGCAGCTTGACAAGTTAAAAGTCCCGATGCATTGCGGCATGACTGGAGTCCTGGACGACAACTTGTTCCGAGCCCACCTAGGACAGTTGTGATGGCTAGGCGGGAAACTGGTGAAGCTTGAGGATGATGATGAACAAGATGATGATGATGACGATGATGGGGTCAGCGCAAGCTGTCCCAAAAATTTTGTTTCCGTGGCTTCTGAGGCGTGTCCTGGCGTCCTGTTTTTGCTGCCTCTGCATCCTGCACGCGAGTATTTTTTTTTCCTTTTTACACCTCCATTTTTACTTCTTGGCAACTCGTTAGTCCCCGCCGAGTTTGCTCTTTGGATGTGTTCCTGCTTTTACATAACTGACGTGAATTTCAAGAGAATTTTCCTCTTTCTCTCTCTCAGTAGACAAATGTGTTTGAATGTAAATTTTTTGTTTTTGTGACATGAAGTGGTCACTTGGTTGAAGTAATTTCAGAGATTTTGTTAAAAGTAAAGTAAAATGAAATTTAAGATAAATTGAATGATTTGGAATAAATGAATAATTTGAAGTAATTTATGAAAGTTGAGTCAGAATAAGAAAATTCTGAATTGTTTTAATGACAAAAATAAGTTGAATTAAAGTTAATGTTAAATATGTTGAATAAATGATGAAAAGTTGAAATGTTGAAAAATTGAAAAGTAAATGTAAATTAAAGTTAATGTGTTGAATTTGAAAGTAATTTAAAGTGAAAGTTAAGTGAAAGTTAAAATTGAAATGAAAGTTTTAAAATGGAAAAGTTTGAAATTGAAAAATTGAAATATTGAAAATGACTTTGTTCTCAAAAGTGAGACAATTTTTGAATGAGTGAAGAATCTCATTGCCTGAATATGACAAATTTAAAAATTAATTTTCAAAATATTTAATCTTTTGTTGAAAAATTAAGAATTGTCTTGTGTCACTTGTGTGTTTTGAAAGTGACAAGTGTTTGAATTTTTGAAATTTTTTCTAATTGTTTATATTGTTTAAGTTTGTATTCATATCATATCATGCTTTAGCTTCGCATCACCTGGTTGATCTCAATGTTGTTGATTGAGATATTTTGTTGTCAGGCAAAGTGCCTTGACAAATTTTTTCTATATTTAAGTGTAAATTTTTGTAAAGGTTCCTTTAAGATGTGGTGACATCTTGTCATCCTTTTTGGTTTTCTTTTGGTCTTTACCTGTGGTGATGAATGACAGGGCCCGTCATTCAGATCTACAGTGTTGTTGTTTTTGAGAATCGTGGCGTACGCACCTTTCTCGCCCAAAATTTTGTTTTAAATTATTTTACACTTACAGGTTCCTAAAATTCTTTGTAAATTTTTGTGTAAAAAAGGCATCGAAAAGTTAGAGGAGCGTTGGAAAGAATGTATCACTTTTGAAGAAGAGTTTATTGATGAATAAAATCAAATTTCTAAAAAAAAATTGTTTTTCTTAGATAGACCGGAGACTTATTGAGTGATGAAGTATATAAGATAATAAATGTATTGTTAGACTGGTTTTTCTGTTACTATTGATTGTTAGCGCCAAACAATCGTTAACTGGACTGCCAGCAAAAATTGTTTATATGCCTCAATCTTATAACCACAAGGGGGAGAAAAGTCACAAAGCGTTCTGTAAAACAAACATCATATATCAAAGTTATACGATCTATCGCATTAAACTGCGATGTCACATGTATAGTACTCAAAGAAAGCCTGCAGATTTAAAGCTTTTAATTATGGTGCAAGTTTAAAAACAGAAACATTGGAGTACATTTTAAATATACAAAAATGTACCTTTGGATTGAATTATTATTCTTATAATAGCAATAGTTAATCGTGTATTTGTATATTACTACCGTGGCCGCAATAACCCACCATTACCTCTTTGCAGATGTTCCTAAATTATAATCATTAATTAACACCCTATATATTGATTTCCGCATTATTACTTCTAGAATAAATACTATTTATTTACACACATTATTGTTAACATTAATATTGCATTAATTTTAGTAAAAACTAAGAAGAAGAAACTGCACGTGTGATACCAGGCTTTATAAGATTATTCAAAAATTAACAATTGACTTAATATTGTCATGTCGCATTTCTGCGCCATGAGCCTTTTTCTTATTTTCGAGGAGAGAAATATTCTTTTTCCGTCCGTGCCTGTGCTGTGTTTTTTGCTAAGACTTGTTTCTATTGAAATCGCACTGAAAAGCGAGTTTCGTCGAGAATTCGTGAGAATGTCTAGGATTTTCGTCTGGCTGAGATGCGTGACGTGTGATCGCCTGTTACTAGGAGAAGCGCGCCTGTCCAATCAGGAAGAGGCGCAGTGGAGGAGAACTTTCTTGGCGTGGGCCCGAGCGACCCACAGTTTTGCTCTCTTCGAGCTGGAGATTTCGACTATGATAGTCGCATGAAGAAATTGTCTAGGGTTTAGACAAAGGAGTTTTGGCCGAAATGGCTAAAGTGACGGAGATGGGCATTTGGTTCTAAAGGAAACCGCCCCTGCCTTTCTGGAGCTGATGAAGAAGAGGAGCCTGGAAACCATTACTAATTATTCTGCACATTTTTCTAAAACCTATTTTTTTTTTTATTCCAGGAATTCTGTTTTCGGTGTCTGGTGATGAGTGTAGTACGCGGAGATTCGGCTTACTCGCCATACTTGGATGAAGTCCTGTGACCTAAATTTTTGGACTATATTCATCGATATTCCATCTTTGAGAACTGTTTGATTCAGCCGTAAACCGTGCTTATCTGATGAAAATCTGTTTCTCCAAAATTGTAACTTAAGAGTTCAGGTAACATTTCCTTTTTCCGGGATCCGTGATTCCGAAGCAGCACTGGCATAATGAGAACAAATTTCTATAAATACATTTGGCTCATGATTAAAATACATTTATGGTTAATTTAGATTCATGATTAAAATCATATGATTATTGTAGGTTAATTAATGTTTGCTATATAAATTTGAACAGAGCATAAAGTCTGATTGTTCTTTTATTGAAGTGAAGCTCTGATTAATATTGGATAAATTGAAGGATAAAAATATATATAAATATGTTGACTTTGAAATTCTCAAAATAAATATTAATTTGTGTGATAAATGAGCCTGTTTATTTGTGTATGCCTTCATGTTTTACTCACTGTACATCATTTAGGATTTAATTCTCCTAAACTGGGAATCTCTTCTAAAATTGAACCTGGTGTTTATTCTGGTAATTATGTGTGTGTGTGTGGAAGTATGTGTGTGTGTGTGAAAATGTGTGTGTTTGTGTGTTAAAATATGTGTGTATGTGTGAAAATATGTGTGTGTATGTGTGTGTATGTGTGAGTGTGTGTCAGTGTCAGTGAGCCTTTGGAAACGAAATCTCAAGAACGAATGGACCGATTCAAAGAAAATTTGGTACAAAAAGTACAATCCATGAACACTGGAAGTCTATTGTTTTTAAACGCAATCGAATGCTCAGAACTCGCCTTAATTTCCGGGTGAAATTTGAAAAAATCATGGAAAAATCAAAACATTTAATAAAGTTACGCAAATAGACATTTCTTGTGTAATTTTCCCTTAGAAAACAATTGACATAAACTTTAAATCGCTAGCATGAACCGTTCTTGTGATGTTGCGCATTTTTGAAATACATTTATCAAAAAATCCCATAAATTAAAAAACAATATTAACTGTTGAGAAACATGTTCATATTTCATATGGAATATCATGCGATAAATTGGGTGACATCATTCTCGTGGATCTAGCTCGTTCCATTCATGAAAAAATATACTTTAATACTTTTGTATTTGAACGCCAATAGTCATTTATCTGCTATAAGAATATCTTATTTCTCCATCCATAGAGCTTGGCGAAATTTTGGTGACCAATTTGGGGGAATTTTGCCAACTTGCAACTTTTTTAAATGTTTCCAAATTAACGACAATTCACTGTTAAAGTAGTGAAGTCATTGCGACATATAAGAAAATCATGTGCTGTGTGTGTCCGTGAGTTTTTTTAATTTGAAATGTAATTTTCAATTGCAATTTGAGTTACAATTTCACATTACAAAAACGATTGACATAACGTTTAGAACGCTAGCATAAACCGTTCTCGAGATATTGCATATTTAAAAAAATATTAAAAAATCATTTAAAATAAAAAAGGAATATTAACTATAGTGAAATATGTTCACTTTTCACAAGTAATATCATGCGATAAATTTGGTGACATCATTCTCGTGGAGCAAACTCGTTCCATTCATGAGAAAAATTACTTTAAGTAATATTTTTTTATTTGGACGCCAATTGCCATTTATCCGCTATAAGAATAACTTATTTCTCCGTCCATAAAGCTTGACTAGATATTAGCGAAATGTCGTCCACTTGGCGACTTTTTTAAATGTTGCCAGATTGACAAAAGTGTTGTCAAATTGTTAAAAATTATACTAAATCAATAAATATGACGACTAATTGATAAAAGTTCTATAAGAGTAGACTATAAGAATAACCCATTTATCCGTCCGCTCGTCCAAAACTCTTGGTAGGAAATTTAGCGGGACGTTGCCAAATTGGTGACTAACTATTTTAAATGAAGCCAAAGTGTCAAAAATATCGCTAATTTGAGAAAAATGATGTATTGACATAATTTCCACCAAATTGATAAAATTGATGCCAAAGTGACAAAATGTCGCCAGATTGATAAAAAGGATGTCTAATGGGAAGTGATGCTTCACAAATTCTGATTTCCTTGTTATGACGGGCATACCTTCTAGTATATAAGAAATGATATTTTCTTCGTTTGTCCGTAATACTTAGTGATTCATTTGGCTTACTTGTCGAATAATTTAGCAAAGTATCACCAACTTGGCGATACTCCGCCCTAGATTGACAATAATATCGTCAACATTGTAAAAATGACGCTAAATTAATAAAAATGACGCCTACTTAATGAAATAATTATTAAAATATTTGAATATATGGACTGTATCGCTTATTGAGGAAGCTATCAATTACTGTAATTGTTTATTTAGAGTTGCGAGAAATATAAGTTAATTGGGTACCTTAAAATTGTTTTACATGTTGTGATGAGGAAAATTGCAAAATGTACAGTACAACGATAAAAACAAGGTACCATGGATCTTATACATTATTTTTTGACTGTGAAAGGAGTAAATTCACTTCATTATATAAGGAAAGTCATGTGCTGCCCACATAATATTTTTGACGATCTCTCCTTGTTTCGAGACTCCAATTGCTTATGAAACGCACTCTTGGATATTCATTGCCTGAATATTCACGCTACCGGACAGCCATTCTTGTTGACTATCTCTCCTTGTTTCTGGAAGCCAATTCCTATATATTCATTGAATTATCTTCTTGTTGCCACATCATTTTGCCTGAGGTCCTGATACGCCCTCCGGATCTCTCATTGGTTGCTTCTCAGTGCGATGTAGCAACATTTCTTAATTGGTTACCTGATTTTCCAGTGATGTTTGGTTTAAGCCTTGGCCCATAGGAGATATTTGTCTCAACCACACTTGTAATTTATGTGAAGTGTTTTATTTGGGCCGTGACCCTCCGAGCTAAGAGTGTCGTAAAACGGCGTTTACAAGTCTGATCCTTGTTTTATAGCAAATATTCATAAATATTAAAACTGCATAATTGCCTCCTGATTTCACAGAATGTATTGCCTGTTTAAACTGCTATTGGGAGACCGAGTCTACACAAACCATATCTGCACTCTATGGCATTCAAATTAATGCCAGCTGTATGTTGCGCCTTAGTTTTTCATTCAAATAAAATTTTATAAAAAATGTGTTCTTTAAAATAAATGTAACAGCTTTCAATACTGTAAGAACATATCCTTCAGATATATTTTCACTGAAAGTCAATTTCTATAATCAAGTCGAACTGGATACGCATTTTTAGTATTTTTTTTAACTTAAAATCAGTCTTCAAACTCCAGTAGAACTAGGTGCATATTTTTAATAATTTACTTGTTGTTGTTGTTGTCGTGTAACCTCCTGTTATACAGGACCAGTGATGCCAGAAGAAGAAGAGAAACAAAGAAACACACAAGACGAGATCACAAAGCTTATTATCACAAACGAGCATCACTGACTAAGGTCATAGGGGGTGCAGCTTCACTTTTATCGAGGACCCAGAAGGCGGAAGTCTGACTTCTTCCTCAGGAATACATCCATGCCTTACTCGCGATTCGAACCCAAGCCCACTAGACAGCAGTCGGAGACGCTATCCACTACACCACCTGGGCGGCAATAATTTACTTTCTTAAGATATATACGCATCTTTTCGAGACTAAGAAAAAAATTAAGAAGATATATCTAAGAACCGCAAATATACATTCTACTTCTACCCATAAGGGACATTCCAAAAGTTTCAATCCCGCTTAAGGTTCAAGATCTGGTCTTTAGACCCACCATATCCAATGATGATACCTATATACTGTTGAATAACGTTTGACGAATTGTTATACATTTTAATTCAATCGATCTGATTCATGTCCGTAGATTCATAGAGACACTAAAAGAATAATTGGATTTGTGTTTTCAAATTAAATAATTCCTTTTTCTGTAATATTGTATCCAAAAGGGATGGATATATTATTTCTTGATATATATGGGTAGTTAAAATGTTAAATCGCTACCAATTCAAAGCGTCTAAAGTAGCTTTGCATTTTCAAGAAATTGCTTTCAGACTTTAAATCATAAATATCACAAAAGTAGTCGTCCACAGATTAGAAAATGGCCCATCGGTGCACACTGCCATTTACATTTTGAATCGTTCGGCCATTTTTAAACCATTTGATCGCTCACTTAACATTCTCAAAGCACCTATTCAAAACAAATACTTTATTGTTATTTATGATGTCAAAAACATATGGAATTAAATTTACGTGTCACGGAAAAACACACAAAAAAAAAATAGAAACATTGAAAAAAAAATAGGAACTAGGGTAAAATAGAAGGAAAAATTATTGATAACGTAACTCCTAACATAATATGTAGTTAGCTTCAATTTTTTGGATCAAGTTGCTTTAGATTTCCTATTTCTCCCTGCGTTTTTAATATGAATTTTATGGGATGAAAGTTACCGTTGTCGTCAGTTTCGTTAAGTCCTGGAACAATATGGAAATCTGGCGTGGGGTGTAAACTACTCTTTGCGCCTAAGAGTTTTAATGCTTAAAGGGAATATTTCGAAGAGTATTAAGGTATATTTTGAATTAGATTAGCTTCATTATAACACACAAAATACATTTGATACTGGTGTGTTGTTGGAGTGGCTAGGGATAGATCAGTTCAGTAACGAAGTCATTAACTTAGTCATCAGTCGTTAACGAAGTCGTTAACTAAGTCGGCTTTGTGTAAACCACTCTGTCATTGCTCGTCTATGGAAGCAATTCCACTCAAGTCCGACTTTTATTGGGAGTCACATTCCCATAGTCGTTTTTATAAAATAACTTCGGATGACTAGTACAACGCATTATTAGTATCAACGCGTTATGACTAGTACAACGCACTGTTGCGGGAAACATAAACTTCGGACAGCTACGAAATACGGTACTGAATACTGAACTTTTAAATCGACATACCTCTTCGAGGTTATTTTTTGTCTTTTAACAATTCAAATTGATTTAAATGCTAATGCCGGAAATCACATTTTCCACTAATTTGTCAATTTATATATACATATATATATATATATATATATATATATTCTCTCTTTGCCACCACATACAGACGATAACTCGAGAACTGGTGCTTTGATTATATCACGGACGTTTCATCTCCAGGAAAAGCAGATGACTAATTGCTTTTACATTATGATATTTCATTCTGAAAACGATCAGCAATCGAGCCCTTATTAAGGGTGTATCAAAATAGTTATTTAGGTCGTATAACACTCGTGTTATATAATTTGGCATTTTCACGCATGTAGAAAAATATGCTTATCGTTCATAACAAGAGATTTAGAAATTAAGTGGTGTTACCTGTAACTATTTTATGTAAAATATTTTTATGTATGTTTATTTAGGACCCAGGAAATGCAGAATAATTCGTTTATATATAAACAGTCTTTTATTTAACAGAATTTCCATGTATTTTTCATACATTAAAATAAAATTTATATTGCTTTGGCATTGACTGCTGTGAAATGAACAACTATAATTCTAAAAGTGAACTGTATTTATTCGATGATCAATCTACTTACAAACGCATGCTGAAGACTTTTCAACTTACAAATGCGGCATGATATATGCGTCTAATTGCGGTTCCAACTATAAACGGTCGGACATTCTGTCTTACTTTCCATTTGAATGCGATGCGATATCTTGCCATGCCATCTTTGCGATGCCTGCGATCTTTTACCTCCTACTCGAGCCTCCGAATATACTTGTGTTGCGACGGGCACATCGAACTTCGTAGAAATGAGTGCGCCGCGGTATTCAAATTATAGCAAATTGCTGATGCAGAAACTCAATACTGGATTCCTTGCGTAGGCCGCAACATATATGATCATTAATATGTAATAACTCCCTAAATATGAACTCAATATTTTAATAAAATTATATTTTGTATTTTTAGGTTTATATATAATGTGCATTTTTTTTAATTTTCACCTTTATTATATCGCTCCTATTACCGATTATGGTACGGCCATGAAGACACTTTTTGGAAAATAATCCAGAAGAAGAATGTTTGAACTGTTCAAAATTATTTCTGTTAGAAATTGTGCATTTTATAAGATATAGTACAATGAAATATAATACAATGGTAATATCGTGTAAGAAAATTTGGGAGCATTTTGGTCTTATGTTATTACTAACACCGAACTATATAAGAGTACTGGATAGAAAGCAATAGAGAGATGGAAGGGGAAAACCGTAGATGGAAATGGAATGGACATATCTTAAACTTGCCACAGCATAACATCCCTACTGTGGCACTTACTTGGGCGCCAGAGGGAAAGGGATATCGTGGTCGACCCAAGCTAACTTAGAGGAGACTAATAGAACAAGAGATAAATATGATGGGATGGGTGAGCTGGACAGAAGCACGGACTGCAGCACAGGATCGACCAGGGAGGTGACAAAAGCTGAAGACCTTATGTGCTATTAGGTACGATGAGTGATGATGCTGATGATTATCATGTAAAATTTCGATATTACAATTTCTTCTAAAACATCAGTCATTGATTACTGAATTTAGATGTGGATGCACACTCTGTAAGTAATAGAGATACGCAATCTTTTTAATAACTGGTTCATAGGTGCAGTTTTTAAAATTAAATCTCTTACTGCTTTTCAATATCTTGAGATAAATTTTGCTCCTTCTTTTGCGAACAGATGGATCAGTTATATCCTAAATGTTTGCTACAGTGTTGAAATAGAGCAGATACATAATATGGTCTTAACAATAAAAGAAAATGTTTTTCTCATGTTTATTATTTAATTAAACTAAACTTATATTCCATAACATAAAACATTTATTTAATGTTTCTTTATTTGTTTATCTCATTATTGACTCTTACATGAAAATTTCGGGAGCGAATATATTCTGAAGCTTGTAGATAAATATTAAATATCAATATTTAAAATGCCCTTCTTTATATGCAATATATTAAATGTCCTTGCAGAAAACCGTTTTCTCATTTGTACCTTTGTTAACGTTCAAAAATGTAAGTTGTATATTAATTAATTTTGTCAATGCATTTTATTTTGTAATTTTGCAACTATATAGTGCGATTTGCATATTAAAAAATCTGATGTAGGCAACACATGACTTTCCTTATATAATGCAATGAATTTACTGTTTTTAAAATAAAAAAATATGTTTTTCTTATAGTAGCTATTTATATTCTTTCCGAGAAATTGAATTTTCGTCAATTAGTCGTCATTTTCACTAATTCAGTGTCATTTTTATCCATTTGGCGAGATTTCTGTTAATTTGGCCACATTTAAAAAAGTCTCCAAGTTGGCGACATTCCGCCAAATTTGGAGCCAAAATCTCGCCAAGCGTAATGGATGGAGAAATAAGTTATTCTTATAGCAGATACATAAGTATTGGCGTTCAAATACAAAAGTATTACTCAAAGTATATTTTCTCATGAATGGAACGAGCTAGATCCACGAGAATGATATCACCCAATTTATCGTATGATATTACATAGGACAAGTGAACATGTTTCTCTACAGTTAATACATTTTTTATATTTTATGGGATTTTTTGATAAATTTATTTTAAAAATGTGCAATATCTCGAGAACGGTTCATGTTAGCGTTCTAAAGTTTAAGTCAATCGTTTCCTAAGGAAAAATTACATTTAGAAATGTCTATTTGCGTAACTTTATTAAAGGTTTTGAATTTTTGATGATTTTTTCAAAATTTCACTCGACAATTTTGAGAGGTTCTGAACATTCGATTACGTTTAAAAGCAATAGCCTTCCAGTATTCGCGGATTGTGATTTTTGAACCAAATTTGTTCGAATCGGTCCATTTGTTCGTCAGTTATCGTCTCCACAGACTCCTGACACACACACACACAGACATCACCTCAAAAATGTTTGATTCGTTATCAGGGATGCTTGAAACGTGCTCACCCGTCGAAAACTCGAATTCGAATTTTCAATGCTAACGGACATACATACATACAGACAGACAGACAGAATGAACAATGTCACAAACACTTTTCAACATTGTTGTAAAGTGTTAAAAATGTATAATGTATTATGTCAAACAATGTTACTTATTCAGAAGCGTATATGATCATTTATAAGACGTTACAATTTAATGTTCTGTAGATATTTCATTTCACCTTTCTATCTTAAATAAGAAAAAAAATATTATATAATTCAATCATTCTTCAATACTTTACCATATGTGCTCATAAACAGAAATACATATATATATATATATATATATATATATATCAACAATTCTACATATTTCTGAATAACAATTTATTACAGTGGATCGATTTCTGAAATTTTAAAAATCGAAATTGCCTGAGGTGAGAAAAGTTAAATATTGATTTGGAATGTTTTCAAAACAAATTAATTAAGATATATTTAGACCATCTGACAGGCCCTTCAAATTTATCTAAAAAATACAGTGCACTTTTTCGTTACTTATCAAAATTTTTATCCCCTGTACTGGAAATTGTTTCATAGTATAAGATCCTTTGTCTGAGAAAAAATTTTGATATCATATAATATTTAAGCCTCCCACTCACTCGCCAGGTGTTTGAAATTTGTGTAATTTTCTGTTTTTTAACACTTTACAACAAAGTTGAAAAGTGTTTATGACTTTGTTCATTCTGTCTGTCTGTCTGTCTGTCTGTCTGTCTGTCCGTTAGCACGATAACTGGCGTAAAAATGACTTAATCAAAATGAAATCTTAGTATGTTGTTCAGACGGTCTGTAGGACCTATGGGAATATAAATAAATAATATCACCCAATTAGTTTTGGATTGAACCCGGGTTGAAAAAATGAAATACATTGAACCCAATGGGACCAAATTTTTCAAACATTTTTTAAGCGGATTTAAATTTCACAAATTGCTTCGAAAATTTTAGGTAATATTCAAATTGTTCCATAAAATATATAAAAAGAAATTCAGCGAAATATATTCAGTAGTTTTTTAAATAAAAATTAAAATAATAATTACACCTCTTGCATGAAGCGATCACGTGACCATGATATGAAACGATCACGTGACCAACTTCAAAATATAATACGGCATCCATCTTGTCTCAAAATCGTCATTTTTAAAGTTCTTTTTAATTCATATTGAGTGTTGTATTCGTCGTAAAACCTCTTTATTTTCGCTGAAATTCTGCGCGTCTTCATACTGAAACAACGCAATGACAATATATTTGAGTTTAAATTAGCATCGAACTTTGATTATTTCTCTAACGAAGCCTATTTTTACTTATGTGAAATGTTAACAGCAAAATATGTAGGATGAGTTGTATAGGAATTGCTGTATTTTTTTAATGCAAAAGAATTTAGCTCATGGAGTCTGCATAGTTGATATGAAAGAAATATTCATTGACTTTACCGAGAGAAGGACGATTTTTTGCGATGAAGTTTTAAGCATAGAGTTAAATTACTTATAGCTCCATGGTCTTAATTTTTAAATAAAATAAATTATTATAGTATTGTGATGAATGACATGAATGGGAAATTATTTATGAATGAAATGCTGCTTTTTTAGAGAGAGCCAGGCGTGTTACTTTTTCTATGACGTCATTTGAATGAATTTCAGTTGTTTTCGATGAAGTTTTTAAATATAATAAATTATCGTGGTATTATGATAATTCTAAAATTGCTACCGAGTAATATATCACATTTTAGAGATGTTTAAACCAGATTTCAATGCCGTCATTTGAATGAAGTCCATTTTTTTGGATGAATGTTTAAGTTTTCAACTATAATAAATCAATGTATTATTGTGAGAAGTTTTAAAATATTACCGAGGAATGTATTACATTTTAGATATGTTTAAATAAAATTGCATTGAAGTTGGAAAGTGTTTCTTAATCAATGCTTTAAGCATGATTGATCTTTCTTGTATTTTCTTGCCTGGAATTTCACATACCTGTCAATAATACCAGGAAAAGAACTATTTTCACAATACTATTGTTAAACACAACTGCATTAAATGCTATGCTATCTATAAATTTGTTGATCTATATAATACCTATTGTGTTGATATTGATACATTTAACTTGACTCCTGCCTGTTTTAAAAAAGCCTGTTTCAATGCGCTTGACATGTTTACTATTTAGTATTCTTGTATCCCATGTTCTGTACTTTTTAATTTCTTGTATGGCTACTGTAACTGGATTTCATCTGTAGTTGCCACGTAAATTGAATAAAATAAAATAAAATAAAAATAAAATAAAATATGGCTTTCCTTATATAATGCAATTAATTTGCGTTTCTCACAGTGAACAAATTATGTATAATATCCACGATACAATGTTTTTTAAGTTGAATTTTACATTTCGCACTTTTCCGGATGACAGCCTGTAAAACTATTTCAAAGTACCCAATTGACTAACATTTCGCGTAACTCTAAACTGACAATTATCAATATTGATAGCATCCGCAATAAGCAATGTAGTCCATGTATTAAAATATTTTAATAATTATTTCATCAATTTGGCGTCATTTCCGTTAATTTAGAATGGTTTTTGAAATCTCGGCTATATTTTCGTCAATCTGGGGCGACGGGATAGCACATTTCAAGCATTCCTGATCACGAATCGAACATTTTTGAGGTGATGTCTGTGTGTGCGTGTGTCAGTGAGTCTGTGGAGACGATATCTCACGGACAAATGAAGCGATTCGAATGAAATTTGATATAAAAATTGCAATCCATGAATACTGGAAGCCTATTGTTTTTAAACACGATCAAATGCTCAGATCCCCCGAAATTTTCGAGTGAAATTTTGAAAAAAATCATCAAAAAATCGAAACCGTAAATAGTTACGCAAATAGACATGTCTTATGTGATTTTTTCTTAGAAAACGATTGACAAACTTTAGAACCCTAGCATGAACCGTTCTCGAGATATTGCACATTTTTCAAATAAATTTATCAAAAAAACCCAAATGAAAAAAAATGTTAACTGTTGAGAAACATGTTCACTTTTCATGTGTAATATCAAGCGATAAATTGGGTGACATCATTCTCGTGGATCTAGATCATTCCATTCATGAGAAAATATACTAATTGAGTAATACTTTTGTGTTTGAATGCCAACAGTCATCTGTTATAAGAATAACATATTTCTCCGTCAATAACGCTTGATGAGATTTTGGTGACTAATTTGGCGGAATGTCACCAACTTGGCGACTTTTTTAAATCTTGCCAAATTAACTAAAATCTCGCCAAATGGATAAAAACGACGCTAAATCGATGAAAATGACGACTAATTTACGTTTGACGACGTTTTTAGTAACCAAGTTCGTCAAATTTATCGGCAAGCGTTACACAGCAGACGACGAGAATATCTTTTCTTATATATAAATGACTTTTGGCAAATTGCTGGTCGTAAAAATACAAAACTATTGCACAAATATCTTCTCTTGTGAATCGTATGCACTAGATCCTCAAGAATTGTGTTAACGAATTTGTTGGATGATATTTCATGAAATGTGGCCATATTTCACGACACATAATATATATTAATTTTATGTAGTATTTTTGATAAACTTATTAGTAAAACGTGCAATATCTTAAGAATGGTTCATGCTAGCCTTCTAAAGTCTGTGTCATTCGTTTTCTAATAAAGATAATATCTAAAGAAAGGTTAATTCCGTAACACAATTAAAGGTATGATCTTTTCAAAATTGCATTAAAAAATTTTGGGGGTTTCCGAACATTCGATTGCGTTTGAAATTCATAGATTTCCAGTATTCGTCGATTGTAACATTTGTGCCCAATTTCATTCGAAACCCCCCATTCGTTAGTGTGAAATCGTTTACACACACACACACACACACACATAATCATCCCAAAACTTTCGATTCAATACGAGTTCAGGGATGCTTGAAGCGTTATCTTCCGTTGAAAAATCGAATTCGAATTTTGGACCCTGTCACAATACTTTCCTATACATTATACTATGCATATAAGGAAAGTATAAAGTTTGAAATTTATTATTTTACAATGTTGAAATTGAAATATCCCCACATTCATAAGATTTTTAGTAATAAGGACTTTTGTCCCAACATCAATAATTGGAGCTCACCCCATTATTTCTTTTTATTTTAACTATTACTGCGCCCTCTAATCAGTGCAGTGTTCCTGAAAAGATCTATTATGTTTAGTCTGAAATAACTAATTGTACGAAAATATTTTTATATAGCATACTCTAATAAAATATTATCGAAATATATTAGCGGTTAGCATAAATATTTCATTTTATATTGTTAGCAATCTCATGCTCTATGGGATGTTAACCGTTATCTATTTCAGGCCAAATGACTGCCGTTAAAATAATGACTAATGGCCCTTAGGCAATAAAAAAAAATAAAATAACATTTAGACTTGATGTGGCAATTTTAATATTTCAATACCTTCAATACCTAAAGAAACGTCTTTAATGAATAAAATGGGCGTGGCCAAATATACTATTGATACATGTTGATCCAGTTACTTTATAATTATATCTTGTCGACATTTTCTATAACTATGCTTTTTATTAACACTTTACAACAAAGTTGAAAAGTGTTTATGACTTTGTTCATTCTGTCTGTCTGTCTGTCTGTCTGTCTGTCTGTCTGTCTGTCCGTTAGCACGATAACTGCCGTAAAAATGACTTAATCAAAATAAAATTTTAGTATGTTGTTCAGACGGTCTATAGGACCTATGGGAATATAAATGAATAATATCACCCAATTAGTTTTGGATTGAACCCGGGTTGAAAAAATGGAATACATTGAGCCCTATGGGACCTAATTTTTCAAGCATTTTTTAAGCGGATTTAAAATTCACAAATTGCTTTGAAAATTTTAGGCAATATTCAAATTGTTCCATAAATTATACAAAAAAAAATTCAGCGAAATATATTCAGTAGTTTTTTAAATAAAAATTAAAATAATAATAACACCTCTTATATGAAGCGATCACGTGTCCATGATATGAAACGATCACATGACCCACTTCAAAATGAAATATGGCATCCATCTTGTCTCAAAATCGTGATTTTTAAAGTTCTTTTTAATTCATATTGAGTTTTGTATCCGTCCTAAAACTACTTATTTTTGCCTAAATTCTGTGCATCTACATACTTTAACAACGCAATGACAATATATTTCAGTTTAAATGCTCATCCAAATTTGATTATTTCTACTATTAAGCCTATTTTTCCCCTTTGTAAAATGTAAACAGCAAAATATGTAGAATGAGTTGTATTAGAATCGCTGTAATCCTTTAACATAAAATCATTTAGTCCATGGAGTCTGCATGGCTGATTTGAATGAAATATTCATTGATTTTAGAAAGAGAAGGACGATAATTTTCGATGAAGTTTTACGCATAGAGTTTTACTTACTTGTAGCTCCATGGTCTTAATTTTTTAATAATATAAATTATTATAGTATTGTGATGAATGACATGAATGGGGGAATTATTTATGAATGAAATGTTGCTTTTATAGAGAGAGCCAGACGTGTTATTTTTTTAAGACGTCATTTGAATGAATTTCAGTTGTTTTCGATAAAGTTTTCAAATATAATAAATTATCGTAGTATTATGATAATTCTAAAATTATTACCGAGGAATGTATCACATTTTAGAGATGTTTAAACCAGGCAATTTATATTTTAATGCCGTCATTTGAATGAAGTTATTTTTTTTCGATGAAGGTTTAAGGTTTCAAATATAATAAATTAATGCAGTATTCTGATAAGTTTTAAAATATTACCGAGGAATGTATTGCATTTTAGACATGTTTAAATAAAATTGCATTGAAGTTGGAAAGTGTTTCATAATCAATGCTTTAAGCATGATTGATCTTTCTTGTTATATTTTAAAGCATATTTTTCTGTATCGTGTCCTGTATCATTTGAAATTAGATTCCTGTTTAGTTTTGAATACTAATAGCAAAGCTTAATCCACGTAAATTAGAAAATATTTAAAGTCCAATTTGCTAGACAACAGATAAATGTTAAATAGACCGTGTAAAGAAGAAAGTCAACCTTGGTTTTCCGAATAGTACAATGGAAGAGAAGCCATGTTGCTGGCATTATATTTTGGCGGAATAAGGGACCAAATGTTGCCAATTGTGAAAGAAGAGGATGTGTCATAGAGAAGAATTAAAGTGAAAAAGCATTCAGTGTTATTGCAAGCGTCAGGAAGCAATATCCTTGACAATGTGTCATCAGAAGATGGCACAGCTAATGCAGTACTGTCCGACATTCCAGATTAACTGATCGAAAGTCAGTTGTTTACCATGGATTTATTCAACATGAAATCGGCTGGAACAACACCATTAAAGATGGTGTGATACGACTGTTTAAGTTGCATATAAGATGACTGATTAAGTAGCTGATACGACAATTGCACGCTAACGCGTTGCTACCTTGAGATTATGAATTGCTTCCTTTATGCAATAAATCACCATAGAAAGTTTTACATGTCAGATTTCAGATGGTTTACAACAACAAAAGAGACAAAAACAACAGTGTCCTTACATTGGTATATCTGATCCATCATTTCAAAAGGATAATGTGGAATATGTTTTTTAAAAGTGTATGCAAAATGAAGTCTGGTTTCTCACTAGAACTAAACCTTTCTGTACAGCCGGTGTACAGCAATTTTGGTGAATTATTCAATATTAAATATATCTGAGCAATGATCTGAAATTGGTAGTGAATCCTTCAATCCGAAGCTCTGTGTTTTGGTCACCCAGAGAACCTGCTAATTACCATGATCACCGATAAACGACGCCAAGTGATAAAATTGGAATTAAGAAGAATCACGAATGTCCGAACACTTCTTAATGCAACAGTCTATCTGTGAGTTTTTCATTACCTCCTCTCAATTTTGAGACAAATGACAATATTGAACTTATCAATTCGCAGAATTACACTTACTGAACAGCCACTGACTAAACCTATGCCCAGGCCAGAACTTGGTAAAATGGCTGAAAAGGGAGAAATCATTAAAAGTAAGCTATGGAAACATCCATGCCAAACTATCAAGAAGGTAGTAAAATTGTGGAACAAGCACCTCACCAGTTTTGGGAGCAAAAGGCCTCGATGGCTTTATGCGTACAAAATTAGAGCCCTGAAAGTCAATGCCCAACATAAAAAATAATGCTAAATATATAGTAAACATTCCAGTATCAATAAATAGGCAAGCATGTCCATATTTGGTTGGGAGGTTCTGTGTACAAGGGTAGAAGTTGTCTGCAGCTATCTTCTTACATTGAAATCCGCGTTATTGCACAAAAATATTGCTAAATATGCTTTAAAAATATTATTAAATTGTAAATAATGCAAATTTAAAAAGAATTGGCGACGGGATTAAATATTATACGATGTCAAAATACTTTTATCACAAAGTGTCTTATGATATATGCAACCATTTCCAGTATAGGAGATTAAAAATTATATGTAAGAAAATTATTGAACTTCATTTTCGCGAAGTTTCAGGGGTTTGGAGAGGAAGATCTAAATATATATAAATTTGATACCATGCACAATTTTTCCGGCCATAGGAGATTTTGTTTTAAAAATTTAATGATATTCGACACACCCTACTATCTATAATAAGTTGTCCTCATGACATAAAGTACTTTTCTACAGGACTATAATTTTTACAGAATGATCATGCGATTCTTTTTAAATTTGGAATTTTTATTTCAATCAGTAACTACAAACACCTTAATTATTTTCAGCGACATCGTGTGAAAGAAAACTGTAATTTGTTTTAACGTTTAACAAAGTATTTTGCTTTTCATTCTGCATAGCGAATGCTTCTGTTGCCACTTCATATCACTTTTGTGTCCAACACAAGACATTGCTTCTTAACATTTTTCTTACTGGTGGGACAACCTCAATCCCAAACGAAGAACCCCTAAAAAAGGCAGGTATTTGACATACCCTATCCCAAACAGTTCCATCCTCCTTTGCAGGCATTGACATCCATGGACGCCAATGTCTGCATAAGGTCTGTGTAATGCATGCAAAGGGGGATCGAACAGTTTGGGATAGGATATGTCAAGTACCTATGTTTTTTAGAGGTTCGCCGTTTTGATATTGAATCTGTCTCTAACTTATAGTGTAAATAAACAGCTGTTACATAAAAACATTTTCCAAACAAATTACATTTATTTCCTTGGATAAGAATAATTTAAGAGAAATAGATGAAACCTTGTTTCAAAGTTTCATTAATACTTTTCTATAACAAGTTTTTTTCAAACATAATAAATATCTTAAAAGTTCAAGATATCGCCTAATACATTCCGTAAAAATTGCAAAGTTTTATTAAATGGCAATTCCAGCTCCGTTATTAGATATCAGATACTCAGAATTGTTTATATTTCTTTAAAAGATACTAAATGCAATGAATAACATTTCCGCTTAGCTGAAAAATGTTTCAACTAAATCTGTTTTACTTGCTATAAATTGAAAAATATTTCACTCAAAATATAGCCAGAACAAAGTACTTTAGAAATAAGATTTTCAGTGAGCGGATTAAAATTCTATATTAAACAATTGTGTATTTTGCATACACTTTATAAACTCCTCGACTAAAATTAAAATAGCTATCAAAATACTTTCAATGTAGATCATGAAAATACTTGGGAATTTTTTGTCACTTTCGTGAATAAAAAATCCTGAATGTGAGGCATACTCTTTAAGCACGCTTATGGGTTTAAAATTAAATCCGATTAAATATGAATATTCTTAAGATATTAAATGACTGTGAAAGTAGTATTTTTTACATTTTGACTTAACTTTGAAGATATTTTATTGCATACTGAACGTATTTTGACAGTTTAGAAAGAAAATTAGTGTTGTGTTAATGCCCTAGTCCGAATTGTCCATACCAAATGTTATTTAAATAAATAATTTTGTTCGTAAAATGATTTGTATACAGACACGTAGTTAAACAGACATTGAAACGTATAATGTTATCTCAATGTATAAGTTCATCGCACACATAGAGTTTGAGTTTTGACAAAATATTTTGACATAGAGTTTGAGATTTTGTTATACTGGGTGTTTTAAAGAAATTGCTCTATTAAATATCCTTTTAAACGGTCGTAGACCCATGGTACCAATTTAAGAAATGCTTTAGTTAAGTCTATATCTTTTATTTCGTGATATCGAAAAGTAAAATATAACATATAATTTGTTATATAGACCCCCTTTAGAAAAGAATTCAATTATAAAAGCATTTCCCATTGCTTAATTCGTCAATCAAAAAAGTTTCATTGTCATACACTCAAAATTACCAGATATATCATTATTACAATTTTTTATACATATTTTTGCAATTTATATAACTCCAGTTAAATATATGTACTCACGTATGTTTTTGAAAGGAAATTTTGTATAATAACATTTGATTTTTCTATGACATCTAAACAACATTTGATTTTAACATGGCATCTAAAATTTATGTTTTAGCCGTTCCTAAAACTTATATTTTATGTTTTAGCCGATCGGGTCAATGTAAGCTAAGATCTATAATTTTGCGATTTACACATTTTCGTACAAAAAATACAATCCGTAAATACTGGAAGCCTATTGATCTTAAACGCAATCGAATGTTCACAATCCTCCAAAATTCTCGAGTGAAATTTTGAAAAAATTATCAAAAGATCAAAACCTTTAATAAAGTTACGTGAATAGTCATATCTTATGTACTGTTTTATTAGAATACGATTGCTTGAAAATTTAGACCTCTAGCATGAACTGCTTTCGCGATATTGCCATTTTGCAAACAGATTATAAAAAAAAAAAGTAAAATAAAAAAAAAAAATTAACTATTGTAAAATATGTTCACTTTGCATATGTAATATCATGCAAGAAATTGGTGATTCCATCTTGCTTGGGGATTTAGCTAAGTTCCATTCATAAAAAAATATAATTTGGGTAATACTTTTGTATATGGACAGGAATAGTCGTTTAACTACTATAAGAATAACACTTATTTCTCCAACTATAACGCATGACGAAACTTTGGCGACGAATTTAGCGGAATGTCGTCAACTTAGCGAATTTTTCAAATGTTTCAAATTAAAAAAAATGTCGCCAAATTGATAAAAATACAGCTAAATCAATGAAAATGACTAATCAATGAAATGCTATTGATAAACGTTCAATATTTTGGAAAGACCTTAAGAGTAGACTTTAAGATTAAAACATTTTCCCGTCCGTCCGTCAGTAACGCTTTGTGAGAAATTTAACAGGTTGTCGGCACTTTGACTATAATTTTAAATGTTGCAAAGTGACAAAAATGTCGCCAAATTGATGAAAATAACGCCAAATGGACGATATGTTTCGCAAATTCTGATTTTCGTCATATGACAGTCATACTTTCCAGTATATAAGAAATGCTCTCCTTTCTGTTTGTCTGTAACACTTGGTTCTGCATTTGGCGAACTTGCGAATAATTTAGCGAAGTACCGCCAACGTGGTGATATTTCGCCCCCAGATTGACAAACATATCGTCAACACTGAAAAAGTGACACTAAATTAATGAAAATGACGCCTAATTAATTAATTACTTATTAACATATTTTAATATATCGCTTATTGTGGATGCTATGAATATTGATAATTATTTATTTAGATTTGTGCGAAATATAAGCTAAGTGGGTCCTTTGAAATAGTTTTACATGTTGTCATCCGGAAAATTGTCAAATGTACATTTTAACGATAAAAAATCAGTTCCGTGGATCTGATACATTATTTTGTTATTATAAAAGTAGTAAATTCATTTCATTATATAAGGAAAGCCATGTGCTGCCTGCCCACATCAGATTTTTTAAAATTATATTTAAGTAAATAAAAAACAAGTTTTTCGTTATAACTTCCTTTGTAGCGGACCCGTATCAAAAGTTAAATTGTGTACGTTTTACTAACACATGTAAAGTGATCAAAGCTGTGGTACTCTGAAATTTTCTCCTATTTGTAGAATTTCTTAAATTGGATTTCTATGTTTGTGATCAATCATTCAAGAGGTATTTTTTCGTAGAATCTTTTTTAAACATCCTGTATATACAATGTTTTGAGAAAGAGAAAACACTGTTTTAGAAGAAGCATGTGCAAAAAAACTATTATTTATTTTAATGGTTTACAAAGCTATCTGACTTTTTCGATAGCGAATGTCTTGTGTTGGACATTTTAAATTCCTTTTATTTTACTATTGAGCCGAAAAAAAAATTAACTCCTGAAGCAAATAATCAACTGTTATATGCAAATATTTTCCCCACAATATTTATTTACTTGGGTTAGAATAGTTTAAGAAAAATGGATGAAAAGCTGTTTTTAATATTTGAACTCATTGATATTCATCAGTGACATTTTTTTTTACCTTGAATTATAAATATCTTGAAAGTTTAAGATATCACATAATACATTGTGTAAAAATTACAAATTCATATTAATGGTGATTTCATCTCCATATAAATATATATCAGCTACTAAGACTATATAAAGACTGTATATGATGTTGAAGTCCCGGACCGGCCGACACATCCTGGGACACGAGCAATCTAGGCGACCGGCGCTAACTGTATATGGTGTATTAAAATGACACATTATAATATGATTCTATTGATCCTATGACGTCTGAATAAATATTTCAGTACTAGATGCAAAACTCCAGTGTGTTCTTTGTATTAAGGCTTAGTATAGTATCCATAGAGTTTAGTATAGTTTCCGTAGGTTTTAGTATAGTAGCCATAGAGTTTAGTATAGTTGCGATAGGTTTTACTATAGTAGCCATATAGTTCAGTATAGTAGACATAGGTTTATGTATAATAGCAGTATTTTAGGATAATAGATATTTTATTGCAAAGTTTAACCTGCAGGAAGAATATACCATACTAAAAATGATTTGTTACATTTACTTTCTTCCTCGCTTTACATTATCAACAATAAATTGTCTATGACAATGGAATAAATCATATGGAGTAAAAAATCGATTAATAGCTCATTGTTTTTTCCAATATCTACATTTAGCAATTTGCATATACAGTCAAAAACACTGAAATATTTAAATGTTTGTTACACAGTTCCGTGATCTAATTTGCTTATATTATATAGACCTGGCGAAAAATTAATCAAAAATTGTTGAAAAATATGAATTTATATATATTTTCAAAAACTATAGTGCTTTTTAAATATAAGCAGTTTAGTATTTCATTGTGTAAATTAAAATATTTTGTTACAATAGCTATGAGAAGCTGTATGATCATTTAACGAACAATGTTATATCAGACACCAAATATGTGTTCTAAACGAATGGTAAGGAATTGCAAGCTATTATCGTCGAAGTGAATCTGCATTGTTCACATTCTAATGTCAGATTGACGTGATACAAACAATCTGACTGCCCACCTCCTGCTATTTTACCCTCAAGTTAGCTTCCAGCTACTATTGTTTACATCCAGATTAGCGAACTGTGTGATCGTTGACCTCTCGATTTGAAATCGACGCTTAACGAAGCCTACTGAATCTGTGCTAGTCGTTCTAGGATCATTTTGAGACCTCCGATATGTTTACAGTAAACTACTTGGTTGATTCAGGCACTATTTTAAAGAACTTTACTACCCTAACCGAGAATTGAAACACGGATATTCGTACTGGTCTGTCAACACTCTATCGTTAAGCTACTGGAACTAAATTGCAAACTCTTATCCTCGAAGTAACATCTACAACTGGAATACTATACAATTTTCGCTTTTCAAATTATAAGCTTATATTCCTAAACAGTCACTACCATACCATTTCTTTCTAATTCTTATCAGTTATATACTTATTTCCCTCATCATTATCCTGCATGCAAGGTTCAATCATTTGGCGACAGAATGTAGCTTTGCAGTGAATAAAAATAGCACATTTGACCTTCAATCTTGAGAGAGCTTTTCTCCAAAGATATATTCTCTGGCTGTGAATGCTTTTCACAAAATGCCGAACATTGCCTTTGCGACTGATAATAGTTTTATTATGTGCCAATGCTCAGTTGTCAGACACCGATCATATATTTAATTCTTTAGAAGAAGAGCACTATATATAAAACCCTAGCTTAAAATATGCGTATTAAATTAGTGTCTTAAATAGGTGACTTATATATGCATTTATATAAGAACATAAATGAATCGGTAGACTTGCTGCTTTTATTATCATTCGTTAGCGTCATGCAGGTGTTAACATAAACATTTCTATACTCCTCGATTCTAAAATTCCGTGTGTCGACAGATCATACAGTACTCTTTACCGAGACGCATATTTATAAATTTTACAAGATTAATTGAGCTTATCTAACACTAGACTGCACAGTATTTCACTATAACAAAACCCGCCAAAGCTTTGGAATAGTTTCAAAGCTCTGTAAACGCCTCACTCTCGCTACCAGGGATCAAACCACGGATCTTTGAACTGACATTCCAATGTTCTAACTGTTGAGTGAATAGGACAAGACTAGGAATTTAGCTAGTCGAAGTAAATCCAGTAATCTTCTCCTAAAGGCACATTAGCGTGAACTGCAACCAGAACAACCATCTTTGCTTTATCTATTTTTTAACACTTTACAACATAGTAGAAAAGTGTTTACGACTTTGTTCATTCGGTCTGTCTGTACGTTCAGACGATAACTGCCGTAAAATAATTTATCAAAATGAACATTTAGTATGTCGTTGAGACTGTCAATGGGACATATGGGAATGTAAATGAATAATGTCACTCAATTAGTTTTGGATTGAACCCAGCTTGAATGAAATACATTGAACCCTATGGGACTTAATTTTTTAAACATGGTTTAAGCAAATTCAAAATTCACAAATTGCTTCGAAAGTTTTTGGAATTTTACAAATTATCTTCTAAAATATATAATAAATCAGCACAATATCCACGGTAGTTTTTTAAATAAAAATTGAAATAATAATCACATCCATATAATATGAAAAGATCACCACCACTTCAAAATAAAATATGGCATAAGATGGAACACTTCAAAATAAAATATGGCATCCATATTTTTTTCAGAGTAAAAATCGTGGTAATTAAAATTCTTTTAAACATATATTTTGTGTTGCATACGTCCTAAAAACGCTTTATTTTTGAGTAATTTATGTGCATCTGTATTCTGCGCCAACGCAATTACAATATTTTTGAGTTTAATTGATCATCAAACTTTGATTATTTCTACAACGAAGTCTAATTTTAACGTATGCAGGATGTAAACACATCAAGCTGTAAGATGAGTTGTATAAGAATTGATGAATTTTTTTTATTTCAAAATCATTTACCTCTGGAGTCTGTAATATAGCTGATATGAATGAAACATTCATTGATTTTACATAGAGAAACATACGATTATTGTCGTTTTCGATGACGTTTTAAACATGGAGTCAGAAAGTAATTTCTCCATGGTTTTACGTATCACATTTTAGAGATATTTAAATAAAATTGCATTGCATTTAGAAAGTGTTTCATAATCAACGCTTTCTGCATGATTGATCTTTCTTGTTTTATTTTACTCAGGCTAGTATCGTATTTGGTTGGGGTGTTCACATTGTTTTCATAATACACAAGGTTCTGTGTCTTTTTCGCAACACCCATAATAATTGAATCAAACCAGCAGGATTAATTCGTTCTGGCACCGTTCGTTCTGTTCCATCCAGAAATCGAACCACGGATCTTCAAACTGTCAAACAAGTACTTTAACCGTTGAGATACTAGGACCAGGTTCCAAGTTTTCCTCGTCTGAGTGGAACCTATAGCTTGAAATTATTTTCCACAAAAACCGGCACTGTTAAACCAGTGTTGCGCATTTTAACCCCCACCTACTATACTCAATGGGATTGAAATACATCCTAGCAGAGCGTACTGATTGACATCTTATGCCACATTGGATTTCTTAAAAACCATGTTCCTTAAAATAAATATAACTATATTAGTTAATGTAGTTATATTTATTTTAAGGAAAGAAGTAGCAACTATAGTAACTATATTAGTTAATATAGTTACTATATAGCTATATTAGTTAAATTAACTAATATTATAATTATATTAGTTATATAAGTATAATGATATTAATATACAATCTATATTATATATTAAATATAACTAAATTATTTAATAAATTAAAACACACATACACACACACACACATATATATATATATATATATATATATATATATATATATATATATATATATATTAGTTTGAATAACAATTACTGCAAATTTCAAGTCTAAAAATGCTATCTATTATTTATATCAGATTTGATCAGCGCATTACATAATATAAGCAATTATAAATTGTTTTTGTGTAAGGAAAGTTACAACTGGTCACATCAAATTTGTAATACTATAATTCCCATTATAACATTGAAGGAATATTTAATCACCTAATTGAAAAATTATTACACTAATGCTGTGATCTATTTTATCGCAGTATTGTGCTAATATGATTTATTTCACTCCTGAAATATCTATCATATTCTGACGATCACGTTTTTTCTGATATCTCGTAATGTGATGAAAGATAGTGTAGGATATTTATAGATCAACTTTTGAGAAACAACAAAATGTCAACTACATATAAGCCGTAGTTCGATGAATTGTTGAGTATTTCTTTTTTAATTAATGTTGAAACACGTATTTGTTTCGGATGTAAATGCACTTATTTGTCGATGTATATCTCCATCAAAAGCATTTTTTACTTTCCTTGCAATGCATGGTAATGTATAGGGAAAGTATTGGAATCATGTCGAAAATCGCAACTCGAGTTTTCGACGGATCTACATGTTTCGAGACTTCTAGAATACGAAAAAACTATTTTAGCGTGACGTCTGTGTATGTGGCTGTCTGTGTGTCTGTGTATCTGTGCAATGTATGTATCGACTCTAACTCAAAAACTAATGGACCGAATTTCATAACATTTGGTAGGTAAGACCCTTGGGCCCCTTCAAAAATCTATATTCACTCTAGCTGAAAAACAAATTGACCAAATTTCCCAAAATTTGGTAGATAAATCACATGTAGGATTCTCTTGTGCTGATTAGATTTTGGTGCGATTCGGAAAAGTACAATCTGGCTTTTTTTACGAAATGGCCCGCAAAAATTACCAATATCTAAAAAAAGACTACGTTTGTTCAAATGTATCAATAAAATTCTTGTTTTTTGACGAGGAAATAAATAATAACAACTCTATTACTCTAGGACAAACCGTTCTCGAGATATTTGAGATTTTTCGCATTTTTTTAAGCGCCTTTGGAAAAATGTCCAATTAACCAAATAAAAGCAGAAATTGAATTTAAAATGTAAATTTAGTGTCACTTTGTGCAATTAAACTCATTAATGGGTTCTTAAAGTAAAAATATATTTGAATCTGCAGGGAAAGTCATGTGCTGGCCACATCATATTTTTATAAATAGTTTGTGTACTAGAAACCCATTTGATTTATTATAATTCTTTAACTGAAAGTATATATATATTTTTCATCATAAATTATACTTTGCAACATACAAATAGATTTTACATTTACATTTTTACATCATAACAAAACAACGTACATGGTTATAATCAGAAAAGAACACTACTTTGACAGATGTATCCAAATATATAATTACTTGGGACACAGATAACTTAATAACAGATAAATTATAACCCACCGCTAAGTTATATAATCCATCAATAAATCGCTATTAATAATTAAGATATAACATTTTGTTGTCACCAATTGTTTGAATTCAAATTCTACACAATTCCTATAATTTGAATTCAAAATTATAATAATAATTTTCAATAATTAATAGGATATTATATCTAATTGGTATTAAAAATGCATCTGCAACTAAAACCATTTAGTTACGGTTAAGAGTGTCAAGAGTAATAAGCAGTAGTAATTTTCACATTGTTTCAAAATTAGCCTATATGCAGCGCAGACTCCTTAAAAATGTCTTGCATGACGACATATTAGAAAGGGGTGAGGATTATCTTGGTTTTATCATACCAGAATTCATTTGTGTTTTCAAATTTTATAAAAAAAATTCGAAAAATCGATATCGCAGATCCAAATTATTGCAACTATAGCGTTTTACCCTTGGCTTTAAAGGACTTGAAAAAAAAATTCGATTGACACCATAGTTGACAATGTTGCCACCGGTAGTAACTTGTCCCTAAGGAAGTTAATGACGTCACGAACAAAAAAAATGTATTGAGACTATTTTTCCCAACACTGAATCAATCGATTTCCCAACAATGATCGATTTCGATCGATTTGATTAAATTTCAAATCAATTTCGAAGTTTTCGCTCAAATTGAAAGAAATTCTACCTAGCTCTAGGTGGTGTACAAAATTTCAGCATTTTATCAAAAAAGTCCCAGAGATATGTTTAAACAAAGTTGGTGAAGGATTAATCAAAAATTAAAATATAAATGTTTGCAGCAAGAGTGCTAATGACGCAACGCAGAAATGCATCACAGGCACATAATATCTACAGATACCTGTTATCTTTAATGGATATTTGACATGGATAGAAATCATTTTGAACAAGCTTTGTAGTCTTTGTGTAAAGTAATTATTGCTACACAGTATAGATACTTTTGTACCAATAAATAGCAAGATTATTATTTATTTATATAATCATTGTTTTCTTTCGTAATTTGTGTATGACCCCTGAAACGCGATCTGCCGACATGATTTTTCCCCTGTCTGAACCCATGTCGATGCATCGAAAAGTGGTTCAAATCAGCATTTTTGTATTTTCATACCTCTGGGATTTTTTATGATAAAATGCTGAAATTTTGTATATCACCTTATTAGTGTATGTGGCACATTTTACTCATTGAAAATATTTTTGTACGGAGAGCCGTATACAAATTTAAATTTTGTAAATCTTAAAATTTAATTCCCTTGAAAATTTTTATCGATTTCGTAAAATTATATACCTTTTTTATGCAACTTTGTAGTTTATTATATATGTCTAAGATCAATATTTCAAGTTCGAGTTTCAATATTTCGAGTAAAAGCCGAGGTCAATGTTTTGGGACACCCTGCATACATTTATAATACTAGGGGCTGCTCTCGTAGGGGGTGGGTGCACTTCACGAGCTATTTTAAGCCAGACTAATATTTAAATCGAAAAACTGTTGTATTTTACTGTGGTTTCCTGTTATTTCTCTAAAAATGTACCAAATTCCATTTTTTGTATTCTACAGTTTTTGCAGTACGAGACATAGAATCTCGAAAGACCCAACGATACGGAAGAAACTTTTTCAATTGAGAAGTGCATAAAAAAGTGGAATGACTCGTAAATTAAATCGAAATTTAAAAAGTCTGATGTGGGCAGCACATGACTTTCCCTGCGGACTTATATTCACGTTCTCTTTATTTTAATTAAATTTAATTCTCTTTTAATTCAATTCTGGTTCTCGTTTGGTAACTGGACTTATTTTCAAACGTGACGCAGAGAAAACCCGAAAAATCTAAAATATCTCGAGATTCGCTCACAAATGACTTGTCTACCAAGTTTTATAAAATTCGGTCAATTAGTTTTTATTTAAAGTGGATACAAAATCTGCACAGGCAGACACATAGACACACAGACACACAGGACGACACAGAGACACACAGACCGACAAACAGACACACAGACACACATACAGACACACAGACAGACACACAGACAGACACACACAGACGTCACGCTAAAAATGGTTTTTTCGTATTATAAAGGTCTCGAAACGCGTAGATCCGTCTAAAACTCGATTTGCGATTTTTTGCATGATTTCAATACTTTCATTATACATTACCATGTATTGCAGGGAAAGTAAGGAGGGCTCCGTTCTGAAAAAAATCCAAATATACTGGCATATATCTGTAAAAATTTGCGTTCGTGCTATCGTTAGTCTATCCAGGACGCGAATTCGTAGCTCAAATATTTGTGATTGAATATGACATTAAATATTTCTTAAACTAAAGTTTAAATCAAAAAACGGTTTATTTCAGAGTATTCCCCAAAAATTTTCTCTACAAGTTTACCGAATTTTATACTTTTGTATGACACACTTTTTGCGGTAACCAGAGAAACTCAATTTTTTTGAGAAATTTGTCAAACAGCGGAGGATACATTTTTTTAACCTTTTGCTTACGGGCGGGACAGCGTCAACTCCTAACGCTGTCCCACTCATAAGCAAAAAGTTAACAAAAAGAGATACATAAGATTATGTCAGTTATTAGAATCATATTAAAACGATATGACATGTAAGTTAACATTCTTCATTGAAATACGTACGTCGTGCATTAATTTAATAAAGTAAAAATTTCATTATTTCGTAAGAATTCTATATTTGTATATTTTTTAGAAGTTATATATAAAAAATCAAAATTGAGATACACGTATAAAATTTGTAATTCTTCAGTCTTTTAGAAATGACCATAAAGATGTTTTACTATTTACAATTTTCTTAAAGCTAAGAATTCATGATATCGAATATTTTATCAATTCCTTTCTATTCTCAAGCAGCTCCCGTCTGCCTTTACATTATAAGTAACGTATAACCATGACTTCCCGCTTAAGAAACGGATCATCGGTCCTCGGTTCAATTTCCATTTTAAATCGTTTTCTCATTTTTAAACCGTTTGGACCATCTTGGCGTATTTTAAGCGCCTATTCAAAACAAATATATCTGAGATCTTTAAGCTGTCGAAACCATATGGAGGTGAAATTACATGGATTCAAAACGTAAGATAAAAAAAATGTTAAAGTCAGTAAAAGGAAAACACGTTTAATTTTAGATTATATTTTGTATTATAAATTTGAAACCAGAGCAAAATTTATATTTCCGGAAAATATATTTCTTATCAGAAAGACAAGTTTTCAATGATATTGTAAACTTCATTTTTTCATTGTTTTGTTTTCTCATTTTCTACAGTTTCTTACATCAGTTTATTTCCTTTAACAACCAAAAGGTAATTGTTTCACACAGTACAGTGTAAAGAACTTTTCTCACCCAACCGGGAACCGAAACCCGGATCTTTGAACTGGCCAGCCGACGAATTGCAAGCATATATTGTCTAAATGTACCCTGCATTCTCCACTCTCTAATGTCTGTTCGGCGTGAACTTACAATCTGACTGAACATATCCTGCTATTTTTACCTCACGTTACCCTGTTGATGCTATTTTTATCCTCCATGTTAGCTTCATGTGTGGTCGTTATCATCTCGATTCGAAATCGTCACTCAGTATTCCACTGAATCCGTGTTAGTCCTACTCGAGTCTCTTTCATACCTCCAACATTTTTGCACTAATCTGTAGGGTTGATTTGTTCTGTCACCATTAAAAATAACCTTGCTGCCCCAACCGGGAATCGAACCCTGGCCAGCCGATGCTCTACCATTGAGGTACTGGGATGAAATTGCAAGTTCTTATTGTCGAAGTGTACCCTGCAACTGTAGAGTGCTATAATTGAACTGGTATCCACTGAACAGTAGACCGGAATCGAGATTAAAAATGTCTGGTGGATGGTATCCAGATCTGCCACATGCCACAAGCAACAATATTCTCCCAGCGTAAGAAATTAACCACAGAACTTGAAGTAGCGCACAAGCAATTGATGACCCAAATCTCAACGTAAAATTTTGCGTGAATGTAGAATAGAAAGCAAATACAGATTTCGAAGAACCTTGGATTTCCTTCTACAGTTCTAATAAGCTTTCGAACGAGCATGGAATGGTTTCAATTTCATGTTCAGGCGTGTTTGTACTAAACAAGAAAATCCATGGATTTCCAAAACGTGCGTATGTTCACTGCACTTTATGTGTGCCGCATTGCTGCGTTATAATTTAGATTATATATAATTTAGATATTTTTTACTTCACTGACAAACTCTTATATTTTTCCTGGCTAAAACATACACCTGATTGCTATTTTGAACCGTAAATTAGGACAAAATACTAAGCTGCAGCGTTAAAGATTAGCGTCAGTAAATCTTCTGCCCTATCCGCGCTTTGTTAACTTTCGCGGCACACATTTTTCGCCGAAATTCTGCTCAAACAGTTGGGAAATATTTTCTGATAGATAAAATACAATGCTTAGATTATATTAAAACTAAATTTAATACCCAATAAAGCATAGAATATATTTTTATTTTAATTCAAAATATTTTTGGTGCTGCCATCTCTTGTAATTTAATTCATACCGACTATTTTTATTTTTTAATGAACATTTCTAAATGACTATTTCTTCTAATGCGATGTTAAATACAACAACGGATCATATATAATAATGCCACAATCACGGAAACGTAATTGAACTTGGGCTTGGAGTTGAAGACAAAGGAACTTGAAGACAAAACTGCAGTCCTCAGAGATGTACATTCAGATCCACTTATCAAATTCATAGAATGAGAAATTGCCATTCCGTGATTGTGGCATTAATATATATGATCTGTTATTGTATTTAATACTGTATTAAAAGGAATAGATATTTAAAAATGTTCATTAAAAAATAAAAATAATCGGTATGAATTAAATTACGACAACAGATGGCATCACCAAAAATATTTTGGATTTAGATAAAAAATATATTCTATGTTTTATTGTGCATTAAATTTAGTTTTAGTACAATATAAGCATTGCATTTTATTTTTCAGAAAATATTTCGCAAATGTTTGAGCTGAATTTCGGCGAAAAATGTGTGCCGCGAAAGTTAACAAACCGCGGATAAGGCAGAAGATTTATTAACTCTTAGCCTTAAGTCGCAGTCTGCTTTCTGAATTATACCATATTGTTTAGGTACACCAAAAAATAAACAACATCCTAATGAAAAACAATATGTATTTACAAATATTCTATCGCATATATATTCATATGAAAATATTAATAAAATGTTAAATATCATGTAAGTTCTCTTAAACTGCTGCCTGTATCAACCTGAAAACTCAAATAGAACACAAGTGCCGAGAAAGGCAGCCAGACGCATGTCTGTACATGGTATACCTGAGGACAATGGACCCC
The DNA here is from genome assembly GCA_951213105.1 of Amaurobius ferox. NCBI lineage: Eukaryota > Metazoa > Arthropoda > Arachnida > Araneae > Amaurobiidae > Amaurobius > Amaurobius ferox. The sequence continues at coordinate 37,461,110 of OX578143.1, forward strand.
CTAAAGCTGCAATATCTCCCTTAAATCAGTATATTCTGTCTCACAGAGCTACATCTGATTGTACCAGACATGTGGATAAATACGAACCAAACGACAACACGTTTGTCTACAGATATATATAGGGTGTCCAAAAAGATTGAAAAGCACTTTAATTCTTAGCCTGTTGGAGATAAGTGGGCAATGCAAATTACAAAAATGTTAAAAGTAAGGTTGGAAATAAGACTACGCTAATGAATAACCCTCCCATTAATTTTCAAAAAATACATGTTATAAATTTTTATACAACCCCCTTAGACAAATTTGGTCAATCAATAAATTGTATTTTTAATGCAACGAGTTCATAAAAAACCCGCATATCCGTATCTTTACAATTGAGCGAGTTATATTTAATTGAAAATTGATCATTTTGAATGGGGACCATATATTAAATTAGAAATGTAAATGTGTGATATATCACAAAAGAGATAAAACTGGATGATAATATATAGGATACCCAACCGGGTAGTGAGTACCACTGCTTAATTTGATCTCTGTCTGTTTAATACTTTATTTAGATGCATTTCTGATGAAAAATTTTAACACATATTAAGGTATTTTTGATCTAAACGATTTCCATCGTCAATTTGTTTATGATCCCTATTTTCACTGTTGAAACAGCCTTTGACATGGTACGGAATTGTGGCATAAGTCAGATTTTTTCCTTTAACATCATTCAGTTGATTTTAAAAATACAAATATGCGGTTTTTTTAATGATCTTGTTACATTAAAAATATAAATTATCTGATTGACCAAATTTGTCTAAGGGGATCGTATAAAAATTTAGAACGTGAAACTTTTTGAAAATGAATGGGAGGACTATTTCATTAACGTAGTCTTATTTCCTACCTTTTTTTCAACAATTTTGCAATTTACATTGCCCACTTATCTCCAACAGGTAAAGAATTAAAGCCCGTTTCAATCTTTTTGGGACATCCTGTATACATCATGTATACCATACACACGTTTTATACAAACGCAATGTTGCCTTTGCTGGCCTGGTTCTTTGTCTTTCCGTAAAAAAAAAATGCCTTCGAATGTATGTTGCTTCATTTTATCAACTTTGTAATCCATTTTGTTTACTACCGAAGTATAATTTTTATAGATTGAAAATAATATTATGTTCATATTAGAAAGATGCCTGTCAATTTAACATACTCGATGCATGAGTTGATTAGCGTTAAGACATTTATTTGATTTGTTGAATCGTGTTAATCCTTATTTCAGTGCCCCAAATATTAACGCATGTATTCAAATTCTTAATTCACATCTTAGCATGTCCATTTACTGCAGATAGACGTAATGCGTGCACTTACTGATAAAAATATTTTGGAGTGCTTGAATTTTCTTGGAACCCTTTGTACCCTTACACATAGAGCCGGTCGTATTTCCAGAAGTGTTTGAAATATTATAATGTGGTCTTAAAGCATAGCTTGTTGTTCACGTATCGAAAGAGTTGGTTTTAGGAAACCAAACTGTCCGATCTAATGAACATCTTAGAAAAGTTTTCCAAGATTCAGAAACAGAGACAATCTATCGATAGGAGATTTTTTCTTTAGATGCAATATTAAACTGGGGTCGAACTTCTTCACCTCCAGATGCACAAACTTCGCGATTTAATTCTAGGCTTGGTTGAAGAGGAGCCTTGTGTATGCATTTATAATCTCCTAGTGGATTGGAATGTAATTTGACGTGTTACACCTTTAAAAATAGTTCCTAATATAGGGAATTCTCATAAAATAATTAAACGTATTTAAAATAGCGAGTTATTGATTTCGAATGAAGAAAACGTCCTTCTTAAATTATTTATTAGGCAAAAACTTCCTTTTTCATGACAGTTGAAATTCTTTATTCATCAAGACAGCTAATTTTGTATTTTTAATGATTAAATTAAGGGATCTTAGAACATTCAAAATTTTGAAAAGTGAAAAAACACCATTATATTTAGAATTTTGTATCTTATAATGAATGCGATTTAGAAAAGAACCAGTGATAAGCTCTTTAGTGATAAATCTTTGTTTTCATTCAATGTACATTTTCAAAACATAATTTAGAGAAATATATATTCATATATATCTTAACATATTTTGAAAAATTAAATTTTTTTAGGGTACAGAAGACCCATTAACCTTTAACAGAACAAATTTAATTTCATCTTCATAAATAGAAGATGGCAATATCTTTAAATGAAATACAATTTATATTGTAAAAAATCTGATGTCGGCAGCACATGACTTTCCTTATATAATGGAATAAATTTACTACTTTTACAGCAAAAAAAAAAGATTATTTTTATAGTAGTTATTTATATTCTTTCCAATATATAGAATTTTCGTCAATGAGTCGTCATTTTCCTTGTCGTCATCATCAATGAGTCGTCATTGATTTAGCGTCATTTTTAACCATTTGGCGAGTTTTTCGTTAATTCAGCAGCATTTAAAAAAGTCGCCAAGTTGGCGACATTCCACCAAATTCGTCGCCAATATCTCGCCAAGCGTTATGGGCGAAGAAATAAGTTATTATTACAGCAGATAAATGACTATTGACGTTCAAATACAAAAGTATGACTCAAAGTATCTTTTTTCATGAATGGAACGAGCTAGATCCACGAGAATGATGATACCAAATTTATCGAATGATATTACATATGAAAAGTGAACATGTTTATCAATAGAAAATATTTATTTTTATTTTATATAATTTTTTTGAAAAATGTGGAATATCTCGAGAACGGTTCATGTTAGAGTTCTAAAATTTATATCAATCGTTTTCTAATGAAACATTACATAAGAAATGTCTATTTGTGTAACTTTATTAGAGGTTTTGATTTTTTGACGATTTTTTCAAAATTTCACTCGAAAATTTTATGAGGTTCTGAACATTTGATTGCGTATAAAAACACTAGGCTACCAGTGTCTACGGATTGTGATTTCTGTATCAAATTTCGTTCGAATCGGTCCATTCGTTCGTCAGTTATTGCCTCCTCCGCAGACTCACTGACACACATTGCCCACTTATCTCCAAACGGTAAAGAAATAAAGCGGGTTTCATTTTTTTGGGGACATCTTGTATCCTGGTTACACACACACACACACACACACACACACACACACACACACACACACACACACACATACTTTTACTCACACACACACACATACATACATCACTTCAAAAATGTTTGATTCCTGATCAGGGATGCTTGAAACGTGCTCCCCCGTCGAAAACTCGAATTCGAATTTTCGATCCCGTCACAATAGTTTCCTTATGCATTATGTATATAAGGAAAATAAAATTTTCATTTGAGTTAAGTAATATTCAAATGAATTGTCACATGTGCAAGCTAAAAGAATAATTAAAATATGTTAACAAATATTTTTTTTCATTTTATACAATATCCCAAAGTGATGAATGTATTTTTTCTCGAAATTCAGGGACATCTAGCAACTGAAATAATTTAAAACTACCCAAAACTCCTTTGTATTTTCAAGAAAATACTTTCTGGCTTTAAATCATAAGTAATACCAATCTTCAACTTCTACCGTTTAGGAAATGGCCCATACGTGCCCATACCCATTTCCATTTTAAATCGTTCGGTCGTTTTTAAACCTTTTGATGTCTCTCTTTCGAACATTTTTAAAATACTCATTCGGAACGAATACTTCACTGATCTCTATGCTGTCAAGTACATATGGAATTGAATTTACATGCCATGAGAAAGCACAAAAAAAAGTTTGGAAATTATAACAAAAAAATCGGATGACTCTGGAGTAAAATAGAAAAAAAAATGTCTTGAGACAAGTTAACTTGTTTTTCACTTTTTCGTCTCAAAATAAACTGATCTGCTCTCATCTTAAAATAGCTACATTTTATTTTTCAGTTTTCCCATTCTTGCTTACACACGTATTTTAAAAATATATTACAACTATGTAGAACTTTAGAATATAAAACGAATGATTCAATGTGCCGTGGTTAGTAAAACTAATCAAATCTATATTGATGAGCACTAGATATTTTGCATTTATTATTTCAGGAATTTATTTAATAGTTATAATGCTGATTATTAATACATGATATATCATTACAGGCAATTCAAATGTAAATTTCTCGCACTGTTCTTTTAATACATCCAATTTTAATTAAAATAGTGTTTCTTGTAGAATTGCTGGAACTCTTGATTGGGATTTTATTTATTGACTTTTCTTACTAAATTCAGGAATTTAAGAACAAAATAAACTTATAGCACAAAATAAGGGAAAATGAATATATTACTACAATATTAACAAATATATTTAAAATATAAACTAAATTTGAAAATCATTTGATAATTTAATACTTCAGAATTTCCTACTACAACCGGCAAAGTGCACGCGCTCCTTGTGCTATGCATTTCAGAGTACACCAAAGCATGCAGAAACAGGAACCGGAGGACGACAGCTCCCGTGGACACTTCCATCTGCTCTTAATATCCAGAGACACATGCAACCCATACACCCTTCCCATTCAATATTACTATTTATCATACGAATCTCTATCAAAACATACATAATATACCAAACCATAACATAACGTAATAATTGTACGATGCCCCGTTAAATCCTCTAACAATCGAATTTTTCAAGTTTAATAACTCAAAATTTTCATCTCGAAGTTTTTAATTTCTAGTCATATCATAGAAGAAAAGGGACTAACTTTCTCTAGCTTTATGAGTCATACAATTCATCTCCAACCAAACTATCTACAATCAAAGTTTGCATCAATTCCATTGCTTAAAACGTGAATTTGAAGATAAAGCAGGGAACATGGCTCTCTAACTCCATGGTTTAAATATTGAAAAAATTCTGATCTTTTTAAATTGGGATAACCTCTCAATATTGCCTTTTCTATTCAAATGAATCATGGAGGTTGTTTTATCTCTAACACTATGAGTCGCATACATTTCCTTATAATTTTCCAAGTAATAAAATCTCATGGCCATGCAATTGCATATCGTTGTGGCAAAGCTAAAAACAGCAAAAAATGCCAAACATTGAAAAGCTATTTCTCCAGATCCATGGGTTACTTTGAAAAACGTATTTAAAATTTTGAATTAGTATTGTCGAATTAATTTATGTACATGAATTATTTTCGGTTCTCGTGGCTGCATTTGGTACTGGAACATACTGACTCTCATATAGATGTGATTGTTATTGGTAAAATACATATTACATATTCATAGTTGGTATTACTACTAACATTGAAAAAATTATTTTGAGCAAATTGCTAATAATGCAATACAGGTAAAACCCTAAAATGTCATTAAATAAGGAAGTTGAATTTTGTAGTTGAAATGATATAGGTTTGATGGAGAAAACTCACACTTTTGCTGTTATGCAGATATTTACAAACTTACGATGATAATTTTTTCGAGGAGTTAGTTAATTACCAATATGAACAATTTTCATGTTTTCAAAATGATAAATTTAATAGAAAATATTCAATATTAAAAGAAAAAAAATAATAGTAAGGTCAGAATTCAGAAATAGTCTTCAGAGGAATTTCGTCAGGCCTTGTATTCTCATTATGACTGTGATGAATGCAGCAATAGCATGTTTCATACTGACTGCACAATTTAAATACATACCCTAATACATACCTTAACGATATTTCACTAGTAAAATCCTGTTTGGGCTGTCTTAAATTTCCTATTCAATAATTATCCCGAATCTCGGCGTCTGAAAATTAGCATAGCCCGCCTCAGCATTAATATGCATTAATATGCATTTATTAATTTCCTTATATACAATAACATATAAGGAAAGTATTGTGACGGGGCCGAAAATTCGAATTTGAGTTTTCGACGGGAGAGCACGTTTCAAGCATCCCTGATCATGAATCAAACATTTTTGAAATGATGTCTGTGTGTGTGTGTGTCAGTGAGTCTGTGAAGACGATATCTGACGAACGAATGAACCGAATCGACCGAAATTTGGTACAAAAATCACAATCTGTAAACACTGGAAGCCTTGTTCTTATGCACAATCGAATGTTCAGAACCCTCTAAATTTTTAAGTGAAATTTTGAAAAAATCGTCAAAAAATCAAAACCTCTAATAGATATTCCTTATGTATTTTTTCATTAGAAACCGATTGATATAAATTTTAAAACGCTAACATGAACCGTTCACGAGATATTTCACATTTAAAAAAAATATCAAAAAGTCATATAAAATAAAAATACATATATTTCTAATTGAGAAAAATGTTCACTTTTCATATATAATACCATACGATAAACTTGTTGACATCATTCTCGTGGATCTAGCTCTTTCCATTCATGAAAAAAGATACTTTGAGTAAAACTTTTGTATTTGAACGCCGATAGTCATTTATCTGTTGTAAGTATAACTTATTTCTCCGACAATAACGCTTGGTGAGATTTTGGCGACGAATTTAGTGGAATATCGCCAACTTGGCGATATTTTTAAATGTTGCTAAATTAACAAAAATCTTGCCAAATTGATAAAAATAACGCTAAATCAATTAAAATGACGACTCATTGAAGAAAATTCAATATCTTGGAAAGAATATAAGTATCTACTATAAGAATAACATTCTTTTAACTGTAAAAGTAGTAAATTCATTGCATTATATAAGGAAAGTCATGTGTTGCCCACATCAGATCAACCTATTGCAAAGGTGAAAAACAGCCTACTTCTTTAGAACCGGCAATAAGCGCAGCCGCATTTACTGAAGTACCGCATTGAAGTCATGCTTCTTGTGGTATTGAATAAGTTAGTTTAGTGCATTAAAGGCTGATATACGAGTTTTATTTGAGTGTATATTGTACTTATGAATTTTTATTTTATCGTGATATTAATGTTGTTTTGAAAGATTATTCAACAACATATTTATGTTGGATGCCTACCTGTAACAGTTAAAATTATTTGAAACCTTATAAAATCAATTTCATTTACAAAACTTACGATTTTTATTGTCTAATATTGTTAGTAAATATCTATGTATCACCGTTTAGAAAATGCTTTATCAGTCCTCACTTCAATTTTCATTTTACATTTCTAACCAACATTCAACAACTCATATATATATAATCATTTTTCATTCAACAACTCATATATATATAATTGATATTTCAGTATTATTCGTAGTGAAACAGTTTTATCACTCTTATTAACTTATGTTTAATTTTAAATTAGGTTCTTGGGTAATATTTATTTATCATTTAATAAATTACCAATACATGCCCGCATGCTTCTAAGAATTATAAAAGCGTACTATATCGTAATGGTAATTTTCAGTTGCGTTTTTGTCTTGCAATTAAATATCTTAAAAGTATGAAATAAACTTTATGCATTTGAAATGCTTTAAAATTACTTATCTTGATTTTAACAGGGTCTTCTGGTTGATAACATCTTGCATTTCGAACTATATCCTGTGATAGAAATTCAAATACTTTTTAAACCTTCAAATATACACATTCTGTTTTCATGGAATTCAAAATGTCAATAATATTGATATTACGTATTTATTTAAGAAATAATGAAGCGGTTCACAATTTCATTTAAATATCAATGATTTTAATTTTTAATCTTTTCATCTCTGTCTGCTACGTCTGTCCTTTTAATTAATATCATTTCCTAAGTCTCCTAATACAAAGCAATTGATGATTTATTTTATTGATATCATTTTTCAATAATTATAATTAATAAGGTTTTATAATATTTTATAAGATCATATATTTATTTTATAAGATTTATTATTCATTATAATTTATTGGAATATACTTCAAAATACTTTCATTTTAAAGCTGTAGATAAAAATATAGGTATATCTATTTAAATAATCAAACATATGGCTATTGAAGAATATATTACAGTGTTTCGTTTTAGAAAAAAAATGCTCATAATATGCAAATGTTATCTAAATATAACAAATATAATGTAATTATTAAATATTATATTGTCTAAATATATGCATTATGCTATCTATATTCAGGGTGTTTCAAAAGTCTGTATAAATTTTAAAAAATCATTAAAAATCGAAAAATCATCACATTGAGGTATGGTTTGTACCATAAGTATTGCCAGGACGGGGGGGGGGGGGGGGGGTTGATGTGAAAGAATTTTGTAGTTTAAAAAATCACCTATAGGTGGCACTTACCCGAATACATCTTTCAGAAGTATGCAAATAAGGCTGTTATAAAAGAACTGTAGTGCTCTGTAGATTATTCATTTGATTCATTAGTAAACGGTACAAAGAAGAAGTTTTTGCGAGGATATTAACTATGACCGAGAAAACCTTGTTAGTGAAGCTGTATTACGAGAGCGGAGATTCTGCATCAGATGCTTTGCGAAAATTTGTGTTTAGGAAAAATCTAAAGAAAGGAAAAGGTCCTATCACCTGTTCAGAGATACTTAGGGTTGTCACACTCTTTGACACGTACAGTAAGTTATTTTCTTTGCCTTTCCAATGCATTCAGCGTCACATGTAGGTGATTTTTTACACTACAAAATTTTTCACGTCAAAAAAAAAAACCGTCCTTGCAATACAACAAATTATACCTGACCTGGTACAAATTATACCTGAATGTGACGATTTTTCGATGTTTAATGAATTTTTAAAAATTATACGGACTTTTGAAAGACCCTGTATATAGTACACTTTTTGTTTTAAATTTTTGTTTTAGTATTTTTTTGTTTTAGTTTTTTAGTTTTTAGGTTTTTTTTTTACATTTTTTTGTTTTAGAACAAGAGCTCATAATATAAGTATGAAATATATTATCTAATATATCAAATATTATTATCAAACATAGTATAAGTGTCAATTACTAAATTATCTAAATATATACAATATGTTATCCATATAGTAATGAATATATTACAATTTTTGTTTCAGAACAATAGAGCTCATAATATGAATATGCAATCTAAATATATCAAATATTACATTATCTAAATATTTGCAATATATTATCTATATATTAATGAATAAATAACAATATTTCGTTCTAGAAAATTGGAGCCCAAAATATAAATATGCAATATATTTCCTAAATGCTACTAGTAATTGTGTTCCATCATACCATATTTGAAAGAGAATTTCAGAACAATTGCATGAACGCGGGTAATGTTCTTAAATTTGGAATGCGGAATACAAATCCCTTTTCTCGCTTTACAATAATTTCTAAGCGCATGCAACATCTTATTTTTCAGAAAACATTTACCGCTAGCAATTCAAATCATTTAAAACTTTCGTAACTCCATCCTGTTTTCAAGAAATTCCTTTCCGGTTTTACGTCATAAATAACGGAGGACTGCGACTTCCCGTTTAGGAAATAGCGAATCGGTTTCCAGCTCAATTTCCATTTTAAATCTTTTCCCCGTTTTTAAACAATTTGATCGTTCTCTCCGTGTTTCCTAAGCACCCCACTTCAAATAAATACTTTTGCGATCTTTATGCTGTCAAAAGCGCATGACATTGCATTTACATGGATGCAAAATGAGGTTTTCAAGATACAAAAAAAAAAAATGGCTGTGGCCACAGCCCGATGGAGCCGAAACGGTATTGCGCGAATAACATTTTATGAAATAAAACTCAACTGTTTTAATATCGAAGATATGATAACGTAATTCAGATTGCGCTTATAGACCTTCCAAAGAGCTACACATTCTTGTTTATTGTGTATAGCTATCATTTTTACTTTCCCTGCAATACATGGTAATGTATAGGGAAAGTATTGGAATCATGCCGAAAATCACAATTCGAGTTTTCGACGGATCTACACGTTTCGAGACCTCTAAAATACGAAAAAACTATTTTTAGCGTGACGTCTGTGTGTGTGTCTGTGTGTCTGTCTGTGTGTCTCTCTGTGTGTCTGTGTGTCTGTCTGTCTGTGCAGATTTTGTATCCACTCTAACTAAAAAACTAATGGACCGAATTTCACAAAATTTGGTAGGTAAGTTACTTGTGAGTGAGTCTGGTGCTGATTAGTTTTGGGTAAGATTCGGAATAAAAGAACCCGCCTTTTTTTGCAAAATGGCCCGCAAAAGCTTGTATCCACTCTAACTGAAAAACTGATGGACCGAATTTCACAAAATTCGGTAGATGAGTCACTTGTGGGTGACCTTAGTGCTGATTAGATTTTGGTACGATTCGGAAAAAAATGACCTGCCTTTTTTTGCAAAATGGCCCGCAAAAATCGTCCAAATCTAAACTAAAGAACTGGGTATACTCAAATATATCCATTAAATGCTGACTTAATACGTAATTTTTAACGACGAAAAGAATAAGACCAACCCCATTACACTAGGACTAGCCGTTCTCGAGATATTTTAGTTTTTCGTACTTTCCCTACGCCACATTTGAAAATAAGCCCGGTTTCCGCATGAGAACGAAAATTGAATTAAAAGTGAAATAAATTTAGTTAAAATAAAGAGAACGTTAATATAAGTCTGCAGGGAAAGTCATGTGCTGCCCACAACAACATAGCAACTTGAGTTTTCGACGGATCTACTCGTATCGAGACCTCTAGGAAAATCAATTTTAGCGTGACGTATGTGTGTGTGTCTGTCTGTGTGTGCAGATTTTGTATCCATCCCACTCAAAAACTAATGAACCGAATTTCACAAAATTTGGTAGGTAAGTCACGTGTGGATGAATCTGGTGTTGATTAGTTTTGGGTACGATTCGGAATAAAAAACCCGTTTTTTGCGAAATGGCCCGCAAAGGTTTTTATCCACTCTAGCTAGAAAACTAATGGACCGAATTTCACAAAATTTGCTTGATAAGTAACTTGTGGGATACCGTAGTGCTGATTAGATATTGGTACAATTCGGGAACCAATAACTACCTGTTTTTGCGAAATGACATCAAAAATCGTCAAAATCTAAAATAAATATATACGTATACTCAAATATATCCATTAAATGCTTGTTTTATACGTAATGTTTAACGATGAAAAGAATAAGACCAACCCCATTACACTAGGACTAGCCGTTCTCGAGATATTTTAGTTTTTTCGTATTTCCACTTAATAAATGAGAACGAAAAGTTAATTAAAAGTGAATTAAATTTAATTAAAATAAAGAGAACGCGGATATAAGTCTGCAGGAAAAGTCAGGTGCTGCCCACATCAGATTTTTACTTTCCCTGCAATGCATGGTAATGTATAGTGAAAGTATTGGAACCATGTCAAAAATCGCAACTCGAGTTTTCGATGGATCTACACGTTTCGAGACCTCTAGAATACGAAAAAACTATTTTTGGCGTGGCGTCTGTGTGTGTGTGTGTGTGTGTGTGTGTGTCTGTCTGTCTGTGTGTCTGTGTGTCTGTGCAGTGTATGCATCTACTCTAACTCAAAAACTTATGGACCAAATTTCATAAAATTTGGTAGGTAAGTCACTTGGGTACGACCCTGGTGCTGATTAGTTTTTGGTATGATTCGTAAAAACAGAACTCGCCTTTTCTTGCGAAATGACTAGTAAAAATTTCATATATCCACTCTAAATAAAATATTAATTGACCAAATTTCACAAAATTTCTTAGATAAGTTACTTGTATGATACTTTGGTGCTGATTAGATTTTGGTATTAATCAGAAAATAACAACCGGCATTTTTCTACGAAATGGCCCGCAAAAATGTCATGTATCAACTCTAAAATACTAATTGACCAAATTTCACAAAATTTGAAAAGTTACTTAGGGGATACTCTGGTGCTGATTAGATGTTGGTATTAGTCGGAAAAGCACAACCTGACTTTTTTTTTACGAAATGGCCCTTAACAATCGCAAAATCTAAAAAAAAGCTTCGTATGTTCAAATATATCAATTAAATGCTTGTTTTACATGTAAATTTTGATGTGGAAAATTATAAGAACAACTCTATTACTCTTTGATTAACCATTCTCGAGATATCTGAGATTTTTAGCGTTTAGTTATGCCACTTTTAGGAAAATGTCTATTAACTAAATAAAAACAGAAATTCAATTGAAAATGCAAATTGAGTGATATTTTGTGCAATTAAACTCAATTTAATAAATTATTAAAGAAATAAAAAAATAATTTGAGTCTGCAGGGAAAGTCATGTGCAGTCCACATCAGATTTTTAGTTTTTAGGATATAAACACTATAAATTTGAAAAATGTAAAATTTTTATACATTTTCAAATTGATAATACTATTGTTTACTCGAAAACTGAAATAGCTTTTTCGAAAGAAATATAGATTTAGAAAACACATTTTCTCCTACATATTTTTGACGTTTATTATTTAGATCTATAACTTTGTAGTTTAGGATATATGTCGATTAAAAATATGAAAACTGGAAAACAACTTCATTCGGACTGACACATTTAAACTTTTTTTTTTTCAAAAAAAAAACAGAGTAGAGGTGGATCCAAAATCTAATTGTATATGCTTGTAGAGATTTCAAGGAGCTGCGTTTAAAAGTAGTTCTTTTCGATTTTAAGATATAAGCATTAAAACTTGAAAGACGATAAATGTTTAATCTCTTTCAACTTGACAAGATGATTGTTTGAAATTTATAGTAGCTTTAATAGCTTTTTCAGAAATGAATATAGATTTAGAAAATACCATTTCTCATACACAATTTTATCGCTTACTATTTATATCTATGTATTTGTAGTTTTGCAGATAATTTAACTAAAATTATGAAAATTGGAAGCAAACTCGTTTGGACAGACACATTTAAAAGATTAAAATACATTAACTGGATCCAAAATCCAATTACATACACTTGTAGGGCTTTCAAAGAGCTACAGATTCTCCTTATTGTTCAAATCCAGCTCTTTTCGATTTTGAGATATAAGTATTAAATCTTGAAAGACGAAAATGTTCAATCTTCTTCAACTTGACAAGGTGATTACTCTTAAACTATAAGAGCGTCTTTTTATAATAAATATAGATTGTTATACTAAAGTTTCTAGTACACATGCTTGTCGTTTACTATGTCATTTATACTGTGTTTCTCTGCATAGATTTCAGCATAGATCGCGCTCTATAATTTATAGGTATGCTCAATTTTGTGCAAAATAATCTATTTAATGTATCGATCATTTCACCAGCCTTTATCAGTTTACTAAGCATCACTTTGCTGATGGCCCCTAATTGTCAATTTCGAAATCGATCTTCCTCTGCTCTCGCTGATAGGATTACAAATGTTGCTAAAGAGCATGTAAGCTTTGTCATGTGTCCGTTACATTTAGGCTTTGGCATGTCTATTTTTTCTCCTTAGTACCTGACAGGCTATTGATGTGTGGTGAAGAAAACATGAATATGATGCATAGAATTTATACTGAATAAATAATGGACTATATCAATAAATGTATGTTTTTTACTTTCATTATCACACATAATTATAACCATTGAAATGGAGTTTGAAAAAATGGGTGTTTTTGTTTTTACGTTTGGACAGTGGGGATTAACTGTTTTCAGCATTATCTATGTGCATCTGCTTGTCTGCGCAATGTGAGAAAATATCATACAAATATAATAACAGTTTACAGCTGCGCAAATAGTGATCTACCTCGGTGATAATTATATTTTCTTACACAAAAAGTGATAACATATTTTAAATCGCTCTCAAGTGCCAGGGAAAAGACTGAAATAATTATGCTTAATTTATAACGTTTTTATTTGCTTTCCCATATATAAAAATCTGATGTGGACAACATATGGCTTTTCTTATATAATGCATTGATTTTACTACTTTTACAATAAAATAATAGGTTTTGCTTATAGTAGGTACTTATATTCTTTCCAAGTTATTGAATTTTCGACAATTAGTCATCGTTTTCATTGTTTTAGCATCATTTTTATCCATTTGGCGAGATTTTCGTTAATTTGGCATCATTTAAAAAGTCGCCAAGTTGGCTACATTCCTCCAAATTCGTCGCCAAAATCTCGCCAAGCATTATGGACGGATAAATAAGTTATTCTTATAGCAGATAAATGACTATTGGCGATCAAATACAAAATTATTACTAAGTATATTTTCTCATGAATGGAAGAACTAGATCCACGAGAATAATGTCATCCAATTTATCGCAAGAAATTACATATCAAAAGTGAACATGTTTCTCAACAGTTATTTATTTTTAATTTATGGAATTTTTTGATAAATGTATTTGAAAAATGTGCAATATCTCGAGAACGGTTCATGCTAGTGTTCTAAAGTTTATGTCAATCGTTTTCTAAGGAAAAACTACACTAGGAATGTCTATTTGCGTAATTTTATTAAAGGTTTAAATTTTTTGATGATTTTTTTCAAAATTTCACTCGAGTATTTAGTGGGGTTCTGGACATTCGATTACGTTTAGACACAATTGGCTTCCAATATACATAGATTGGGATTTTTGTACCAAATTTCATTCAAATTACTCCGTTCGTTCGTGAGATATGGTCTCCACAAACTCCCTGACACACACACAGACACCCACACACACACACATACTTTCACACACACACACACAGACATCACATAAAAAATGTTTGATTCGTGAACAGGGATGCTTGAACGGAAACTCGAATTCGAATTTTCGACCCCGTCACAATAATTTCCTTATACATTATGTATATAAGGAAAGTAATAAACGAATAAAATCACTGTCATTGCATAGGTAGAAATTGCTTTCCAGATATATCAACATTTTGAACATTTTTCGATATAGCGTTTTAAATAGTGTATTCAAAATGCGTCAAGTTATCAGATGAAAAGGAAAATCGTAAAACTGCAAGTTTATAACTGCGTGTAAGGTCTAAATAAAATTTCGATTATTATTTCCCACAGTTTTCATGATAATTTATGTTTCGTTAAACTAACGAACCTAACTCGTTATGTTTCGTTAAACTAACGAACCTAACTCGTTATGTTTCGTTAAACTAACGAACCTAACGGTCGGTGGTTCGTCTAATAACCGAACCACCGACCTAATCAGCATTGTCTGCGTTCCTACTTTAGAGTAGGAATAAGTTTCGGATCGAGAGAGTTCAGTATTCGTGTCTTGTCTTGGGCTTGTCTTGTCTTGAGTATGTTTGTCTTGAGAGGTAGCGCGAAGGAAAACTCGGTGAATATAACGATGACTAGGAAAGGTCTACTATTAGGGATTTGGCGGCGAGATAAAATAATGTCAATGGCAAGCATAAACGCTTTAGAATCGTATCCTTTTAAGAGTTAACGCCCGGCCAGGTAATGGTAGTATACTGTATATATTACTTTCCCTGCAATACATAGTAATGTATAGGGAAAGTATTGGAATCATGTCGAAAATCGTAACTCGAGTTTTCGACGGATCTACATGTTTCGAGACCTCTAGAATACGAAAAAACTATTTTTAGCTTGACGTCTGTATGTGTCTATGCGTGTCTGTCTGTGTGTCTGTCTGTCTGTGAAGATTTTGTGTGCACTCTAACTAAAGACCTAGAAGACCGAATTTCCAAAAATTTGGTAGGTAAGTCACTTGTGGGCGAAGCTAGTGCTTATTAGTTTTGGGTACGATTCGGGGTAAAGGAACCCGCCTTTTTTTAGAAATGGCCTGCAACGTTTCTAAAAAAATATATCCATTCTAGATGAAAAACTAATGGACCGAATTTCACAAAATTCGCTAGATTAGTCAGTTGTGGGACACCCTGGTGCTGCTTAGCTTTTAGTACGATTCGGAAAAAAATAGCCTGCCTTTTTTTGCAATATGGCCCTCAAAAATCGCCAAAATCTAAAATAAAACACTAGGTATACTCAAATATATCAATTAAATGCTTGTTTAATACGTAATGTTTAACGAAGAAAATAATAAGGCCAACCTTATTACACTAGGACTAGGCATTCTCGAAATATTTTAGTTTTTTCGTATTTTCTCTACGCCACTTTGAAAATAAGACCGTTTATCAAATGAGAATAAAAATTGAATTAAAAGTGAATTAAATTTAATTAAAATAAAGAGAACGTGAAGATAAGTCTGCAGGGAAAGTTATGCGCAGCTCACATCCGATTTTTCAAAATTATTTTGGGTGTGTGCAATAGTAATTACTGTCTGTGTCATCAATTGTTTTAAGCAGACAGATACGCGCGCGGTTATTTCTGTGATGTGCAAAATAAATTTAGTTTTAATTACTGAGTGCTGTCCTGTGTTATTGCCCTTGAACCGAACGGTCTGAAGACAAATAATTTAAGTTTGATTTAAGTCACTTTGGTGACAGAGAGAAGTACGGATACGTAATCCCGTGGCTTAAATACACTCATCCTTAGAATAAAATAATCAGATGAGTCGAGAAAGACAGTTACTTTACAATTTCAAAAAATATCCAAATGTCTTATTTTGTGCCATAAGAAAAAATATTATATATGTAATGTAATTTTTGAGCACCTTTAAGTTTTAGATAATTTATATTATTGTATAACAGCTTCCGAGTTTTGCACTAATATTTTCAATGTTTCAAAAATGAAAACCTTGCAAAACGATTTCTCATCAAGCCGTTTTGATGTCTAGAATATTTTTTAAATGTTCGCTTCATACTATATCTACAAACTGTTTTCCAAGGTTCTCACCACTTATGATGTAAAACAGTTACTTTGCTAATATGCTTAATCTACTTCGTATTTCACATACTAAAATAATTATTTCAATCAGAATGCAATGACATTTCAAACACAAATAAATTTAAGCATATCAAATTTTAGACCGCATCAGCAATACCTAGAGCCATGCTCCAACGCTGTTGAAGTCAAAATATATCACATCCCTTGAAAAATTTAACGGGATCAGTCTATTGCTACTTTTATTCAAGCCTTTTTTCACATTCTCTACACGTAGTTATGAATACGATGAAAGTATATTGCTGTTTCTCAAACTGCTGTTCTATCATGTGTCATGACTACGAAATTTTAAACCCCACAGAATTACAATATCCATAATTAATTAGGTTGATTGTTCCAAAGGGGTGGGTTGTTCTATATAATTTATTACTATAGAAATTGAAAAATGTGTATTTAATGTATCTGGGGCTATCTTAATACAGAAAATAAAAAGTTATTTATAATGAAAAATCGATTATATCGTTCATTAATTTTTCCGATATTCCTTAATATAAATTGCATAGAGTAAAGAAAGTTATGTTGATTATGCAATATACACTAAATTATAATTCGATAGTGTATAAAATTACAATAATGAGTAAAATGTGAAATGGTATACTTAAATTAAATTACTAACGTATTTAATATTTTTTTGCACTAAATTAATTTATTAACCGAAGTATTAACACACTTAAGTTGTTGTTGTTGTTGAGACCCAGACCGTCCGACCTACCAGAAAGGTGTAAGGTAACTGTTTGGACGGTCGGGAAGTGCCACCCAATTTAGAGCGGAACCCAGTGGGGGAAGCATCCACAGGGACCATACCCCCCCTCCTTAACACTTAAGTATAAAATTGTAACGAGTTTGTTTAAACTAAGTTTATACATAAATTTAATTACTAACATAGTTATTTGAAATGGAAATTATTATCAGTTAATTAATTTATTTTTTATTAACTACAATATTAACACACTTAAGAAAAATATAAAATAGCAGTGAAAAGGTTTTGAAACGGATTTTCAGCGCTTACTTTTATAGTTCTATTTTAGAGTATAATTTTAGAACTACTTCACATTGACAAGCTAAAAAATCTGTACAATGATCAAGAAACTGTTTTCATCTCTTCCATTTGATTAAGGCATCAATCAACAGAATTTATGTATAACTAGCCGAATTTATGTACAACAAGATATCAAACAAGTTATGTGTAACTTGTTCGAACAATTATCGAACAAGTTATGTATAACTAGCAGACAAAGTACAACCCTGTGCAAAGAGGCTGTAGAAAACGTCCGAGCGTTTGAAAACGCGTTTTAATTTTCTTATGTGCGAGCTCACAGTGTGACAATTAGTACCTACCAAAATTTGGTTAACGTATATGTTACGTGCTTCTTTCCTAACCTATTTGCACAAGAAAAATTGGATGTGGGAAGTCTATGACTTTCTATACAGACGCAAATTACTTTTTTGAATGTTTAATTCATGATGCAGAAATGTTTAATTCCAGAACATTTTGAATGTTTAATTCCAGAACACTAAAATATTTAGAGAACAGTTCATCATATAGTTCTGGGATCAGATTTATTCGCTCGTCAGAAATTATATAAAAACAGGTAATTAATTAATATGTTTCAGAAAATTTAGTCATTTGTATCAGATTTTCCCTATCTTTACGGACAACTTCGCAGAAAAGGGGTGGTTATATTTTTCCGAAACAAGCCAAAATTTAATCTGAATCAGGATTAACCTCTAACGTAACTGCTAAACTTCAGGAAATTCCATTAAAGAGTTCTTTAACTACAGTGATAAATGTATTCAGTCCCTCAAAATGAAAAATTTCAATAGCTCGATAATGGCCCATTTTAGAGTATTTGCGTTGGCATTACTCTTTTCGTAGGCAAAAATTACGTATAAAACAAGCATGTAATTAATACATGTGAACATACGCAATCTTTTATTTTAGATATCTTCAATTTTCTCAGGCCATTTCACAAAGAAGGCAGAATTATTTTTTCCAAATCATAACAAAATCTAATCAGAACCAGAATATTACATAGGCGATTTATCTGCCAAATTTTATGAAGTTTAGGCAATTAGTTTTTCAGATAGAGTGAATGTATACCCTTTTTGTGGGACATTTTTCAAAAAAAGGCAAGTTCATTTTTTCTAAAACGTACCAAAATCTTATCAGCACAAAGGCAACCTGCAAGTGACTTATCGACAAATTTTTGGAAAATCAGTTTTTCAGCTAGAGTGCACAGACAGATACATACAGACAGACGCACACAGACGTCACACTAAAAATATTACTTTTCCTACAATATTACATGGTAATGCATTTCATTACATTCATGTGTGTGTAGTAAGTAAATAGTGTGCAGTAGTAGTATATATAGTGTTTTTAGTAGTATATATAGTTAAATAACTAACTATGCGCTATAAGATGAGAGTAATTGCAGCGCTCCTAGTGCAAAATTTGGCACTTAGCATTCCTATCTTGGAAATTATGAGAGATATGGGAAAAACTAAATTAGACACCACTAGAGCAGTTACGAATTAGTTGGAAATGGCATATACTACAAAGCATGGGGTAATTAGAAGGCTGTAAACTTAAAGGAAATGCAAGAATTATGATACGCAATAATGAAGAAATTGAGTATATTCCCGAACAGCATTTTTTTTACAGTGACTTTACGACGTCACAGGACATCTCAGTACGTCTCGGCAAAGTCATCTTGAGGTCACAGCGAAGTCATTTTGGTCATTTTCATGATCGTTTGTGACATTGCATACTAACTTGTTTGTGACATCACATTGTAATTGTCATTGTAACGTCGTCACATTGTTACGCGTTAATTAAATTGTAGAAACGTCACAGAATATATTCACAATGAAGTTACAAATATACTAATACGCAACGTCGCATAGAAGTCACAAATATGATGCCACATTGTGACCCAGGTGTCACGTGACTACAGCGTTACTGTCGCACATGTGACGATCTTTGCTGTGAGGATTGTTAGCATTTAATGCAATATGGGTACTTACATAATTTACATATCTGCAAATTTCTTCCGGTAGTATGAGTTTTTCCTGCAAGACTTTTGCTGCGACAGCGACAATAATCTGTTTCAGAAAAGTAGTCTATTACAGCCTTCTAATTATACCATCATTTTTTGCCATATATAATTTTCTACTATTTCGTGGATTCTCTACATGCTTATAATTTAGTTTTTCCCATATCTCTAATCATTTGATATTTGCGGCGATACAGATCACATGCTTTTAATCACAGTTTTATGACTGATTTGACCCGGAAAGTTATGACTCCAAATAAATACACGGCAATCAAATTGCAGGTGTAGTTGGCGAGAAATGTCTCAGAGCTAAGACTTAAACCGAGCTTCAATGGACACTGAAAGAGCAAGCAAATAGGGTATATAAACTCCAAGCAAAATGATGTGACTACATGAAGGAAAGTCAACAAATATAATTGAATTGTTGTTCAAAAGTTGCAGAAAAAGTGTCGTGATTTCAATGGAATGATTAATAAAAAGCGGAGAGAGAAAGTCGAGATTTCAACCGAATGATGAATTCCAGAGTTGAAGAGAAAGAGTAGTATTTTCAAGCAGTGTGTTCAGAGAGAGTCGCTATTCAACTGAGTAATGAGAATGGTATAAAGACGAAGTGTGACTCAAAATGTCAGAAAACAATCGAAATATATCCCAGTCATGCTGCGCTACATACCCGAAATACGCAGTTATGTGCCAGTCTTCATGTTAGGTCAATTTTTGATCTTTGGAATAAGATTCAAAAGACCTGGTCTCACACGGTACTTTTCTCCTCCTTAAGCACTTGTTAAAATTGATGTAAGTTTAATTAAACAAGAAAGATCAATCATGCTTAAAGCATTAATTATGAAACACTTTCCAACTTCAATGCAATTTTATTTAAACATGTCCAAAATGCAATACATTCCTCGGTAATATTTTAAAACTTATCACAATACTACATTAATTTATTATATTTGAAACCTTAAACCTTCATCGAAAAAAATGAACTACATTCAAATGACGGCATTGAAATATAAATTGACTGGTTTAAACTTCTCTAAAATGTGATACATACCTCGGTAATAATTTTAGAATTATCATAATACTACGATAATTTATTATATTTGAAAACTTCATCGAAAACAACTGAAATTCATTCAAATGACGTCATAGAAAAATAACACGCCAGGCTCTCTCTATAAAAGCAGCATTTCATTCATAAATAATTTCCCATTCATTTCATTCTTCACAATACTACAATAATTTATTTTATTTAAAAATTAAGACCATGAAGCTACAAGTAATTAAACTCTATGCGTAAAACTTCATCGAAAAAAATCGTCCTTCTCTTTTTAAAATCAATGAATATTTCATTCATATCATGTATGCAGACACCATGAACTGAATGTTTTTGTGTTAAAGAAATACAGCAATTGTAATACAACTCATTCTACATATTTTGCTGTTTACATTTTACATAAGTGAACAATAGGCTTCGTTGTAGAAATAATCAAATTTGGATGAGCATTTAAACTCAAATATATTGTAATTGCGTTGTTTCAGTATGTAGATGCATAGAATTTAAGCAAAAATAAAGCAGTTTTAGGACAGATACAACACTTAATATGAATTAAAAAGAACTTTAAAAATCACGACTTTGAGACAAGATGGATGCCATATATGATTTTGAAGTGGGTCACGTGATTTTTTGATATCATGGTCACGTGATCGCTTGATATAAGAGGTGTTATTATTATTTTAATTTTTATTTAAAAAACTACTGAATATATTTCGCTGATTTTTTTTATATATTTTATGGAACAATTTGAATATTACCTAAAATTTTCGAAGCAATTTATGAATTTTAAATCCTCTTAAAAAATGTTTGAAAAATTAGGTCCCATAGATTCATTATGTCCCATATTTCATTTTTTCAACCCTGGTTCAATCCAAAACTAATTGGGTGATATTATTAATTTATATTCCCATAGGTCCTATAGACCGTCTGAACAACATACTAAAATTTCATTTTGATTAAGCCACTCTTACGGCAGTTATCGGGCTAACGGACAGACAGACAGACAGACAGGCAGAATGAACAAAGTCATAAACACTTTTCAACTTTGTTGTAAAGTGTTAAAAAACAATAATAGAGGTGTGAATAAATGGTAATATATTTTAAAAGTTTAAAATGTGGATTTTAAGGTATAGTGTTTTGATTTAATGGTTATGTTAAGGAACTCATGCAAAGAAGTAATGGTGGGTTTTGCGGCCATAATAGCAATGTACAAATGTTACGATTCACAACCACTATTAATTAAGATTAATAATTAAATCCACAATATTTTAAAAAAGTAATAAAATCATTGTTTTTTCACCACATTTTCCAAGCTGGGAGTTTCAGGTTCCAAATTTTGCCACTAGGGACGCTACGGTTAATCTCTGATAGCGCATGGTTATTTTTCTACACCAATATCTAACTTCCATAGCTGCAGCTGTGTTTGTCCCAAAGTTATTTAACTTATCTGGAATACTGGAGCCGGTGCAAATAGCACAAACTGATCTAGAAGAAGGATGAACCTTCTGTATAAAATGGCATATCTAACTAAACCAAAAGGAATACGAAATGTTTATAATGTCTCACGGAAAGTTATAGGCCAGACCAAAAGTCTCAAGAAGTATTTGGGCTTACGAAATTTTTTTTTCAAAAAAATAGGATATATTTTTAATGCCGCTACACTATGAGGTAATTGTATGGGGGATAATCTCCTTTTTTAGAAGGTATGGGGCTATATCGCTAGATGTTAGTGATAGGGGAAAATGTTAATTACAAAGTTGTACAGTGTTTCAAAATTAGTACTAAATATAAAATGAAAAGAAAATTATTAAAAGCAGCTTAAATAATATAAAAATTATTAGCATTGAACACTTTTTATGGAGGAAAAATTACTTCGTCATCAGCGCATACAAGAAGTACACTCTTCACTCATCAGAGAAATATTGGCGACTGCTGCAAAAACGGCAAACGTAGCAGAAGTGAAGAAAGGGTGTAGCTAACGGCGAAAGAAGGAAAAGGGGGGTAAAGGAAACACAGGAGGAAGGAACAAGACGTGTAACATATTCCTAATTCCATTTTTAATTTGTACTTTTTAAAAATATTTTCGAATGTTTCTTATTTAATATCCTTTATTAATAAAAATTATCCTTTTTTCAATTCTGAATGGAAATATCTGGTTTAATTTTTCGCTTTCATTAACTCTCTTCTTCTGCTTCTGCTGTTTTTTTAATGTTCACTTTTGTCCTGTTTGTTTTTAATTAAATTGGCATTTTATGAACAACTGAGCACGTTAATTGAATCCTTTGTAGGACGTTCACCTTTATCTTTGTTATTTTACCATTCATTTATTATGTCCCACCTGTTGTTCTTTCCTCCTGGTTTATTTTTACCAATAATAGAGGTGTTATTAAAAAAATAATATAAACAATAGAATTATAACAATAATTAATTATAATTAAAACAATATTAATAATTTATAATTATTGCCGTTGAATCCTTTCCTTGCTCCTGCCACGTTTCTTTCTCTAGCATCTGTTAACGATCTTACTCTGCCACGGGAAGTTTGAGCATTTTGTATGTCCTGGCGAAGACTTTTAATTTTAATTTTATTCGTTAACTGCAAGTTAAACGGTATGCACTTATTACTAAGTATTTTTTCCCAAGCAAAATATGGAAGTACGCCTTAAGAACTAGTGTATATTACCTAATCCCCACCCCCAGTAAAATTGAATATTTAGATAATCAGACATAATAAAATTGACTTTATTTCACACAAAATATAAAATGTTCACCAAACAATGCATATTTGCACGTGTCATAATATTTATACGCATGTTTTCTAATTGTATTCTTACTTTCCATGCAATGCATGGTAATGTATAGGGAAAGTATTGGAATCATACCGAAATTTGCAACTCGAGTTTTCGTCGCATCTTCCCGTTTTGTTATTGAATACAAAAAAACTATTTTTAACGTGACGTCTGCACATGTGTCTCTCTGTCTAACTCAGTCTAACTCAAACACTAATAATTTAGTAGGTAAGTCACTTGTGTGTGATCCTGGTGCTAATTTTTCGGCACGATTCGGGAAAAATGAACCCGCCTCTTTTGAAAAACGGCCCGAAAACATATCATGTATTCACTCTAGCTGAAATACTAATTGACAATATTTTACAAAATTTGATAGATAAGTTACTTGTGGGATGTTCTGGTGCTGATTAGAGTTTGGTGCTATTCGAAAAAGAACAACCTTCCATTTTTACGACAACAAAAAACGAGAAAACAAAGACTATGTATGCTCAAATGTGTCAATTAAATGCTTGTTATATACGTAATTTTTAAAGAGGTATAGAATAAGACACTCTAAAACTCTGTAATTTACCGTTCTCGAAATATTTGAGGTTTTTAGAATTTTCCTTCTTTGGAAAATGTTTAATTACCAAATAAATATAAAAATTGAATTAAAACAACAAATTTAGTGTTATTTTGTGCAATTATACTCAATTTAATGAATTATACAAGAAAAAAAAAGATACAATGAATTTGAGTCTGCGGAGGTAGTCATGTGCTGCCCACATCAAATTTGTCCAATATTGTATGGGCATTTACATTATTACATGTAGATAAATTAATTTACCTTTTAAAAATTAGTTATTGAGAGTTATTTTCTAGTTTTCGCAATGGAACAGAAATGTTAAGATCTAAATTTGCAATTCTTAACGATTGCAATTGACTTTTACCCTATCCCTAACACATGCGATATAGTCCTCCCCCCTACCTTCCCAAATTTGGGGTCACTCCCTATGTAGTACCCTGTGTAGTGTCCTCCGTGTAGTGCCATGGATATTTAATGTATAGTTTTATAAAAGTATACGGTAGCCCAAATACTTCTGGATTTATTGCCTTTATGCGTGACATTCCTTTTCACCTCGTATATAAATACGATTAATTTACTGTGTGTTCAACTTGAAAAGTTTTAAACTCAAAAGATCTAATTAAAAATCAAAAGAACACATTGTTCGTGTACATCTAAAACTTTAAAGAGTTTCTAAGAATTTTTCTATTCCTTTATGTTTACTAGAAAGAATCTCTTATGCGTTTAGTGAATAACGCTTCAACAAAAAATTGCATTTATCAAACGCGTGGTTATGCTAAACGTTCTTTCTCTTTCAAAATAAAAATATTTCTTGGAAGAACATTTGGTTTCCATTACAGTTGTATTGATTCATCCTAGAAGTTTTAACCAGTGTTCATCGAGACAATTGAAAAGTTGCGTTTGAAAAACAGCTCGAAATATATTTTACTTTTTAAAAGAAGAAAGGGCCCTGAAAGTCTAAACCCTCTTAGAAAGATATATATAATATATATATATATATATATATATATATATATATATATATATATATATATATATATATATATATATATATATATATATATATATATATATATATATATATCTTCAAATTTTCATCTTTTGGTGTCTGTAGTCTGAGTTTGGGTATTTATAGTAATGTACTACTGCACAATCGGAAACAGGCATTTGTTTGGATAAATTAAAATTAAATATTCAGACCTAAAGATGAATTTAATTCTGGTTAATTTTCGAATTTGGGCCGGTGCTGTTCTTTTCTATTATCGGAATTATGGCCGCAATCTTAATTCCATAGTGACGTTAATATTTCACGATTACTTGAATTGATCATTTTTATTATTATTACATTTTTCTAATATATATATATATATATATATATATATATGTGTGTGTGTGTGTGTGTGTGTGTGTGTGTGTGTTAATTGATTGATGCAATTTTAAATGTGGATTTAAATGTTAATGTAAATTTAGATTTAGTTCTTATTATAAAATGTTAAGTATTGTTAAATTTTATTTTAAATGTCATGTTTCTATGGGAAATACTTAAACTTAATGTTTTTTCTCATGTGAGGAATGCAATAAAAATGAAATAATATTATTAGGTAAACATGTTTTAGACGTTCTAATTTTGTATACTTACCTGAATAATTTTAAGCTGCACTTTCGCGAAACAGTACATGGATTCATATGCAAAAAAATATTTCCCCACAGATATCACAAATATAACCCTTGATTTTACTCTAGAAATGCTTATATTTATATATCATTTCATCGAAGTATTTTGACGTTTGATGTTACCGTACAGACGTACCAGATTAGATTTTATTGTAACAATGATATACTGTTTTAGGAACTTTGGGTTGGTTTTCCTATCACCAAACAGAGGGCGTGATAGAAAACACAGAATACCCCTTATATGATCATGATTTGACTAGTAATTACGCCTTCCACAGGTAAGGAAACAAATATCATTAAACTGCGACTTTATTAACAAGTTCAACTTTAATTAACAAGTTCAACTTTAATTAACAATTTATGAAACAATGCATTAACAATGCAATGCATGAAGAAGTTGACAGTAGTCGTCCTAACCAGAAATTGGCTCAGTTAAGTTCTGGATTGTGGTGACAATAACAGTTTGACTTTGGAGTCGTTAAGGGTTTTGAAGGTCCTGGGAAGAATTACGACGGCTATGTTCGGTTTTCCTTACTTAGTCGGTGACTGAATTTTCCGCCTTATAAATCACCAGGACTCCTTGATAGTCTCGAATGATGTACGATTACCTCCCATTATTCTATTCCAGGGGAGAGAAATTTAAAAATAAAATTGAAATTGTGTATGTGTGTTTGCCTCATTATAATGGGGAAAAGGCTGCACCAAATTTTATGAAATTTAGTGGATAGCCGTGAGAAAACCCCACTCAAAATATAGTCTATGCTTCGTATGTCTAGATGTAGGGATTTTTGAAATGTCTTTAAACATAAAAGACCAATCATACATAAAGCAATAATCATTAAACACCTTCCAACTGCAATACAATTTTATTTAAATTTCTCTAAAATGCGATACATTCAGTGTCAATACATTTAAAATTATCTCAATACTGCAATAATTTAATATATTTGAAAATTTCATCGACAAAAATTGAACTTTATTCAAATGACGTCATTGAAGGATAAATCGCCTGGCTCCCTATGAAAAAGCGGTACATATTTCATTCATACCCAGTTATTCAATTCCTTTCCTTCATTACAGTACTACAATAACTTATATTACTTAAAAATTTAAATCCATGGAGGTAAAAGTAATTTAACTGTATGCTTAAAACTTCATCGAAAAAGTCTGCTATAAAATCGTCTGCTCTCTACGTAAGTTATTGAATGTTTCATTCATATCAACTATATTACAGATTCCAGAGCTAAATAATTTTGATTTAAAGAAATTCGGCAATTCTTATACACCTCATCTTACCGATTTACGTGTTTACATTCTCCATGAGTTAAAAATTAGGCCATAATAATAAAAAAATAATCAAAGATTGATTATCATTTAAACTCAAATATATTATAATTGCGTTGTTTTACAATGTAGATGCACATAAATTAAGCACAAATAAAGCGGTTTAAGGTCGGGTACGAAACTAAATATAAATTAAAAAGAACTTTAAAAATCACGATTTGGACACAAAATAGATGTCATATTTTATATTGAAGTGGGCCACGTGATCTCTTCATATGGTATGGGTAATAATGTAATTATTTTAATATTTATCAAAACAACTACCGAATATATTTTGCTGAATTTTTTTTTTATTTTTATGGGATAATTTAAATATTTCCTAAAACCTTCGAAGGAATTAGTGAATTTTAAATTCGCTAAAAAATGTTTGAAAAATTAGCTCATATATGGTTCAATGTATTTCATTTTTTCTACCCGGGTTCAATCCAAAATTAATTGTGTGATATTATTCAGTTATATTCCCATAGGTCCCACAGACCGTCAGAACAACACACCAAATTTCATTTTGATAAACTGATTTTTACGGCAGTTATCGTGCGAAAGGACAGACAGACAGACATAATGAACAAAGTCATAAACACTTTTCAACTATGTTGCAAAGTTTTAAAAAAACGAACTTTCTATAGAGATAGTACTATGCAGAAGATATTTTTTCCACAAATGCATTGGAAAAAGATGATATGTTGTTAAGCATCGGAATTAAAATCAGTGAGTTTATACAGCAGACGATTTTTAGTTACACTTTACAGCATAGTTGAAAAGCGTTTATGATTTTGTTCATTCTGTCTGCCTATCCGTTCGCACGATAACTGTTGTATATATGACTTTAACAAATTGAAATTTTAGTATGTTGTTGGGACGGTATGTGGGACGTATGCGAATGTATATGAATAATATCACCCAATTAGGTTTGGATAAAACGGGATCGAAATAATGAAATAAATTCAACCCTATGGGACTGAATTTTTCAAACATTTTTTAAGAAAATTTGAAATTCACTAAATTACTTCGAAAATTTGAAATTCACTAAATTACTTCGAAAATTTGAGGAAATGTTTAAATTATCCCAGAAAATATATGAAGATAATTTCAGCAAAATATATTCGGCAGTTTTTAAATAAAAATTAAATAATAATCACACCCATATGATATGAAGAGATCACGTTACCCACTTCATAAATAAAATACGGCATCTATATTTTTTCTCTGAGTAAAAATCGCGATTTTTACAGTTCTTTCAAATTTATAATTTATGTTGCATTCACCCTAAAACCGCTGCCCTGTTTCTGTGCAGCTATATTCTGTGCAAACAGAACTACAATATTTTTTTAATTTAAATGAACATCAAAATTTGATTATTTCTGCAAGGAAGCCTAATTTATGCAGAATACAAACACATCAAGCTCTAAGATGAGCTGCATAAGAATTGCTGAATTTTTTTAACACAAAATTATTTAGCTCTGGCAAATGGAATATTGGGGATATAAATGAAATATTCATTAATTTTACATAGAGAAGAGGACGATTTTATAGCATTGCCTTTTTCGATGAAGTTTTAAGAATGGAGTTAGAAAATAATTTTGCATTTATGGTTTTAAGTTTTTAAGTAAACTAAATTATCGTAGTATTGTGATAATTATAAAAATATCACCACCGAATTGAAAATGGAATAAAAGTGTTTGAATAAAATATTCACTAATTTTACATAGAGAACCAGTCGTCGATTTGCATTTCGATGACGTCATTTGAATAAAGTTCGATGATGTTTTAAGCTTTCAAATATAATAAATTGTTGTAGTATTGTGATAATTTAAAAAATACCACCTCTGAATGTTTGGCATTTTAGAGATGTTTAAATAAAATTACATTGCAGTTAGAAACTTCTTCATAATCAATGCTTTATGCATGATTGATCTTTCTTGCTAAGTACTTTCCGATTTAAAAAATTAAGAAATGTATACAAAAATAAAGTTATAGGAATTACCTTTATGACTGAATTTGGATTATATCAATTGCGACTTTTAGGTTGAAAAGTTGCGGGGATAATTGATATTTCTAAGGTTTTACGTCATCTGTTTTATTTTGGCAAGTTCTTTTCAAACTCAAAATACCGAGTTTAGCCAAATATTAGAACTGAATGAAAAGTGTGTTGGTAAATCTTCTAATACCATTTCTAATACCATAAAACCGTTAGAATATGTTCCTTGGCCGATACTATATGTGCGACGAGATTTATCATTTTAGGTCACCGAGGAAGCGTCCTTGAGATCTGGAAAATCTTTTCGAATATTTTTCTGGGTACCAGGAGGTTAGAAAGGATACTCTGTTATATTTCGATGATACTTTTAAGTTCGCAAGAATTTTCATTCTCTACGTCTCAAGAACATTTTTGGAAGGGTTTGTAAAAAAAAAACACGTTAAACAATTATTATTTATCTAGATAGTTTAGTCGGATTTCTGTGTTTTGTACATCTTCTAAAATTTCTCAAATTAATCTGTGTGTCTTCGTTCCAGAGGCCGATGACCTATTCAAAAATCAACGTTTCACATGCCAGTCATTAAATATAAAGACATAATGAGCAGAAGATAATAAACGTTTGTGAGATAAATGCGATTTTTGTAGTAATTCTTATGATATGCTAGTAATGATTTCTGGACTAGTTTGCTAGTAATGATATACGCTAGTGATATATGCTATAGTATATATATACTATATACTATAGCATATATCACTAGCATATATAGCTAGAATATATAACTAGCATATATAGCTAGAATATATAGCTAGAATATATTACTAGCATATATAGCTAGAATATATTCTAGCATATATAGCTAGAATATATGCTATAGGTAGTGATATATGCTATAGTATATATTCTAGCATATAGTAATGATATATGCTAGTAATGATATATGCTAGTAATGGTTTCTGGACTAGTTTCAGTAGGCGGCACTAGACATACAGCTGATTGAGACTAACTGATGGGTGATCAATCAAACAGATCACATTTTGCTGAAGGTAGAGTCATCAAACGCATATACACTGGAAACTTAACCTATAAGTAAAATCTAACATTTTGGCAATTTATTCGAAAAAATTGATTAATTCAGAATGTTTTCTAATAATCTTTCAGCTGTAATTTGAGAACGACTAAACACACAAAATTGCGCTTTAGATATTCATGCACAAGAAGAAAATAATAAGATTTGCGTAATTAAATTAATTTGTATACAATCAACCGTTTTCGCGATATTTTAATATATAGTTACAGCAGACGAATTTTTAATTCCATTTTTTTATTGAAGTTATTTATAAGATTTTATTTTATTGTGGTAGCAATGTTTACCAAGTTAGATTTCAAATATCGAAATTATTTGACGGCTATTCTTCAAATCAAACCATTGAAAAATATTGCCTTACTTTATTAATTTTACTTAAAATGTTGGAAAATTTTGAAAATAAGTCACACAAAATTGCGTTTTATACATTCATGCTGACCGAATTACATTTTAAATACCGAACTCGTTTAATGGCTATTCCTTAAATCAAACTATTAAAATTGAATGCCATATTTTATTGATTTTTAACATTATTCATTATTCTCAACATTTCAACATTTTCAGATATTTTATGTCTGAAAATGTCTAAAATACATACAGTGATAGTAGATGAAATATTGCT
Source organism: Amaurobius ferox (assembly GCA_951213105.1). Lineage (NCBI taxonomy): Eukaryota > Metazoa > Arthropoda > Arachnida > Araneae > Amaurobiidae > Amaurobius > Amaurobius ferox. The sequence goes on from OX578143.1 coordinate 37,491,921, forward strand.
TTGCATGTCTCACTGTCCATGCTAATAAAACTATAAAATGTGCGCCATTTTCATGCTTACATTTAATTGTTTTTTCAATATTCAGAACATTTAAGAAATGTGTAGGTGTTATATACAATTACCACTAGCCATACCTCCGCATCGATGCGCTGGTGTTGTTGTTGTTGAGACCCAGATAGTCCGACCTACCAGAAAGGTGTAAGGCAACTGTTTGGACGGCCGGGAAGTGCCACCCAATTTAGAATGGAACCCAGTGGAGGAGGCATCCACAGGGACCGTACCCTCCTTCCCCTACCACCAACCTCTCGGAAGGACTTACGGACCGACATGTTTAGCGTGATCGTATTCCGCATGGGCACGGCGGCAGTTGTGGCAGAGTGCAAAACCAGCGCGAAAAACAACCGGGCTACCGCGTCCGAAATGTGCCAACAGCACGCAGTGTTCTCAGGTGGTCACCCACCCAACGTATTAACCGCGCCCGATGCTGCTTGACTTCGGTGATCTAACGATAACCGGTGTTATCAGTACGGTAGGGCCGTTGGTTATCGATGCGCTGGTGTATGTGACTTATAGGGGAAGGAAATAGCTAGTTTTAATATAAGCATACATCAATATTAAATACTTCAACTGTTTCACAAAGCATGAATTTAAGGAATCACCTTAGCATTCTTACACGCATGTAAAAGATAAACCTAATATATTATTTAAACTATTGATATTTTGGTAATACTACTGTACTACACCCCATTTATGGTAATTGAATTCCGAAATATTTTTGGAATTTCGTTTCTCACGATGATGTGGGTGATAAAACAATATAAAAAAAGGTTTTTAAATAATTACGTTTCTATCGATATGATGCGTGCGTTTACATTTCTTGATATTTTCATTTCACTGTATGTTTCGGTTACCAACTAAAATAAATGACGGGGCTTTGTGAAAACAAAAGACCCATTTCCAGAATGTAAGGTTTTGTTTACAGTTACGCTAAAGAAGAATAAACACTGCAAAATGCTAAACATTATGTATTTACGAATGGAACGACAAATTTCATTCGTAAATATATAATGTTTCCTTTCGCTTTTTGAAATATTCGGCGATCATGAGTAATTCCTATCACGTCATGTGCATTAATAAGTGATGTTTATTGTCATTCTGTTCTAAACATAACTTTAAATTCTTCATAGACTATTTAGTGCTGTTTCCAGTTCTTTTATGACTATATATAAGGAAGCGAGCTTAAATTATTATCACCCTTGACATTTATCTTAATGCTTTGAAAAAGAATTTAAATGAAATTAAATTACTTCAAATGAAATATCCTATCAAAGGTCATTTTATCCTATCCTATCAAAGGTTCATCATTTGTTATTTGTAAAACTCAAGCGATATACCTTTATCAGTGATATATTATTTTTAATTTACGGATGATTAATGATAAATATAATTTTAATTCAATTACTTTACGTATTTGTGAAAATGGAAATATTTTAAGATTAGCAAATGTGTGACCTAATATCTTATCAAATTTATGACATACCCTCCTTCAACTGAATCAACGTTGCAAGAATCAATAAAATAATTTCATATTTTCTGGCAAAAGAGCAGCTGTAGCTAAACGAAGATGGTACAAAAGTTGCGTTATTGCTACCGCTAATGGGATTTCTTTTGTTATAAAGAGACAAGATAAATTTAATATTTCCAGGTTTAAAAAAATGTTTTCCGCTATTCTATTAAAATACTACGCTTTATCAGATCTGTAAGAGTATTAGATTTAATAGTATAAAAAGTGGGGATTGGGAGAATATTCTGATGCTTAATTTGTACTCTAACTGTACATTTAAATACCAAAACAATTCGTTTTATCGTTTTAAATTAGAAAAAGATGTAGCTAAAATGTAATGGACCAAATTTCACAAAAGTTTGTAGATCAGTCACCTGTAGGATACCATTATGCTGATTATTTCAAATTAGCACCAGGGTATCCCACAAAAGACTTCAAGATTAAAGATACCCACAGGTGACAACTTCATATTTCTAATATTTATACTAAATCTTATAGGTTATCCTATAGGTCCGATAGGTATCCTATCTCGGTTACATTAAGATAATTACTCGGGATTTTACTAATGAGGATACCATCATTGTTTTCTTTAATGCCGTGGTCAGGTCTGGGCTTGAGTATGCGTCTTTGGTGTAAAGGCTTTTTCATACTGTCCATTCAAACAAGATCGAGATTATTCAAAATACATTCTTGAGATATCTATATTACAAGGAAACTCAAATTTTTGTTATGCCTTATCCGCTATTTTTCTACGTAATGCATTTAATGTTAAAAGCTTACAGAACAGAAGGAATTACATTTTATTTTCAATCTTAAGGAATCTGTTCAATGGCGGAATTGATTGTTCGGCTATATTGGGTGAGATCGAGTTTCATGCTCCCTAGTATTCAACCTAAAGCATGAATTTATTTTCTGTAAGGAATTGTAGTTCGAATATTGGTCGTAATTGTGAAAATAAGTAATTTTTGTAAATTATACCACGACTTCTACAATAGTCTCCATGTATTTTATTCAACGGAAATGGATTTTAAGAAGCATTTGCCTTAAATATTTTATATTTTAATGTATACATTCATTTGCATTTGTTTGCGAATATTTTTGTCGTCAATAATTTGCATTTTAATGTATTTTATTATATTTTAATCTGTATATTTTGTATTGTATTCTTATCTTGCACGCTGTTACTGGGACTATGTCCTGTAATTTTCAGTTCTTTTAAAACAAATAAAAATAAAGAAATAAAGATATAAAATAAGATTTTAGAAGGATTCGAAAAAGAAGAACCTGACTTTGTACGAAATTTCCCGCAAAAATCGTAAAAATCTAACATAAAAGACTACATATGCTGAAATGTATCAATTTAATGCTTGTTTAATACGTAACTTTTATCAATGAAAATAATAAGATCAACCCCATTACTCTAAAATTAGCCGCTCTCAAGATATTTTATTTTATTCGCATTTTAGTCACGCCATGTTTAAAAGTAACTGGAGTTATCAAATAAAAACTGATTAAAATTTGATTAAAAGTGCAAATTCAGTGTAATTAAAATATTTATGGATGCTATTATGTACAATTACACTCAATTTAATGAATTATTAAGAAATAAAGAAAATGTGAATATGAGATTATGGGGAAAGTCATATACTGCCGACAACAGATTTTTTTTTACTTTAAGAATAATTAAATTGTAACTTCCGATTATGTTTCAACGCAAATTCATTCAATACCCTTTCCGGATGAATTCCCTAATCACGATGAATATAAATCATAGCTAAACCATCTATCATTTCTTCTTTCATATATCTCAAGAAAGTGTTTACCCATCTCAATGTTGAGATTGACTGTTCATTTGTAAAAGTAGTAACAGGAATAATGCACAAGATGTGTAACAGAGTTTTAATGATTGGATTAAACTGTAAATAATGCAATGCAACGGATTTCGTTTTCCGGTGTATCACTTTTTCTACAGTGCATGGTAATATATAAGGTGTCCCCAAAAGATTGAAACGCAGTTTATTTCATTATCTCTTGCAGATAAGTGGGCAATGTAAATTGCAAAAATGTTGAAAGTAAGGTAGGAAATAAGACTACGTTAATGAAATTGTCCTCCCATTAATTTTCAAAAAGTTACACATTTTAAATTTTTATACGACACCCATAGACAAAGTTGGTCAATTAGAAAATTTTTATTTTTAATGCAATAGGATGATTAAAGAAACCCGCATATCTGTATCTTTAAAATTGAGTGAGTTAAATGTAATTGAAAATTGAACATTGTGAATGGGGACCATATATCAAATTAGAAATGTAAATTTATAATATATCACAAGAAAGATACATCTGGATGATAATACATAGGATACCCAACCGCGAAGTGAGTACCACTGCTTTATATGATCTCGGTCTCTGTAATGATTTATTTAGATGCATTTTTGATAAAAAAAAATTGACACATATTAACGTATTTTTAATCTAAACGATATCCATCGTCAATTTGTTTATGATCCCTATTTTCACTAATGAAACAGCCTGTCACATGGTACGGAAAACTGGCAAAAGTCAGATTTTTTTCCTTTATCATAATTCAGTTTATTTTAAAGATACAGATATGGAGGGGTCTTTTAATGATCTTGTGGCATTAAAAATAAAAAAAAAATTCTGATTGACCAAATTTGTCTGAGGGGTTCGTATAAAATTTAAAAAGTATAACTTTTTTAAAATTAATGGCAGGACTATTTCTTTAACATAGTTTTATTTCCTACCTTACTTTCAACATTTTTGCAATTTACATTGCCCACTTATCTCTAACAGGTTAGGGATTAAAGTGCGTTTCAAACTTTTCGGGACACCATGTATAGGGATAGTATTGGAATCATGTCAAACACCGCAACTCGAGTTTTCGACGGATATAGACGTTTTGGAACCTCTATAATACGAAAAAAAACATTAACGTGACGTATGTGTGTGTCTGTGCAATGTATATAAACCCTCGAACTCAAAACTAATGAACTGAATTTTATAAAATTTTACAGTTAAGTCACTTGTGGGTTCCCTTGGTCCTGATTAGATTTTGATACGATTCAGGATAAAAGAACCTGCTTCTTTTTGGCAAAAAAAAAATCGTATGTATCTACTTTAGCTGAAAAACTAATTTACCAAATTTCACAAATTTTGATAGATAAGTCACTTGTCGGTTATTCTGGTGCAGATTAAATTTTGGTACTTTTCGGAGAAAAGAACTTGGCTTTTATTGCAATATGACCCACAAAAGTCGTCAAAATCTAATATAAACCAAACGCTACATATGTGTAAACGTATTAATTAAATGTTTGCTTTATACAAAATTTTTGATACGATGAAAAAAATAATACCAGACTTATTTCTGTAGGACCGGCCGTTCTCGAGATATTTTAGATTTCTCGCATTTTTGCTACGCGGGTTTTGAAAATGCATCGAGTTACCAAATGAAATTGAAAATTTGAAATAAAAGTGCAAAAGAAGTGTAGTTTCAAAGAATTATACGTGTTATTTTGTGCAATTAAACTCAGTTTAATGAATTATTATATAAATAAAGAGAAAATTAATTTGAGCATGTAGAGAAAATCATGTGTTAACCGCATCAGAATTTTATTTTACTGACATATGTTTATTTTCTATCGATATATTTCAGATGCATCAAGTGGTATCCTGCTTCTATTTCCGTCTTTTGCGCCAAAGACCATACAAGATCTGCAGTTCCGTCTTTTGCGCCAAAGACCATACAAGATCTGCAGTTGGGTGCCAAATCTTTGGCCTTATAACTCAATTAAGTAAATGCATCCATACCCGTTGTTGTTGTTGAGACCCAGACCGTCCGACTTACCAGAAAATCCATACCCTTTGTGTACTTGCTGAATGTATAATGCAAGGAAATGCATATAATGGTGTAGGAATCGGCGTGAGTTCCAACATACGATATCTCAGTTCATTAGACATTGTAACAACTGAAATGAAATTATTGATATCAAAGTCATTAGTTTTCAAAATTACCACGCCGTCATTTTGTTCCGTAGGATTCAAAAAACTAGATTTACCACTTTTATTCAGGATTTCCTTTATTTCTGTCGATTTTTTTACATCAAAAATCCTATAAAATTGCTGGCCATGTTCGCTTCGATATATTCCTTTTGTTTCACCATATTATCGTGAATCCTCAACTTGACGAAATATAACACAGGCTTTCTTTCAAACAAAAAGTAAGATTTCGGAGAATTTTTAGAAACAGTTGTTTAGAAAAGCTAGTTGTAGGTGCAGATTACGTGCATATCCTTGGGCGCCTATCACTGAAAGTTGGCGTTTACAGGATATGGCGTTTAACATGAAGTCTGACCTGTCCAACATTGACAGGTAGTGATTTCAGGAATGAATAAAGAAGATTAAGCGGCGGGATTCCCCCAACTCCTCGACAAGGAACATAAAAAAACATATCACGCTCTGACACAAGTGTTGTCAAATATTATCTAAAACTAGAAAAACGAGACTGAAATATTCGCCAAATAATAATAATAATATTCCATTCAGCTGATAACTTGAAGTGAAGCAATACATATCTGGTGTCACCTGCTTCATTTCACCAGCCGCCATTGCTATCCAATGACGTGAAATGGGTTCTCGAAATTGGGACAAAGATGCAGAGAAGGTAGAGGACCGGTATTCAGCTATTATCATAGACATTTTATATTTTTGAATGATTTAAGACAAAATTGAGAGCATCAGCCCTGAAATGTTGTCAACATTTGCCACCGCCCATAGCTGAGATCACAGAAGTCTATGTTGTTGTTGAGACCCAGACAGTCCGGCGTACCAGAAAGGTGTAAGGTAACTGTTTGGATGGCCGGGAAGTGCCACCCAATTTAGACCAGAACCCAGTGGGGGAGGCATTCACAGGGAACGTACCCTCCTTCTCCTATCACCAACTTCTCGGAAGGACTTAAGAACCCACATGTTTAACGTGATCGTACTCCGCGTGAACACTGCGGCTGTTTTGGCAATGGCGGGAATTGAACCTGGGCCTGACAAGTGCAACTCCCGCGCGCTAACCACTGGGCTACCTCGCCCCTCAGAAGTCTATGTGTTAAAGGTCTATGTTGCAGTCGTCAGAAAGATCAGCTGACCCTTTGAGTCTTCCCTGAATTCACTTCTGATTAATATATCTGGAACTGATATTTTGGAAAATGAGATATGAGATATTTTAATGAAAAATTTTAATAAAACTATTTTTAATAAAAAATTATTTTTATAAATATAGATAAAAGTATTTTATAAATATTTTTAAAATATTTAAAATATTTATACTTAAAATATATAAATATTCGATTTACAGAATATTCATTGGAAATAAAAAACCTTTATAGTCTCTTGTCGGGTAAAGGTGTTATTTACAGGATTCTTAAATTTCAGGAGTTGTATTTATCTATACCTACATATGTGTATGTTTTTGTATTCCACATTAAAAATACAAACCCTAAACTGAAGACGAAAACATGGCATTCAAGACTAATAGGATGCAGGCAATTTTTATTTGATTTTTCTTCTATTTGGGAGAAAGACAATTCCATGGCTCTGTGATTCAACATTTCCGAATGTGAGTCATCTTAGTAAGAATTTCCTTTCCTATACTTTAAAGCTGTTTTAGAACACTATTTCACTCTTACTTTGATATATTTTTTGCTTTTGAAAATGTTGAAAGCTATCTCTATATTTGTATTTAAAAGAAAAAAATCTGATGTGGGCAGCACATGACTTGCCCTGCAGACTTTATTCACGTTCTCTTTATTTCAATTAAATTTAATTCACTTTTAATTCACTTTCCGTTCTCATTTGGTAACTAGATTTATTTTCAAAGATGGCGTCCCGAAAATGCAAAAAAACTACAATAGCTCGAGAACGTCTAGTCCTAGTGTAATGGGGTTGGTCTTATTATTTTCTTCGTTAAAAATTACGTATAAAACAAACATTTAATGGATATGTTTGAGCATAGGTAGTTTTTTATTTTAAATTTTGACGATTTTTGCGGGCCATTTCGCAAAAAAAGGCAGACTATTTTTTTTCGAATCATACCAAAATATAATAAGAACCGGGGTAATCCGCATGCGACTTCTACCGAATTGTGTGAAATTTGGCCCATTAGTTTTTCAGCTAGAGTGGATACAGGTAATTTTTACAGGCCATTTCACAAAAACAGGCAGGTTCTTTTATACTGAATCGTACTAAAACCTAATCAGCACCAGGGTCACACCCAAGTAATTTACCAACCAAATTTTATGAAATTCGGTCCATTAGTTTTTGAATTAGAGTGGATACATACATTACACAGGTAGACATACAGGCAGGTATATACATACACACACAGACACATACACAGACGTCATGCTAAAAATAGTTTTTTCGTATTGGTCTCGAAACGTGTAGATCCGCCGAAAACTCGAGTTGCGATTTTCGGCATGATCCCAATCATTTCCCTATACATTACCATGTATTGCAAGGAAAGTAATATATGAATATATAAACATTGGATTGTATAACATAAATGTGATTCTAATTTCAGGGATACATACATGCGTGATAATTTTAGATAAATGACAATATACCTGGAAAAGGCGTCTAATACATAAATATAATTTACATTTACGGTTACCGTTATATTCATAGAATAAAATTTCCATGTGTATATTCTCCAACATGATGCTGTTATGATTACATATATTCACTGTATGAATATATATATTCACGGCTTATTGTCTGTCGCGGAGGGAAAATGACATTTAGAGGTAACTATTGTTATTATTTAAAGGTCAAGTTTTTTGACATCCGTCTCAAATTTGACGAAATATAGCCAACTTGTCGAATTTTGGAATTTTCTCGAATATTGTAGATTTGTCATAAATTCCTCGAATTACTTCAATTTTTCTATAAATATCCACAGAGAGCATATAAGCTGATCATAGTGCAATTAGTTGTTGTTGGCATGATGCGAGTGTATTTCGCTTTACAAAGCTTGGAAATTTTTAATCGTACGATACTTAAAATAGATGGTTTAAGTTTCTTAAAGAATTCTACGAAATATTTATTTTTCTAGCATCGGTATAGAAATATAAATGAAGAATTTTCCTGCGGTCAAGTACTTATAATTATAAAAATATATTCATCTTTCAAATGCTCTGTAAATTTATTTATTTTCCTATATAAAACACTGTCATTGGCAAATAAATCTTTAAGCATACATTAGTAATAGAGCATTTTCAAGCCGATATATACAAGCATTTAGCTCACTATAAATAAGCGCAACCTCCATTTTTATTAACACTTTACAACAAAGTTAAAAAGTGTTTATGACTTTGTTCATTCTGTCTGTCTGTCCGTTAGCACGATAACTGCCGTAAAAATGACTTCATCAAAATGAAATTTTAGTATGTTGTTCAGAGGGTCTGTAGGACCTATGGGAATATAAATGAATAATATCACCCAATTCGTTTGGGATTGAACCCGGGTTGAAAAAATGAAATACCTTGAGCCCTATGGTACCTAATTTATCAAACATTTTTTAAGCGGATTTAAAATTCACAAATTGCTTCGAAAATTGTAGGTAATATTCAAATTGTTCCTTAAAATATATAAAATAAATTGCAGCGAAATATATTCAGTAGTTTTTTAAATAAAAATTAAAATAATAATAACACCTCTTATATGAAGCGATCACGTGACCATGATATGAAAAGATCACGTGACCCACTTCAAAATGATATATGGCATCCATCTTGTCTCAAAATCGTGATTTTTAAAGTTCCTTTTAATTCATATTGAGTGTTGTATCCATCCTAAAACTACTTTATTTTTGCTTAAATTCTGTGCATCTACATACTGAAACAACGCAATTACAATATATTTGAGTTTAAATGCTCATCCAAATTTGATTATTTCTATAACAAAGCTTATTTTTCACCTATGTAAAATGTAAACAGCAAAATACGTAAATTGAGTTGTATTAGAATTGCTGTATTTCTTTAACACAAAATCATTTAGTTCATAGTGTCTTCATAGCTGATATGAATGAAATATGCATTGCTTTTACAAAGAGAAGGACGACTTTTTTTATGAAGATTTTAATTACTTGTAGCTCCATGGTTTTAATTTTTAAATAAAATAAATTATTGTAGTATTGTGATGAATGGCATGAATGGGAAATTATTTATGAATGAAATGCTGCTTTTATAGAGAGAGCCAGGCGTGTTATTTTTCTATGACGTCATTTGAATGAATTTCAGTTGTTTTCGATGAAGTTTTCAAATATAATAAATTATCGTAGTGTTATGATAATTCTAAAATTATTACCGAGAAATATATCACATTTTGGCGATGTTTAAACCAGACAATTTACATTTCAATGCCATCATTTGAATGAAGTTCATTTTTTTATGAAGGTTTAAGATTTCAAATATAATAAATTAATGTAGTATTGTGATAAGTTTTAAAATATTACCGATAAACGTATTGCACATTTTAGACATGTTTAAATAAAATTGCATTGAAATCGGAAAGTGTTTCATAATCAATGCTTTAAGCATGATTGATCTTTCTTATTAATATATTAAATGTGCGCAAGCTTTATTTTTAAGATCATGTAATATCTTACATAATACAATATTATGATTGTTTTTGTGTCCGTCTATCTCTGTGTATCTCTGTGTGTGTATGAGTGTGTGTATTTGGGTATCTGTATTACTTCTGTAGCAGAAAATCCAAGCTTCCGAAAGCCGCGAAATTGGGTAGCGAAAGCTGAACACCCGAAACCCGAAACTACAGACTTCTTCAATTTTTAAAAGCTTAAATAAGTTTAAAAGTTATGAACTTTTAAAGTCCAAGCTAGAAACTTATCCCGCCGTTTTGTCAAATATAGTCATCCATCGCAACTGCAGACGATTTATAGTAATCTCCTTTAAGACGCAGGTGGACTGCGAACGATATCTTGTACTTCCTAGGCATGACTACAATGATTTCTGCGATTTTCTAAATTCATTAATTTAAAAGATTAATTTTTATGTTTCGGAATATAGAATTATTTCAAACAGTAGTTAGTAATCCAAGTCACAGTGTGCTCTGAAACTCTGATTCAAATCTGATGAAAACTCACTGAGATAGCAATTAAATTTTCGAATTTTACTTATGGAGTAAAGGAAATTTTATGTAACTTAAATTGTTTTCATTTATTTGCATTTATTTTAAGTAATCTAAAAGCCGTGTCAAATTTAATCGCGCTTGTATAGGACGCATTAAATGAGCTTATACAGGGAGTATAAAATGAGCTAATTTACGCTATATTAACGCCAAATTGTATAAGTTGCATGTTTGTGTATTAAAAAAGCGGAACACGGTAATGATGTGAATTTAAAACATTCAATTTGGAAATTAAGTGGTGTTATATGTGTCTGTATTATTGAAGTAGAGGACAGTTATTTAAGACATGATAAATGTCAGTTAATTCAGTCTAGTTTTTCACAAAATTAGTGATTAATATTGTGATGAAAGGAAATAAAGATGAAACTAAACATGTAGCGCATGATTAAAATTGGTCGCAATAACCACCATAAATTCTTTATACGAGTTCCTAAAATATAATTATTAATTAACATACTGCGCAATTGACTTCCACAATTTTAAATTTTAAAGTAAACATTATTTATTAAACATATTATAATTACGATTAACTTACATTAATTATATATACACTCCTAAGGATGAGAACCGGCACATGTGAGACCAATCAGGCTTACTATATTTGTCCCAAATTATCAGTTATATATCATAAATCTTCGTACTATTAAAGCTGCCTAAATGTATCTTGATCTCACAAATATATTTTTATGACACCAATAAATTTTCATTTTATTTTATACTTAAATGTAAACAAACAACCCATGAAAATATTCTATTCTAAAGAGTGGCATCTTTATAATCCAAAAATATTCTATTAGGAATTTGCCAGGAAGATTTATTTGTTACTTGCGGTATAAACCCTTTTACTTGCCTAAAAGGTTTCAAAATCATTTCTTTTCGAATGGCGTGCATCTCCAAATATTTATCTTTATTCCCCAATAAAAATGCATACCGTTTATTGAAGATGAGAACACTGAGCTCAAAATTGTTTGGAAACAAACAAAAACTATTTGCCTTACTCCTATCTGTCATGCATTAGATTATACGGGCCTCTGTTTGAACAATTGCGTATTAGAGTGTTCATGGCATGAGTTTGATTTCCGATAGTCTGACCCCATTTCAAAAAGTTTTTTTTTAAGGTATTTTAATAATCCTCATTCCACAAAATATTGGATTGCGAAGTTTTCGATACTTTATATATGGGTGAAAATATATAAGAGTGTCCAAATACAAGAATGTTCAATTTATGTAAATTCGGACATAATGTGACACATAATATAATTATAGCGAATACATGGCATGCTCTACAATGTGTCACTGCGCTGTATAGGTTCAGAGCAGCTATATTTTGTAATTTCAGTTTTATCCGTCTGATTTCAGAGATCTGTGTATATATCGTTAAATGTGACCTAGCTGCCTACTTAGCGCGTGTGTTTATACCAGGGCAAAATTGCCGATACGCTAGCGTTTATATCATATACATATATGTAATAAAATCGCTCCTATATATCATGCATTTGATTATTCGCCCCTCTGCTTGAACAATTACGTATTAGAGTATTCATGCCATGGGTTTGATTTCAGATAGTCTGATCCCATTTTAAAAAATTCGTTTTTTAAGGTTCTTTAATAATCCTCACTTTGCAAATTATTGGGTTATAACTTTTACGATACTCTATATATATGATTGAAAGTATACAGGATAATTAAAATAAATGGGCCAAACTTTACGAGGTGGTTATACACACCAAAGTATTTTTCGTCGTAGTTTACCTGGTCAAAAATTAAACATAAAGGCGTTTGTTCGAAAGAAAAGGTTGAAAATTTAAACATTAGTCGTTGGAAAGCGGGCTCTCCGCAAGCTTAAAAGAATTATTCCGGTTGTTATTTTCTGGTAGAATAACAACACCATGTATGCAAATTTCACCTGGGGAAGATGTATATATATATATATATATATATATATATATATATATATATATATATATCACCTGGGGTATATATATATATATATATATATATATATATATATATATATATATATATATATATATATATATATATGTATATATATATATATATATATATATATGTGGAAAAAGAGCTATACACTCGCTTTTATGTCGTATGTATATATGTATTTTCGATTTTATCGGCTTGATTTCATCATTTACAGTGTCTACCTTCTGCCGTGATCTGCCAGCGTAAGGTGTGTGTATGTAACAAAGTACTCATAATATATTTTTGGAAATTGCATATATGTTAGTTTCGAAAAGTGAACTTTTGCAGACATTTAGAAATATTAGTAATCTTTACGCGTCTTACACGAACACTATAAAAGACATATTTAATTACTAATACATATTAAAAATTAAATTATGAATATGTAATTAATTTTTAAATAATATAAATCACTGTATACTTAAAAGCATCCCTTCTCTATGTATGTCCTTTTTCTATGTGTCTATCCGTAACACTTGAGGACGAATTTGTCAAAATATTTCTATCTGGGCGAAATTTTCTAAATGTTGCAAAATTATGAACGATAGACAATTACTACATAAATTACATTTGCTAATAAAGTCTGACAGGGAAAAACGATACGAAAATTCATTTTATTTGTTGAATTGGTTTCTTTTTTAGTAGCTCAAATGATATTAGAAACGTTGTTTTTCAAACTTAAAGCATCCGCAACTATTTATCTTCAACTTTCAATGAAACTGCATACCATTTATTAATAGTAGGAAGCTTGCATTACTTTCAAAATGCTAGGGCTATAAACAAAAATTTTTTTGCATTCCTCCCATTTGTCAGCTAGTGAATTATGTGAGCCTGTGTTTGAACAATTGCTTATATGAGTCCAGTTGGCAAGAATTGGACTTCCTATAATCTGACCCCATTTCGGAAAGGGATTTTTCTTATGCATTTAAATGCTGCCCATTTTTCAAATTGCCGAAAATTATTATTCTTGAATACTTAAAATAAAGACTAAAAATATATAAACAAGTATTCGGCAAAAGTCTGAAGTGTTATTTTTCTAAAAAAAAGTATGATATATATTTAGAAGTCTAGCGCTCTGTGGATCTATATACAAACGTTTTGTTTATTTATATAAAGTGGATGAGTTGTATAAATTCTATAATCGCTTGGGATAATTTTTCTTTCTAAGCTCATGTATTGGTACTATGAATTATGGGATAGGCTGTTTAAAGACAATAAATACTAAAAATTAAATATACATATTGTATTTATTAGTTACTATTACGATGAAAATTGAATTTATATCGTAAAGCCAAAATAAATCTTAATCTTTTGAAATCAAATTAAGATACATTTTGGTGGAAATATGGTGAGTACATTGTTGCACCGCTTGAAATAGTTACGTTGAGAAAATTATAGTCTGGTATTGTGAAACTAGAAGTAAGAGAAATGAAACAAATTTTCAATCAGCTGATATTCGAAAAGTTGAATGCATCCGAACCAAAGCTACTAGGAATTATCTATGTCAGTGCGCACCTACAGGTACAAGATCATGATCCATAAAATGTAAATGTTTTATTGTCCCACCTGAGGAACGAACCGCTAGTTTTCGAACTGGGCAGCCGATACTCAAACCATTGAGCTACTGAACAAGATTCCGACTTTTTCTGGTGGAAACGGATCCTATAATCACCTCCCTCAGAAGGCAGATCAGAGAGCAATTGCCGATCTGAACGACAATCTTTGTAGTGTATATTTTTTATCCAGTATAGCATCCTATGTGGTCTTTGAATCAACATTGGTACCATAATACGCAGAGTCAATAGGAAATTTGTAATTGGGTCTTTTAGACATAATCATTGCATTAAATCTGCAGGATTAGTACGTTCGTTACCATTGTAAAGGTCTCACTTCCCCAGCCAATATCAAACCACCGAACATCGATCAGACCAGCCGATGGTCTAACCATGAAGCTACTGGAACAAGATTCCAATTTTTTTTTCATCAAAATCGACCCTCTAAATGAGGATACACTTTGCAATATTAAAAAGTGTTGCAAAGAATAATGTTTAAAGTACAATTCAAATTATTTTTGCTTTAAACAAAATAAGATAGAAATATAAGATTAAAATATAGAAAAATCTAAAGCTGGAACTCATTTGAGTAGAACAGATTGGAAACATATTGATTCGAACACACCGAATCAGACTGAATCATGAAAATATTAATAGTTTCTGTAAAGAATGTTATGGTAATGAATGTTTTCATGACTGATCATGAAAATATTAATAGTTTTTGTAAAGAATGTTATGGTAATGAAAGTTTTCATGACTGATCATGAAAATATTAATAGTTTTTGTAAAGAATATTATGGTAATGAATGTTTTCATGACTGATCATGAAAATACTAATAGTTTTTGTAAAGAATGTTATGGTAATGAATGTTTTCATGACTGATCATGAAAATATTAATAGTTTTTGTAAAGAATGTTATATCTATTAGTTACCATTTGATTGAAACTCTTCAGATTCAAGTATGTAATGCAGAATTGCACACATCATTTGAGAATACTAAAATATTTCCAGAAATACAAAATTGGAATGAAGCCATGGAAGAAGAATCATTGATTCATACATTTTCTTGCAACTCAATCAACGTTCAACAGAAAATATTTAAAATGTATATCGTATTTCTATCTTTATATTTTTAGAAACATAGACAAAGTATATAATTCCGAATGATAGATACATTTCTGCTAGAAATATGTTGCAGTCTAATGTATACCTATGTTATTTTAGACAACATGGAAATCATTTTACGTGGTACGTTTTATATCATTAAAACTGTGTTCCTCTCCTTTGATGTGTTTAAAATCATTTCCAATTGGAGTAATTGCTAATTCTGTGCATGTTAGAACGTTTTTACGTTTATATACTAGCTTTATATGATGTCGCTTCCATATTAATTCTTTCACAACGGAAATGGAGAGGTTGCTCGACGTCTCTTACCGGCAATAAGACGATATTGACCTCCCTCACCCAAGATATCCCAAAAGATTCTACATTGAAATATCATTTTTTTTTCTTTTTAAAAATTTCGTATATACATATTAAAATAAAAATATTTTTAATTTTTATGTCATTTTTTATATTACCTTTCCCTTATTTCATACATTTTTACAAATATAAGTGTTTGTTTTTATAACAAAATATTCTCCACACCCTCTCCAATTTCCACAACGGGAGTAGCAGATTTTATGGTATGTTCGGTTGAGAAGCTACAGAGATAAATTTTAATATCCCATATCAGACATTTAGTTTCTTTGGATGTATTATTACATTTCTCAGAGATATACACATTTTCTGAGTTTTTGCCCCCGTATCCCGTAATAAATCAAAGGATATAAATAGTGTTATCCTCGCCAGTTAACCTTATATCCTTAGTTAATCCAACAGGATTAAATAAATTAATTTTTTGCAATATGGATCAATTTACGTGCTTACAATAGATTATAAATACACTCTGTTGCAAAAAAAATATATGCACCCATAAGAAATTGAGCTAAGGCCGCAAAAGTCGGTATTTATGTATCGTTTGAGGAGATATGGAAATGAATAGAATTTAGGAGAAAAAAGAAGTTTTATTGAGAAATGGTGGCAACAAGATGACCCCTATATAATTCAATATTCATACTAGGCAGGTATATAAGCCAATATTCATAATAGGCAGCTATATAAGCCAATATTCTGTGCAGCACATGCATCCATTAAGTTGCTTATGTGCCTCTGCGGAAGATTTTATCACAAAAGTTACAACAGGTAAACTAATTCAGTGGTATTCTGAGAAGGTTGCAATTGATGTCACAGTATGTCCCAGATTTGTTCTATTATTGATAGGTCTGACTAAGGCTCCAAAATATACAGGCTGATGCAACCGACATTTTGACTCCTACCGGTCCAACCATCTACCGTCTGCCTATGCTATTTCAATGGTGCCCGCATGTTACATGGTTGAACTTGATACGCAATTTAACTGTGCAATAGATGCTTTTGCATTCAAAAAGTTGTACCAATCATTTAAGAAAGTAGTTTAGAATATTTTTATTTTCTCGAGATTCCGAGAAAAAGACTATAAAGTAACACTCTTTTCGTCATGTACAACCATCGCTTCAGCGGGGAATCAAGATCGCCTCTGTTACGCCAGCCTGCATATTTAGGAGCCTTAGGTCTTGCGATTTCGATATCCATGTGATGGTATTAACTTCTAGAAGACATTGTTAAGAAAACCGTGCAGAATATCGTCGACATACAAGAGAACTGTTAGTTTGGCTTGCAGCACAACTAGAGGAGATCGAGAGTCAAAAGAGATGGCTCCTCAGAATATCACACTACGTATGATGGCCGTGTGTAGCGGAATCGAAATGCAGGAGAGTCCTCTTCTACACGCATATGTGACGGACATCATCATTGAGAGAGAAGCGCGATTCGGAACTAAACACATCATACCTCTAATCGAGCACTGGCCAGGCTAACCAAGATCGGCACCAATCCAATCATTTCTGCTTATGTTGAGGGATCAGCTGTAGGCTCCTGAATGGACGTCGATACCTAATCCCACCTTCTGCCAGTCGTCTTCGAATAGCCTCCTTTGATATAGGATGTATAGACGATAGCAAATGCCTTCGAATGGCGCTGATGGAAACACAGTTGGTGAGAACGTGTCTCTTCTCCTGACTGCACGATCCTCTAGAGCAGTTGCTTGTCTGGGGTAACCTGAACATCTGCAATGGTTACATATGTCATCTTTGATCCACTGTTGCCAGCATCGAGAATATCGGTCAGTTCAAGATAGCAATTGATAGGTCTGTTTGACCAACCAGTTTCCACAGGCTTATGGTGCGACCTTTCACTAAATCTGATAGTTGTTTTTTAGCGACGTCGACTCTGTCTCAGAAGCATCCTTATACATAACTTGCAATGTCAATTCAAAAAATACAATTACAATTCACCGTGAGTGAGAACACGGGTCGTTTAAATAGTTGTAAGTTACGACTTTCTCATGGGCGTTCTATGAGCCCTATAACAGCATTGGCGCTGATAGTATGATATATATACACATATTTAAAAAATATGTACTTTTACGCAATTTTATGCAATTATTAATTTATGAATTTGCATGTACTTATTTAGTCATCAATAATAATTATTTTTTGTTGAAAATAAAAAGACTGCTTTCAAAACCGCTTAAAAATTTATTCACCTATCTCTACCTACCATTCATCCAATTATGTCGATGTCTGTTTGAACTTGTCCGTGTGAAAGATGAAGCCAACAAATTGATTTCCTATGTTCTGGGCATATGTCTCAGAGTATTTTATATTCTATATATATACGCATTTCTTATTTTCTAAAAAATTGAAGTCTATCCATTTTTAACACACTTTCCAACATAATTGAAAGTGTTTATGACTTTTGTCTGTCTGTCTGTTTGTATATCTGTCTGTTCGTATGATACCTGTCGTAAAATAACATTATCAAAATTAAATTTCAGTATGTTGTTGAGACGGTCTGTGGAACACATGGGTATATAAATGAATAATATCACCCATTTAGTTTCGGATTGAACCCTGGTTGAAAAAATGAAATACATCGAACCCTACGGGAACTAATTTTTCAAACATTTTTTAAGCGAAGTTAGAAATCACAAATTGCTTTGAAAATTTTAGAAAATATTCAAATTATCCCATAAAATATATAAAAAAAATTCAGCAAAGTATGTAGTTTTTAAAATAAAAATTAAAATAATAATTACAGATATGATACATGAAGAGATCACGTAACTCATTGTAAAATAATATATGACATCCATTTTTTAACACTTTACAACAAAGTTGAAAAGTGTTTATGACTTTGTTCTTTCTGTCTGTCTGTCTGTCTGTCTGTCCGTTAGCACGATAACTGCCGAAAAAATGACTTAATCAAAATGAAATTTTAGTATGTTGTTCCGATGGTCTGTAGGACCTATGGGAATATAAATGAATAATATCACCCAATTAGATTTGGATTGAACCCGGGTTGAAAAAATGAAATACATTGAGCCCTATGGGACCTAATTTTTCAAACATTTTTTAAGCGGATTTAAAATTCCACAAATTGCTTCGAAAATTTTAGGCAATAGTCAAATTGCTCCATAAAATATATAAAAAAAAATCAGCTAAATATATTCAGTAGTTTTTAAATAAAAATTAAAATAATAATTACACATCTTATATGAAACGATCACGTGACCATGATATGAAACGATCACATGACCCACTTCAAAATGATATATGGCATCCATCTTGATTCAAAATCGTGATTTTTTAAAGTTCTTTTTAATTCATATTGAGTGTTGTATCCGTCCTAAAACTACTTTATTTTTGCTTAAATTCTGTGCATCTACATACTAACACAGCACAATGACAATATATTTGAGTTTAAATTCTCATTCAAATTTGATTATTTCTACAACTAAGCCTATTTTTCACCTATGTAAAATGTAAGCAGCAAAATATGTAGAATGAGTTGTATTAGAATTACTGTATTTCTTTAACACAAAATAATTCAGTCCATGAAGTCTGCATGGCTGATATGAATGAAATATTAATTGATTTTATAAACAGAAGGACGATTTTTTTCGATGAAGTTTTAAGCATAGAGTTTACGAATTGTAGCTCCATGGTCTTAATTTTTAAATAAAATAAATTATTATATTATTGTGATGAATGAAATGAATGAAATCCTGCTTTTATAGAGAGATCCAGGCGTGTTATTTTTTCTATGACGTCATTTGAATTAATTTCAGTTCTTTTCGATGAAGTTTTCAAATATAATAAATTATCGTAGTATTATGATAGATTTAAAAATATTACCGTGGAATGTATTGCATTTTAGAGATATTTAAACCAGGCAATTTATATTTCAATGCCGTCATTTGAAGGAAGTTCATTTTTTTCAATGAAGGTTTAAGTTTTCAAATATAATAAATCAATCTAGTATTGTGATAAGTTTTAAAATATTACCGAGGAATTTATTGCATTTTCGACTTTTTTAAATAAAATTGCATTGAAGTTGGAAAGTGTGTCATAATCAATGCTTTAAGCATGATTATCTTTCTTGATTCCGATGTGCCAAGATCATTTTTAAGGATCTTTTAAATTTATATTTTGTGTTACATCCGTCCTAAAACCATTTTATTTTTGTGTATTTTCTATGCATCTATATTCTGTACCAACGGAATTACTATATTTTTTAGTTTAAATGATTATCAAACTTTGAGTATTTCTTCAACGAAGTCTTCTTTTAATCGATGCAGAATGTAAAAAAATCAAGGGATTGCAAGATGAGTTGTATAAAATTGCTGAATTTTTTTCACGCCAAATTATTTATCTCGAGTCTGGAATGTAAGTAATAAGAATGAAATATTCCTTGGTTTTACATAGAGAAGCAGACGAATTTATAGCATTGTTTTTTTTAATGGAGTTTTAAGTTTCCAAGTCAAATACATTTGTGTAGTCTTGTGAAATTAAAAACATATCACCACTGAATGTATCGCATTTTAGAGATGTTTAAATAAAACTAATTTCAGTTGGAACGTGTTTCATAATCAATGCTTTGTGCATGGTTGATTTTTCTTGTTTATACTTAAAATGATTGCTGAAAGAATAAAATAATAAATAAATAAAAACGATGAACAATCTTTAGATTATCTATACAGTTATTTATGATAACGTTTATCTGGGGCAAATATCAGGAGATTTTAAATCAATCAAGGATAGAAAAATGTAATAAAAAAAAGACAAGAAATTTAACACATTTTGCCGCTTTGATGTCATAATTTAAATGATAAACTCTGTGGAAATGATCCTTACATTTTATTTTATTTAGTCAAATGTCAGCATGTTTTTTTTCAATTTCCGTTGAAGTTTTAGGAAATCGTATTTTCCCTGGTTTCATATTTTTTTTTCTAATATCAAGCATTAAGTTCATATCGATACGAGCACACGTTGTTATGTGTTCGTGCCCAACACATACATTTACAGAGAGAGAAAAAGTCTAAATGTGAAATTCGAAAATGTTTATGAAAACAATATGTTCTCTATCCAATAACCTGAAGAAGTAAAAGTTGTCGAGAAAAACTTCTGCAGAGTTAACTTCGAGAATAAGAATATGCAAATTCGTCCCAGTAGCAAAACGGTAGATCATCGGCTGGTCAGTTCAAAGATCAAGGGTTCGATTCCCGTATAGGACAGTAAGGTTTTTTACACTTCCAAAAATAAACCAATATTGAAATTAATGTGAAATCGTAAAATTTTATTTACTAGTAAAGAATCCCTGCATTGTCTTCGAATGGACGCAGGATAGAAATCCTTACTAGTCGAGATCATCAGCAGTTACAAGAAAGAATCGAATGTTACTATTTTTGTTGCTGAAAATCTTTTTAAAATAACTTTGAAAAATGGAGTGCATATGCAAAATGCAGATAGTACGAAATAGGAGTTTTGTACTCAAACACTAATATTCAAGATAAAAATGTTGCATTCAAAATAGATCGGTAAAAATATCTGCCTTCCTTCCATTTGTCTGACAGTGAAATATGCGCTGATCTGTTTGAACAATTGCGTTTATAAGTCTTGTTGGCACGAATTTGATTTTCAATAGTCTGACCTCGTTTCAGAAAGATGTTTTTGCTTGTGCATTTAAAAGTATCTCGTTGTTCAAAGCGTTAGTATCTATTTCTATTCATACGTAAAATAAATGACTCAACACTGTAAACAAAAGTGAGAAATGTTTAAAATATTTTTTTCTGAAAATGTAACAAATATCTAAACTACAATATAGTAAAATAAGATTGTTTAGCAACTGCAATGTACTAACGTACAATGTACTGCAATGCATCAATGTCCAATGTAATGATATGTATCAATGTACAATGTACAACAATGTACCGATGTACAATGTGCAACAATGTACCTTTGTACATAGTACTGCTATGTACCGATGTACAATACATTACAAATGTAACATTGTGCAACGTACTATGTACAGGTGTACAACGTGCTGCTATGTACTAATGTACTATGTACTACAATAAGTACCAATGTACAATGCAGTGCTATGTACCAATTCAAAATGAACTTATGTGTACCAATGTACAATGTACCAATGTACTGTATACTAATGTACAATGTACCAATGTACTGTACACTAATGTACAATGTACTATGTACCAATGCATAGTCGGTCAAAAATAATCCGAACACCGCTCATTATTATGGCTTCTCGGATTGTACAGTCAAGCCAAAAATATCATTAGTCTCGGAATAATGTCTAATATAAATAAATGTGCATCTAATTTGCATAAGTGGTCATCTTCACATTTAGTTACTCATTATTTCTGAAATATTATAATGGCAGCACACTTTACTTAATGAATCTTATGTCATCATAAGATATATATATTATTACTTAAATTAACATTATGCCAAATATAATTTTGTGGCCATTTCCGAACATAAATGCTAGAGATATGTGGATAAAACCACTTGGTGTCCTCTTCTATATTCACGATAGTAAAATGAAGGTCATGAATATTCTGCAGTTATGACTTTTCTACTTCGTTGATATGGCACATTATTTATAAAAACATCCTAACAAAAGGCTTGTGGAGTACAGTTCCTGTAAATTTTTGGAACAGTGCGGATGACATTTCTAAGCATGAATATGATAATATTAAATGGTATTTATTGAATACACGAAATTTAGTATCTTAGTTCATGGGTATTTGGTGTCTTAATTCTCACACAGTTGGGTAAACACCATTTGAATTTTATTCGAATCTCCAAAAGTGCTATTTTCAATTTCTTCTTAGACTGATTTTATTAGAAATTCTATAATATTTCTTAACTATTATGTTTTGATTTTCTAGCACACAAATGCATTTCGCATTACTACCTTAAACACTATTAACATATCAATAAGTACAATACCCTTTGTGCAAAGGATGAGAAAATCTTGAGCAAGGTATAAAAGCACAAATAATACAAGATGCTCACTTATATCCGTTACATCCCCCTTAACTTCTAAACGGTGACAGCTAAGGCCATAAAGTTGGTGTCTAGGTATAGTAAAAATGCTATGCGCTACTCGATGAGAGAACTTACAACGCCATCTATCGGCAAATTTTGGAATTAGCGGTCCTATCTCGTAAATGGTTAAAGATACGTGAAAAAAAGCAATTGGAATGTTGTAGAGCACTCTCTATTTAGTAAGAAAATATACCTTGCACACATTAATACTCAAAACAGAATGCAAAAAATGAGCATTTATTTGGTCACGATTTCGAAAATTGTCAAGTCTTAAAGAGCGGAAGAAAGAAACTGAGACACTTCCCTGTCTTCAGGATCATTTATTTACAACAGTATATTGCTCAAAATGCTCTCCGTTAGCCACTATACACATTTGCACTCTGGACTGGATTTCTCGCTGCACATTGTGCAACATGGCAGGTGTTACGGACTCACAGACATCAGTAATGCGTCGTCGAAAATCCTGCAATGTTGCCGGAGGGGTCACATATACCTGGCCTTTTATGTGTCCCCATAATCAGTTCAATGGGGTCAAGTCAAGTGAGCGCGGAGCCACTCGACGGAACCACCATATCCGATGACGTGATTCTGGAATATCTCTATTAGGTACTGCTGAACGTTTGAAATCTTATGCGGAGGTGTGGGGTCGTGTTTGAACCCTACATTTAGGAGTTGGTGCAACGGTAGATTCTCAACAAAGTCGGTTATTACATCCTGCAGAAGCTGCAAGTACCGTTGTCCCGTTAACGTGCCCTCGTAAAATACTGGTCCAATGAGCCTGTCATTAAAATTTCAGTACCAAACATTATATGACCAGCGTTGTTGATGTCGAACTTCGACGGCATATCTCGGATTTTCCAGCGACCAGGTATGAACGTTCTGTCTATTAAACATTCCGTTCCTCGAAAAACATGCCTCATCCGTACATATTATGTCTGCCAGGAATGTTGGGTGAACCTCTAAGTTATTCATCACAAAGTTGCACCACGTGTAATGTCTCTCAGCATTTCTTGGCAGCAATCCCTGCACAGGTGTGGATCGGTATTGATGAGCACCTGATTCATTCAGAATTTTACAGACGCGGCTTTTTTAGAGGCCACCATTTTGACTGATCATTCTTGTGCTGCTCTGAGGATGGGCGAGAGCGTATGCTAGCACATCTTCAGGTTGCACTCTGCCTCCTACATTACGAGATGTACGAATTCGAGATCGCCTGGTCACGCAGCCCGTCTCCCTTAAACGTTTTACAACTTTTAAGATGGTCTGCCGTGTAAGATGCGGGCCTTGAGGAAAAGGTTAACGATACAGCCTTGCAGCTAATTTTGCCTTACGCCCACGTTCATTGTAAATTAGTAACATCTTGCAATACTCGTCACTGCCATAAAATTCAAATTCTGCCATAACCCTCCGTTTTAACGTACAACCCAACAGAAACATCATTTTTATAGTAGTAGTCTCTGGTGAACAAGTATGACGTTCCATCCTCATTTACATAATACATGAGATCCATGTGATTTTTATACCAGACATGGTTGAGTTGAGCTGTGTGTTTGGAGAAACGATTTTGCAAAATCAGCAGAAAGTTTTTATGGTTTGTAGATACATTCAGTAAAACACGCAACCGGTGGGGACAGAATCAAGGTTTTCCTGAATGTGAATCACGCGCGTTTCCCTGCGCCACAACACAGACTCGTATTTAGTCCGTAAGGTGGTCTTTTCTGGCTTCGCTTCACAATCAAACAAATGTTCATTTTTTGCATTCTGTTTTGAGTATTAATGTGCGCAAGGTATCTTTTCGTACTAAATCGAGAGTGCTCTACAACTTTCTAATTGACGTTTTCACGTATCTTTCATCGTTTACGAGATAGGACTGCTAATTCCAAAATTTGCCAATAGATGGCGTTGTAAGTTATCTCATCGAGTAGCGCATAGCCTTTTTACTATACCTAGACACCAACTTTATGGCCTAAGCTGTCGCCGTTTAGAAATTAAGGGGGATGTAACGGATATAAGTGGGCACCCTGTATAATAATGCAGCATACAAGTATTTTAGGGAAACAATGAATCCCCTTCGTCGGTGCAATATCCTGCGTATTTAATCCCTCCTGATTCCTTCTTTTGCCACCAATCCTCTTTCGGCCTTCGGGTTTGTTGGTTCTTCTGCTCTGACGAAGGGATCCCTGGTGTATCCTTGAAACAGCTGCATGCTGCATTATTATATAATTTGTGTTTTATACATTGCTCGAAATTTTCTGATAATAACACATTCTGTGCCTTAACCACTTCAATAACTTGTTCGATGTATTGCAGAATAGAATGTATTAAGCTAGGAACAAGGTCGGTATCCTGTCAAATTTATTTTCACTTTACATAAACAGAACTCCAAAATTAACTCTCATTCATAACATAGCTTATCTTCAAACATAGCTGCAAACCATAATATTTGCACAAATAATGTTTTTGCAGGCATCGTTATGCCTTAGAAATACTACATTTAATAAATCGAAAGCATTTAAATAAAATATTAGTTATATTTTTAATGGTAGATCAAATCTTTTGTGCACCACACAAAATCCTATGTATACACCTTTAATCTTTCTTCAAGATATTCTCCTGACATGGGATACTATATGCATTTTGTTTAATTAGCAATTTCACCATTTATTGCTGTTGATTTCGACTTTTGCATGAAATTCAATGTTTTATTCATACTTTTTTTTTTATAATATTAAAAGTAAAGTCTGATAACTACAAACCAGCATAAGTGCTGAATAATATTTATTGACAGTTACAACTTATAGAGAGTACAGTAAATTTGACAAGTAAATCGTATAATATATGCGATTGATATCATTATAAAATGGCAAATTTGTCAATAATATTGAATTAATAAATATCAATTCGACGATAATTTTCAAATAATCTGAATAAAGGTTTCAGAAATTATATACTTTTAGAAATTTTCCGGTTTTAGTATAAGACGATTGATTTTTCCAAAATTAATTATTTTCAAGTTTGTAAAGTAGAGTTAGTTTCACTATTATAAGATAAAATATATTTATATATTTATAGAGTTTTATAAGATAAAATTACTGGAATTTATCATTAAGCCTGTAGTTTGTAGTTTTCTGTTGTCTTACATTTGTAGTTACCACACGTAAAGTTTGCTAACTACAAACCAGCAAACATGCATGAATCTGATCTGAGTTGACTTACAATTTTGTCATAGTAATTTAAAGTGTGGCTTTTTTCCTATCACAAATGCAATGCCAGATCACTCATTGCACAAATGCTAAGAGTTCAAATTTTGCATTGATATGCATTTTGAAAAAAATATTTCTTTCAAGGGAACCTCAATTTTTGTCCCGGCTAGTTTCAACTGGAATTGGGTGGAAACAGTAAGTACTAACAAGAAACTAATGTCCCTGAAATATCTTTGAATTGAGAAATTATATACATTATTATATACAGAAATTACAAACATTATTAGCATAATGGCTTCCATTAATTACTTTTGTACCAGTCATAAATGTACATTCAAATGTGTTCAGAGTAGTAAAAAGAGAAGAAGAAATTTTTCTCATGCTAATCTATGCAAACTTTGGGATTTTTTTTTCTACGAATCTCCATGCTCAATTCAAGAGATATTTCAGGGACATTAGTTCCTCGCTAGTACCTACCGTTTTCACCCAATTCCAGCTGAAACTAGCTGGAACAAAAGTTTAGGTTCCCTTGTTAGTATTTTTCATCAAAATAATGTAGTTTTGATTATGTGTCTGTAGGAAATGGAATGAATCTCTAAAAAGAATTCGCGTTTGTTAAGATTCAGTTATTGCAAACCATTTTCCGTCATCACACTCGACTCCAAGTTCAATTAAAAATTAATACAAATTATATAATTATTAATTGAAAATGTGGTGAACAGGCAGTTTATTTAAATATACTATTAAATTAAATAATTATAATTTATAAACTGGTACAAGACATTATTTTAATATTTTTATTTTGTTTAATTAAATTATTTTGGACTCAGAAACGTAATAGTATGTACAAAACTATACATCCAACATATAACCCACCTATTTTTCAGTCCGTCGTCCATCTATAACAAAAGATAAGTCCTAAAAGATAAATATTAATAATTGACTACTTATTGAAGACACCTTTGATTATCTTTACATAATTATGTGTTTCAACAAACATCCACTTTTCACTAACATTTTACCAGAAGGTGGCAATAAACGTCGAAAGCATCAAACAGTTAACGCAGTCAGACGGTCGCCAGTGTTTGACATTAAGTTTAAATAAATGTGTGTGTACTCCTTTTGCTGTCATAGAGAATTTGCATTTGTCAAGAATCGGTTATTGTACATTACACTACGTCATTATACTCGCCTCCAAGTTAAATTGAAAACTGATTAATTAAAGATGATAGTAACAAGTATATATTTGTTAAAATAAATAATTATGCAACGGAAATCAAAGGCGTCTTCAAAAAGTAGTCAATAACTAATGTTTATCTTTTTGGACTCATGTTTAGTTATAGGTAGCCGCCAGACTGTAATAATAAATACAGGTTATATATGGGAATCATGATTTTTGTACACACTATTCCGATTTCGAGACCAACATGAGTTAATTCAACAAAAAAAGAAATATTAAAATAATATCTCGCACCAATTAATTAATTATATTTATTTAATTTAATCTAAACAATATATTTAAATAAACGATGTGTTCACCCCAAGTACTCCTACGTTTAGTTCCAGAGATGTCTTTTATGATTAGAACAATTACATTTTCCTTACACCATTTATTTTTCAATATTGGCTTAAAATAGATCTTAGACGATGGATGACATGGATTAAGCTTCAGATCGTAAAGGGTTTGAGGGATTCACTAAGGACTTGCACTTTCGGCGTTTCATATGTATTTTCCGGAATTCCTCAGAATTTCTTTAACTCTGCGAAGTAAATGAACAAAACGATTTAAAAATTCTTTATAGTTGTGTTCAAATTGAAAGTGGTATACCAATTGCTTCCATTTGAATGCTCCTTTACAAATTTCTTGTACTGCTTTATATTTCCAACAATTCTGAAAGTTGCTGTGTGATTTCTTATTCTCTACAGAAGTGAAATTATATAGCAGAAATTTCTGGTAATTATTTTTGGTTTGATTTTCCGTGCAAAGCTTATTTCTATTAAATGGTGCATATTTTTCCTATAATATTTTTAAAATATCAATCTTAGTTTAATAATATAGACGAAATTGCTCTAGCTTATAATTATTGTATGCAAGTCTGGCATATGTTTATTATCGTAACCGAATCAGATAATTCAGACTAATCAGACCATCTGGAGAGCATTATTTTGTATGACCTCGTTTTACAGACTGTAGGTCTGATGCAATCTCTAAAACGGACTATTTGATAAATTATTTAACGTCTGGAAAATAATCAATATTAGTTTCAAATATCAAATTGCAAGTATATATATAATAATAATAATATATATATATATATATATATATATATATATATATATATATATATATATATATATATATATATATATATATATATAAATATATATATATATGATATATATATATATATAATATATATATATAATATATATATATATATATATATATATATATATATAATATATATAAATAATAATAACCAAATCAAGTAATAACGAAATATTAAAGTCAACATAACAGTTAAGCCACAGCCACAATGCCGAAAAAAGACATATTCAGCACTGGCTTAATTTTGAAGATTAATTAGACTAGACTCATTTTCATGTCTATGCATCTAGCTCTAATTAACCCAGATACATGCTTGATTCATCACTGGCAATAGTAATTTACTATAAATACCAATGCAGCAGAATACAAGCATTAAAGGAGGAAGAATTGAAAAAAAAAAGAAAGAAAACAAGAATTGTCATTATCATGAGGCAGGAATCCTAAACTGCACGTGTAATTTCGAGCAAAGCAGAATGAAGATGGTCTCGAGAAGCTTCCAGAACAGCTATACAAGTATGACAAAAAAGATCAAAGGGAGGGCAAAACTGTCGGTTGCAGTGACATTCCCTAAAACCCGCCGAGTGAGTTAGATTACGAGACAGAGCGATTAACCATATAAGTAAATCAGAATGAATAGACAAGTGATTCCTAGAAGAAATGAATAAACGAGTATGCCACAATCACCATTGTATAAGGAGTTCAAATCGTAGTATCAAATTGGCTAATGCTACATATTTGTAATGAAAATAATTTTCAAAATATTAAATATTTATGTATTTAATTTTCAAATTTATTATTTTTCATTTTTTAAAATTAAATTAGCCGCCACAAATGGATATTTCTCTAAATTAATTAATATTTGCGTGTTCTTCTGTTCTTCGTATAAATTCAGTTGTTGAATTGTCAGTAATGAATTAATCGATGTCTCCAATTGACGGAAGCTCTGTGATAATATTTTTGTTGCTGATTAACCGATATGTGTGAATATCGGCTAAATTCGTAACATGACAATTCGGGATAAAAGATAAAATAATTAAAAACGAATTCAAAATTAAAAAATAAGTAATGCCGAGGTGTACCTATTCGGGTTCTGAAGTACCTGTGTACCAAATTTCCTGGTTGTATGATTCTTATATGTCTCGCTACAGACTTTATAAACAGGCACACACACACATAAGTCATCCTTTATTAAGTAATTTACTGAGCTATATATTTTTCGAGATACACATTTCCAATTTTTATTTTACAGTTTACATTTTCAGATTAAATTTGTCTTATAAAGTTTTACATTGTTTATTTTAATATCATTTTTACAATTTTAAATCATTGTTTAAAATATAATTTCATTCCTAAACACTTCATTTGTAAATATTTCATCATAAACATCGTTATGTCGAATTTGAATTTAAATAATAATTTGACTGGCCTTGACTTATTTTTCATAGTGTTTGTACATGGCTGCATCTAAGGAAAATTATCAGTAGAGTCACTATTTATTTGTTAAAATAATTAATATTACTTATCGCTAAGGAGATTCAATATTTTCTAATATTTTTTTTTTCTTACAATTTTAACAAATAATCTACGTTTGTTATTTTTATTTCATTCATTACTTTTTCATATTAAAAGAAATCTTTGCAAAAAAGAATATTGTTATTGATAACAATTGTAATAAAAATGTATTTTCTGTATATTTTCCGGTTATTTATTATTTTCTAATGCTACGTTTGCTTGATAGGAAACACAATCTTCATACTGTATTTTATAATATTCACTCGATTATATGAAATGTTTATTATAGTAAGACAGATTCTCATACAATGTGCAGATACTGTGTAAATTTTCAACTAAATTCTCTGAAAAATGCAACAAAAAAAATGTAAAATTTATTTTTGAAGTATTTTTACCAATGTCAAAAATATCAACAAATTTCTTTTTATATAATTGCCAAGTTAAAATCTTTCATTTTGAACACAATAAACAGTCTGAAGGGTATCTTATATATAGTAAGCACTGAATGGATAATTGGGAACTTAAATGGATAAATAAAACAAAGTTTACGCATTATGTGTAATTACAATTTCTGGTTTATTTTACAATAAATATTTCTAAATAAAAATAGTTATGTTTTATAAAGTATAATTATTCCTTTTATGGCAAAAAAAAACGAATCACTCTCAGAATATAATAAAGTTATGTCTTCTAAATCAAAATAAATATAATTAATAATTTTTTAGATACAATAAATATGTTTCTGTACTTAACTGTAATTTGCATCATTTTAGCATTTCAGACGAATTACTGTGACAGATAATCTAAATAAATGAAATTCAAATTAGTCTTACATCCTTTGAAAAACACATGGGTCATTCGACTTAAAATTTCCGGAACCCCGATAATTTTTCAAGTCTGCGAATCTGACTTGTTAGCACATGCGCAGAGAAAATTATGTGTAACACATTCGCATAAATTAAGAGAGAAATGCGACAAATTCTGAAGGCTTCTGCGAATTTTCGTTCAAGGCAAATGTTTTAACTTAAGAAATTTAGCTTAAGAAAGGAAATTTAACTTAAGAAAAGAGTGTCGAAACCCTAGACAACTCGACTCACTCTAAGGCACGAGCAACAATTTGAGTGGCCGGGAACAGAACGCGAAAGGAGTGTGGAAAATAATAAAATAATGTTTATCATATTCATTGAAAATGAAGCTCACACATCGTTTATCATCCTCCTTTATAAAATCATTAGCAAATCTGTTGTACTAGAAAATGTTTACACGTCCAGTTTAAATGAATTGTTTTGAAAGACGATATAATTAGGCGTGCATCGAGCATACGTTATATAAAAAAGTAAAATTTGAGGATGCCTATAGATGGGGAAAAACAAATTTACTTAAAAAAACAAATAATTTATGTTTTGTAAATTATTTATGTATTTGTCTATTTAAATGTTTAATTAGTTGAACTATTTAAGACAAACGAATCTGCAGAAAACAAACTTCATGTAAACAATTTCGGTATTTTAGGTCCCAATTGATTTTAATGCAATACTATCATAGTACAGTGCCTTGAAGTTATACTGTGTCGACCTCCTATAACCAACCACAGCTAGGATATGTTCCCTAAAAGAAGCCGACACCGCCAGATGGCGCTGTTTTCGATTAAGAAATTAAGGAATTCTTCTAGGCACTCTAACCATAGTCTTCAGTAAAATCCATGTTTTCTGCTACATTTTTCTGCATTTTCTGTTCTCTACTTTTTCATTGCGATTTTTGAATTAAATGGCTCGTAATGAAAATCTTTGATACAAATTCTTGAAATTCATACACATTTTTGAATTATATTTTTGAAATTTATTAATAGCAATCAAGATTGTGTACGTTTAATTTGACACTGCAATTTCTTCAATAGGTTCTGGAAACAGATGTAATATATATATATATATATATATATATATATATATATATATATATATATATATATATACATATATATCAGCTCGATGGCGATTATTGCAACATACTATTGTTTAGTTAAAATTTACATTAAATTTTACAAGCAAAATTATTAAATATTGAACTACCAGATTTTTTTTTGTATGCCATCAATCTGGTATATAAAGATGTAAAAATCAAAACTGGCTGATGTTCAAGTTTGATTTATACCTTATAATGAGTCATAGGGTGCAAATTTATATATATTTATACATTATGCTTTTAGCCCAAGTCTCTGTTATGATATACCAGTGATGTTGTGATAGCAGCTTCGTCGAATATTATATGACACGTGAGGAAACATAGCAAACGCACAACGTTGTAGCAGCCGCCTGATAGGTTATAAAAAACAACATTGGATTTTGAACCGGCTCTAAAGCCTGAATCGCCTTTGATGGGACTTTGGTCTGACAAAGCAGCTTGAGAAAGGTGGATGGGCTTCTAAAATATAATTTTTAAGTATGATATCTATAATCGGTCCTGATCAAGTGATATGACGATATTTTAAATATTATATTTTTCTCTGTCTGATAAAAATCTTCATTTAATTTGATGGGGATACCTTAGGACGCGAGATAGAGTATATATATTGAAAGAAATGCGACTTGCTAAAACTGAAGTGAACTACGTAACGGAAGTTATACTATATTGTTAAAAGTACGCAACGGAAACTATTGTAATATGAAGGCTCGGGTTATTTGTCATTTGCGGCAAATTCGATCTTCTTAGCCACGATTTAGGCGAAATATCTCTAATTTGTTGGTATATTCTCAGTTTATAAGAACAATTTCGAATTTCTGAAATATGTTTGTATTTAAGGCACTAAGAAGCGTAAACATAAATTGCTAATTTTTTATATATAAAATTTTTATGTAATGTAAATATATATAATAATATGAAAATTTAAGTTTTATTTATTACGAACAAATATTTTTATTTAATGAGTATTAAGTGCACATTAATGTAACATTTATATGGTTAAATAAACTGGTCTCTAAAACAACTTTTAAAGAAAGTCTAGATTACAGTATATATTTATACTTTATATATTTATAAAATATTTAACGTAAGAATGAAAATAATTATAATTTTGAATTATGCTATTTACTGCACATAGTTCCAATGCTTAGCTAATAACCCTCATACAATGTGACAAAATAACAGTAAGGTACAATAAAACAGACATTAAATAGTTAACTCATTCACAAAACAGCCGATTTAGTCATCAAGCATTGAATCATATCACGATTCACTTTTATTTTATAACATCAACTCAGTCTACGTCTTATGACTACGTCATGAAGTCCTAGGTTTCCTTCCTCCAGAATACCAAGAATATAGACAGCCTACAGTAAACCAGTTAGAATCACTAAAAGAGAAATGAGAAAAATTTTGTCAAAAATAATAGATGTTTCAGAATCAACTTCGATAATATGAGCTTGCAATTTTGTCCCATTAGCTCAACGGTGGAGTGTCGGCTGGCCAGTTCGGAAATCAAAAGTTCGATAAACGGTTGTGACAGCAAGGTTCTTTACAATGACGCCTGACCAAATTAAACCTGTTATTTAATGCAATAAGAGCTTGCAATTTCGTCCCAGTAGCTCAACGGTAGAGCCTCAGCTTGCCAGTTCGAAGATCCAGGGTTCGATTCCCGGTTGGGGCAACAAGGTTCTTTACAAATCTTTGTTGAAGTTGGAGTTACCAGATAAAAACTAAAATTGAATTGAAAAAGCAAATTAATTGTAATTAAAATAATTATGGGTGTTAAATTGCAATTAAACTCAATTTAATGAGTTACTGAAGACATAAAGGGAACACGAAAATAATATGCAGGGAAGTGATGTGCTGCACGCAGATTTTTAGCATTAGGACTGCCATTTGCCAGTAACCTTATTGTGTTCAACCAATTATTTCTGTAACAGTTTTTTGTTGATTACCAAACAAAAGCAAATGCTCTACATTTTTATAATTGGCTTTTTCTGTTGTTTATGTCAGAGTTTTTTATCCTAACCTTTTTAAATTATCTGTTAGAGGAGTAATATTTATTGTTATTCGATCGGACGCGGATAGATAAGATAGATAAGAAGATCGTGTAAACACATGGGTCTAACACACATGGCTATCGTGTACACACATGGGTTGCAAATTTATTGAAATTCTTAAACACTTTCCTAGAAATCAGGCATATAAAATGATAAATCATCTAAATACTCTGGATTATGCACTGGTTACACGACTTCGTGGGTTCGAGACAACTTTTGAATCCCAAACAACTTTGTTGTGGGTTCCTGGAACCCCTGTATGGGTTCCTCGAATATTTTGGAACGAATTTAGTGAGGAAAATATATACATATATGCATAAATTTTGTTTTCGTTACCCATTCAAGTTTTTAATTATTCATCCCTTGCTTACTATATATAAAGTGTATATGTACACTTCAGACTGTTTATTGTATTTTAAATACAAGATTTTAACTCGGAAATGATTTAAAGAGAAATTTGTCGACATTTTTAACCTTGGTAAAAATACTTCAAAAATACATTTTACATTTTTTTATTACATTTATCAGGGAATTAAGTTGAAAATTCACACAGTATCTGTATATTGTATGTAATAAAGTTGTGCCTGCTAAATCAAAATAAATAAAATTAATAATTTTTTAGAGTAAAAAATATGTTTCTGTATTAACTGTAATTTGCTTCATTTTAGCATTTCAGACGTAGCATTGTGCTATTTAATCAAAATAAATTAAATTCAAATTTGTCTTAAATCATTTGAAAAACACATGTTTCATTCCATTAAAAGTTTCCGGAACCCCAATAATTTTTTAACTGTGCAAATCTGTTAGCAAATGCGCAGAGAAAATTATGTGTGGCACATTCGTATAAATTCAGTTCGGAATGCCGTAAATGGAAAATAATAAAAATGAAGAAATGAAGCGCATACATCATTTACTATCATATGAAGGCTCCTTTATAAAATTCTGGTCAAATTTGCTGTACTTAAATCTGTTTGCACGCCCAGTTTAAATTATGTGTGGTGAAAGACGATATAATTAAGCATGTCGCGAGAATACGCTATATGAAAAAGTATAATTTGAGGATGCCACCCTCACAGCAAAGAACGTCACATGTGTGACAGACACGTTGTAGTCACGTAACACCTGGGTCACAATGTGACATTATATTTGTGACTTCTATACGACATTACGTATTAGTAACTTTGTAACTTCATTGTGACTACATTCTGTGACGTTTCCACAATTTAATTAACACGTAACAATGTGACGACATTACAATGGCAATTACAATGTGACGTCACAAACATGTTAATATGCGACGTCATAAACGTCCATGAAAATGACCAAAATGACTTCGCTGTGACCTCAATATAACATTGCCGAGATATACTGTGACGTCCTGTGACGTCCCAAAGTCACAGTGTGACTTAAATCTTACGTCACTGTGAAAAAAATGCTGTTAGGGCAATAGAAGAGGAAAAGGAAGTTTACTTACAAAAACAATTAATTTGCGTTTTTTATTTTATTTATTTATTTGTCTATCTAATTCTTTAATTAGTTGAATTCCTTGATATAAATAAATCTGCAGAAAACAAATTATGAAAACAATTTCGATATTTTAGGGCCCAAGTGAATCTAGAAGTTATAGTGCGCCGACCTCCTATAACTAACCACTGTTCGGTTCCCTAAAAGCAGCCAAGTTTGTGCATTTTAGGAGCGTTTGAAAACTACGATAGGTACACGGCTTGTTAAGTTAAACCAACTTCACCTTTACAAGACGATTTACAGGTAGGTGTCTACTTGTCTCATTTTTTATACTTGACACTTGACTTTTTTACACTTGATTCCATATTTATTTATCACAAAAATAATTTCATGCCATTGTCGTCAGGTTAACATTAGCTACCATATATTAATATTGAGGACATTAACTGTCCCTAAGTGTTTGCGACAGATTTATATTTGTAATGTTGACTTTTTTATTGCATAAAGCAAACAATTTAAATCTTAGATATGTCCGTATGTTATACCTGTAAAAGAGTTCAAGTAATTATTTACGGGCTTAATGTTTTATTGTGGGTAGTTATTTTAGTGGTAGTTAAATAGATTTTCAGTTTTGTTTCCGAAGATGTATTATATTATGCAGCTCTAGTAATTAATTCCTTAGACCAAAAGATTGGTGAAGTAGGCATAATTTACTAGACCATGTTTGATTTCAGCAAATGTCTCAAATTTTCCAGTAGATTATATTATTTCTAATACTTTCCAACCTCCTCCTGTTTCTTTGACAATTTGTAAGTAGAAAATTTTTGCTCGCTTATTAAATTTTAACACATATTAACAAATATACTTCTGTCTAAAGTTAACTGAAATATTGGCAAAATAAACTTACCTTTTTCAATATATTTAATTAGAAATTTAATATAACCATTATCTTATTGAATATAAAAATATTTCATTTATCACGAATATAAAAAAATGCTAAGTATCTATTAAAATATATTGCTTATACTATAAAAATTGCTTTGAATCTTCTCAATAAAAGTGGATGTCTTTAAAAGATGAAGTCTAAAAGTTTTATTGATCATATGTGTCGCTTGACATCTTTTTAGGCTTTTTCATAAATATAAAAGCCGCAATATAAATTTAAGATTTGTCATTTTATAGTTCAAGGACATATGTTTTAGTCAGGTTATAATAATCTTTGTAAAAATGAAATGTAATTTTAATCGATCATTCTACAGAAAAAGCTATTTTCTAAGGAGACGCAACTGCTGTCTAAATTTATATGCTTCAGGGAAAATGTAAAAATTCGACTTTCTTTCTTTTAAACATGATGTAAATATAGAAAAATTTAGTATATATTTTTGAAAAAGCATTTATTGCAAGGATTATCATTAACTTTCGAAAATAATAATGAATAACATACCTTTACTTTTGACAAATGCGATATTTAAAGTAAATTTTAATTCAGGAAATAGGCAAAAAAAAATTTGATGTGGGCAGCACATGACTTTCCTCACATAATGCAATAAATGTACTCCTTTTACAGGGAAAAAATAATATATAAGATCCACGGTACTGTGTTTTTAACTTTGAATTCTACGTTTGACGATTTTCCGGATGACAACATGTAAAATAACTTCAATGTATCCAATTACGCAGTTATATCCGATGCAGTGGTCGAGTGGTCAAGGCGAGCGTTTCCACAGCAATCGTTCGACCGCCGCGATGTGGGTTCGAGTCCCACGTAAGGCATGGATGTTTGTGTTGTGGGCGCAGTGTGTTCCGCCCCCCTCTGGTGCGCCTGGGGCAACGTCCTAGGACGGCTAAATGGTTCACGTTCTGGCCGCTGACAAAGGCGAATGATGAAAGTCAAGTGCCTGGCCATTCGATTAAAAAAAATGTATCCAATTAACTTATATTTCGCGCAACTCTAAATAAACAATTATCAGCATTGATATCATCCTCAATAAGCGACATA
Source organism: Amaurobius ferox (assembly GCA_951213105.1). Taxonomy (NCBI): domain Eukaryota; kingdom Metazoa; phylum Arthropoda; class Arachnida; order Araneae; family Amaurobiidae; genus Amaurobius; species Amaurobius ferox. Next base: position 37,529,316 of record OX578143.1, read on the forward strand.
GTTCATATGTTAAAATATTTAAATAATTAATTCATTAATTTAGCTTCATTTTTGTATGTTGACGATATTTTCGTCAATCTGGGGTGAAATACCGCCAAATTCACGATACTTCGTTAGATTATCCGCCAAGTTCGCCAAATACAACTGTAAGTGTTATACACAAACAGAGAGAAAATCATTTCTTATATACTAGAAGGTCTGCCCGTCATATGACGGAAATCAGAATTTGCAAAGTATTTACTTTACATTTGGCATCAATTTTATCAATTGGCGACATTTTTGTCACTTTGCCAACGTTAAAAATAGTCGCCAAGTTGGCGAAATCTCGCAAAATTTCTCGCCAAGCATTATGAACAGATTGAGAAATGAATTAGTCTTATAGTCTACTCTTACGTTCTTTCCAAGATAACGATCTCAATCAGTCTTCAATTCATTGATTTATCGTCGGTTTCATCAAATTTGATAAATTTTTATCAATTGGGTGACATTTTCGTTAATTTGACAATATTTAAAAAGTCAAAAAGTTCCAGATATTCCGAAAAAATTGTCACCAACATTTTGCCAAACGTTGCGGACGCAAAAATATGTTATTCTTATAGTAGATACTTATATTCTTTCCAAGATATTGAATTTTCGACAATCACTAGTAATTTTCAGTGATTTAGAGTCATTTCTAACAATTTGGGTACATTTTAGTTAATTTGGCTACATTAAAAAAATCGCCAACATTGGCAACATTTCACCAAATTCGTCGCCAAAATTCCGCCAAGCGTTCTGGACGGAGAAATAAGTTATTCTTATAGTAGATAAATGGCAATTGGCGTTCAAATACTAAAGTATTATCCAAAGTATATTTTCTTATGACAGAAACGTGCTAGATCCACGAAAATGACATCACCAAATTTACCACATGATATTACATATGAAAAGTGAACATATTATACAATAGTTAACATTTTTTATTTTATGTAATTTGTGATACATTTATTTGAAAAATGTGCAATATCTCGAAAACGGTTGAAAAATGTTTGAAAAATGTCAATCGCTTTCTAAGGAAAAATTACATAAGAAATGAATATTTGCATAACTTTATTGAATGTTTTGGATTTTTTATGATTTTTTGCAAAATTTCACTCGAAAATTTAGATGGGTTCTGGACATTGGATTATGTTTGAAAACAATAGGTTTCCGGTATTCACGGATTCCAGTACACACACACATACTGACATCACCCTAAAAACAAATGATTCGTAATCATGTATGCTTGAAACGTGCTCTCACGTCGAAAACTCAAATTCAAATTATTGACCCCATCACAATACTTTCTTTATACATTATACTATGTATATAAGGAAAGTAATACAACCCAGGAGTTCTTGGACATGGGGTCGAAAATCCGAATTCGAATTTTTGACAAGAGCGCACATTTCAAACATCCATGAACCCGAATCAAACGTTTTTGAGATGATGTATGTGTGCGTGTGTGTGTTTGTGTTCTTGTTAGTGTGTTTGTGTGTGTGTGTGTGTGTGTGTGTTTGTGTGTTTGTTTGTGTTTGTGTGTTTGTTTGTGTTTGTGTGTTTGTTTGTGTTTGTGTTTTTTTTTTGTGTGTGTATCAGTGAGTCTCTAGGGACTATATCTCACCAACGAATGGAGAGATTGGAACGAAATTTGGTATTAAAATTACAATCCGTGTATGCTAGAAGACTGTTTTTATAAGCAATGGAATGTTTAGAACACCCCTAAATTATCTAGTGAAAATTTGAAAACATCAGCAAAATATCAAAACCTTTAAAAAGTTACTTAAATAGCCATTTTTTATGTAATTTTTTATTAGACTACGATTGATATAAATTTTAGAACGCTAGTATGAACAGCTCTCGAAATATTGTACATTTAAAAAAATATATATAAAAAAATCATGTAAATTAAAAACAAAAATATGAACTACTGCGGAACCTGTTCACTTTTATATAAGTAATATCATGTAATAAATTTGTTGACATCATTCTCGTGAATCTAGCTCTTTACATTCATGAGAAAATATACTTTGGGTGAAACTTTTGCATTTGAACGACAATAATCATTTATCTGCTATAAGAATAACTTATTTCTCCGTGCATAACACTTGGCGAGATTTTAGCGAAATGTCTCCAACTTGGCGACTTCTTTAAATGTTACCAAATTAACGAAAATGTCGCCAACTTGATAAAAATGACGATAAATCAATAAAACAGACGACTAGATTATTAAAGTTAATTATATCTTGGAAAGAACATAAGATTAGACTTTAAGAATTACCCATTTCTCCGTTCGTCTGTCCGTAATTCTTGGCGACTATTTTTATGTTGCCAAAGTGACAAAAATATCTCTAAATTGATAAATATGAGGCCAAATGGGATGTAATGTTTTGCAAATTCTATGTTCCGTCATATGATGAACTACTATATAAGAAATACTATTTTCTCCGTTTGTTGTAACACTTGGGAATGCATTTGGCTAACTTAGTGAATAATTTAGCTAAGTATAGCCAACTTCGCGATATTTCGCCCTAGATTGACAAAAGCATCGTCAAAGTTTCAGAAATGACGCTAAAATAATGAAGATAACACCTAATTGGTGAATTAATTATTAACGTATTTTAATATATAAATTATATCGGTTATTGAGAATACTATCAATATTGATGATTGTTTATTTAGATTTTCTCGAAATATAAGTTAAATGTGTATTTCGAAATAGTTTAACATGTTGTCATCCACAAAATCGCCAAATGTACATTTCAAAGATGAAACAGGGTATTGTGGATCTTATACGTAATTTTTTGACTGTGAAACTAGTAAATTCATTGCGTTATATAAGGAAAGTCATGTTTTGTTCACATCATATGTTTTTAATTTATGAACGTACATATCCTTGAACATATTGAATGAATATTAAAAAAAAACTCATATTAAACATTTTAATTATGCATGTTTACTTTTTTATATAATTGATTAACGTATTACATTTTTTTTCACTTTTGTCCACAGAAAATTTTTCATGTCAATAATTCTTAAAGATTTAAAATAGTATTATTTATAATTTTTTTAATAATTTTTTGAAAGTAAGAACAAAAATAATTTTTGAGAGTTGCATATGCTTTGAGGAAACTATTTTCGAATTTTTTGATCAAAATAAAAATTTTGGAAGATAATATATTGGAAATATTGTCTTCAAGAATATATATTGTCTCCAGGATCTCAATATATTGTCTTCAGGATCTCAATATATTGTCTTCAGAATCTCAATATATTGTTTTCAGGATCTCAATATATTGTCTTCAGGATCTCAATATATTTTCTTCTGGACAGTATATTGAAACAAGTGTAATCTCTATAAAATTTCATAAGTGTACCTTGCCATGAATCTTAGTCACATCCTTTTAAAAAATGACAGTCCATGAAAAACTCTACTCCGATATAAATGGACTTCAATTTTCAGAAATTTATTTTTCTGTATCACATATAGTATTACTATGTCTCACAAAATCACCGCTTTATGGTAAAAATATCCCCACGAAATATAAGAAAAATCCTACTTTTAAAAATTCCTTAAATATCAAAATGGCTTCCTCTCAGTTTCTGTAGAACCGGAACTGTACTTTTAAATCGAGGTACACTGCAACATATTCTCCTAATTTCCCACAAAACCATACCTATCCCTAACTGTCAACTTTTGTCATTTGTTAATTTTTGTCAACAATATTTGTCAATTTTTTTTTATGTATTTTCTTGCAAAATGTACAAAATAAGCCATCATTCATTAAAATCGTTTCAGTAGTTAAGGCTATAGGTCCAACAACATTTAAGATTAATGCTTCCACAAACATCGCAAAAATTGCACTTTTAAAGATGTTATTATTTCTCAGGTACTTCAGCGCCAATCATATATTTGTTTGTTTTGCTTTCGTGGTCATATTACATAAAAAAATGATCATGCATTTAGATAGTTTGAGCTCTAACATACAGACCTCTGAAAATTGGGTTTGGCTACGTTACTTATAATATATACATATCAATTCGGGTTTCCGATTCGGAGACGATTTGGCGGAGCGGAACGCTGCGTTGTTCCTAAAATTTATTACTTACTGTATGTATTTTTCACGAAATAGCGTTCAATATTTCTATTTTATAAACATCATTATTATTAATTAAAAATATTAAAACATTAATTTTAATTAAAAATACTAAAGCATCAATTTTAAATTAAAAACATTGAAACATTAATATTAATTAAGACATCTAAATGTTATTATTAATTAAAAACATTAATATAAATTAAAAACATTAAAATAGTATTATTAATTATAGGCATTAAAACATTATAATTAATTAAAAACTTTAAAACATTATTATTAATTTATTAAAGACATTAAAACAGTATCATTAATTAAAATTTTAAAACTTTATTATTAATTAAAAAAATAAATATATATTATAACACTTTAAAAATATACATTACGAATATGTATTATAAATAATTACATAAATATATCAAAAAATAATTCTATTTCATAAAAGTATGCATTTACAAATAACATTACCGATGGAGTTTTCTAATAAATTGAGGTATATGTATTCTAGACGCATGAAATATATATTCTGCAAAATCGTGTCTAATTAAAGTCATCAATTCTAATATCTTTATATTCAAGCACAAAGCTCTTAATTTCCGTATACACGGAGCCCTTGTGTGTAGGAAATGTTCTTCAAAACTACTACAGCAGTTCCGTGCAGAATTCAAATGGGACGTAATATTACAGCAATGTCCTCTCTTAGTTACCAAATGCGACATTATTTTCTCTAAGTGGACGTAGTTTGCAATATTATCTTATCTTAATTGCGTTTATTAATGGTACTCTATTTTAGTGTAGTATTTTTTCTGGTGTGTAGAATAGTTTTAGATGAAATGTAAAACAAGGAAAGATAGCAGAATGGCATTGTAGTTCTTTTAAAATAAGAATACCTAATATAATTATGTTTCGATTTTAATATAATTATGTTTCGATTTTAAGTTAAACTAACTAGGTTTCAATCATTTTCGTAAGCCATAAAAAATTTATTGTTTTCATAAACGTATTGCTTAAGCTGTATAAAGAGTATTTGTTGTTGTTGAGACTCAGACCGTCCGACCTACCAGAAAGGTGTAAGGTAACCGATTGGACGGCCGGGAAGTGCCGACCAATTTAAACAGGAACACAGTGGGGGAGGCATCCACAGGGACCGTAACCTCCATCCCCTACGACCAACCTCTCGCAAGGACTTTCGGACCCACATGTTTAACGTGATCGCACTCCGCATGAACACGGCGACAGTTGTGGCAGAGTGCAAATCCTGCGCGCAAACCACCGGGCTTCCGCGCCCTAAATGTGCCAACGGTGGTCACCCACCCAAGTACTAACCGCGCCCGATGCTGCTTGATTTCAGTGATCTAACGAGAACCGGTGTTTTCAGCAAGGTAAGGCCGTTGGCTATGAAGAGTACTTGTGAAAGCCTCAGGCCGTCCGGCTCGTCCAGAGGACTTAGAGCAACAAATTGGACGACCGGATGAAGAGTACTTGTGTAATACTAGCAGATATACCGGGAGCTGTTTGTGATTTTAAATGCACAAATTCTAAATGTAATATAAATAATATTGTTCTTCAAAATCTGCATTAAATATTTAATTTGAACATCCAAAATAAGGTATAAGAATATTTTTTCTTGCTATATAAAATTATATGCAGAGGCAAATCAGCAGAATAAAAATATTCAAGTCCCATTTGTAAATCCATTTAAAAACAGAACGAATGTGAATTTCATTACCATACGACAAAATGCAAAGGCTAAAATGTTAACAAAGATCTTTCAAATGGTAGCAATGGTAGCTAAGTTCCAACATAGTTGAAAAGTCTTTATGACGTTATTCATTCTGGTCTGTCCGTTCGCACAATAACTGCCGTAAAAATGGAATTATCAAAATGAAATTTTAGTATGTTATTGAGACGGTCTGTGGGACATACGGGAATGCAAATAAGTATTATCATCCAATTAGTTTTGGATTGAACCCGGGTTGAAAACGTGAAATACATTGAACATTATGGAACCTAGTTTTTTAAACATTTTTCAGGTGAAGTTAGAAAAGCTTCGAAAAATTTTGGAAATATTCAAATTATCAGATAAAATGTATAAAATAATTTCAGCAAAATGCTTTCGTTGATTTTTAAATAAAAATTAAAATGATAATTACACCCACATTATATGAGGAGATCACGTGACCCACTTCAAAATAAAATAAGGTATACATCTTTTTTCAAAATGAAAAACTCGGGATTTTTAAAGTTCTTTTAAATTTACATTAAGTGTTGCAACCACCATACAACCGTTTTGTTGTTTAGTGTTTTTGTGCATCTATATTCTGCGCCAACGCAGTTACAATATTTTTAGTTTAACTGATCATCAAACATTGATTATATATATATATATATATATATATATATATATATATATATTTGTAGAGCTTTTAAAAGGCTTTTACTTCTTTATTTCATAACTAGTAATTTTAAATTTTGAAATATGAGCATTACAATCTTGAAATCTTAAAAGCCGGGAATTGTTCTTCTAATAAGACTATTCTTGGAGAATTATAAAAAAAATTTAATATGAAACTATAGATTAAAACCCTATTTTGGAGCATTATTGTCGCTCACCATTTATATATATATTTTTAAATTTTACAAGTAATTCCGATTAAAAATATTCAAAATAAAGCAAGAATGTAGTAAGCGTAGTAACAAAAATATTGTAGGTTTAAATTCAAAATATCAAAATGTTGAAATAATTTTAATATAATCTCAGATGGTGTTATAATTCTGACAAAAGTTAAATTGTTTATTTTTTTAACTATTAAGCGGCCAAAATGCTTGCATTTATTGTAACGCTTCGATTTCAGACAACGGAAGCACAACAAGATTTATCAATAAAGATGTTTAAAATGATTATGATTTATTTATTTAGATTTATTTTTCAATATGTTTTATCCTCAATATTTTAGCTAACTTTTTGTATGTATTCAATGTACGGAATAATCCAGGAAATTATTAAATATATTTAACATAAATAGTTTGAAATAAAATATGTAAACCTCAAACTGTTATCGCCAACAGAATGAAAATTAAGTCAGGTTTCAAATGCACCAGAAACAAAATGGTATCCAAGTCATTAAATATTTGCCAAGTCTATTTCCTCCTGCGGTTCTTATACTTTTATTTCCTTAAATATAATGTCTTTAAATATATATTGATTACTTACGTAAGCTAAAGTCCTCTCTCATATCTCTATCCCGAATCATAAATCATGCAGCTATTTTAAGATAAGAGATGTTAGTTTTATCGTTATCTCTTCTGCTTAAGGTATAGTGCAATTTGCAGCATGCGTTTGCACTGAGATAAATCAGGTTCTGTACAAATATACAAACATACACACACATCAATATATATATATATATATATATATATATATATATATGTGTGTGTGTGTGTGTGTGAAAGCAAAATAAGAATGAATATGAATATATATGAATATTCAATATATATGAATTGTTAAAATGTTGAAAGTAAGGTAGGAAATAAGACTACGTTAATGAAACAGACCGCCCATTCATTTTCAAAACGTTACACTTTTTTAATTTTTATACGACCCCCTTAGACAAGTTTTGTCAATCATAATTTTTTTTATTTTTAAAGCAATGAGATCATTAAAAAAACCTCATATCTGTATATTTAAAGTCAACTAAATTTTGGTAAAAAAATATCTGACTTATGCCACTTTTCCGTACCATATGAAAACCTGTTTCAACAATGATAATAGGGATTATAAACAAATTGACGATGGAAATTGTTTAGCTCAAAAATACGTTAATATGTGTCAAAATTTTGTATCACAAATGCGTGTATATTTATATCTATATATATATATGTATATATATATATATATATATATATATATATATATATATATATATATATATATATATATATATATATATATATATATATATATATATATATATTTACATATATATATATATATATATATATATATATATATATATATATATATATATATATATATATATATATATATATATATATATATATATATAACTGTAATATGAAAAATAGAAAATGCTGTTGATAAACATTTTATATATTAAAAATAATTTCTCTAAAAATGTGTTTGTATGAACGACTTAAAGACCCTCTTAATGGTGTTATTTGCATACTCTTTCATACTGTTCTTCTCCTATTTATTATTACTCTCCGATTTATTATATTAAACGTAGTTTTCATCAATGATCCCTGCTCATTCTATTTACACAATCTTAATTCCGGCTGTTTATCTTCTCCACCTTATTGTTGGATTAAGTTTCTGTGGAATTCCCTTCAACTCTTAGTATTCCCTCTAATATATCTGGTCTTCTTTGTATTTTCATCCCTTTCTCTTAAACTCATATTAACTCTTTGTCATTTAATCTCACCTACTCTCAGATAGCACATGTATCCTGGAGTCTTGCAAGGTTAATGGTAATACTTGTATTTTTAATATCTTTCAACACTTTACAACATAGTTAAAAGTGTTTATTGCTTTATTCATTTTGTCTGTCTGACCGCCTGTCCGTCCGTTTGCACGACATCTGCCGTAAAAATGACTTTCTCAAAATGAAATTTTAGTATGTTGTTCAGACGGTCTGTGGGACATACGGGAATGTAAATTAATAATATCACCCAATTAGTTTTGGATTGCACCCGGATTGATAAAGTGAAATACACTGTTCCCTATTGGACCTAATTTTTAAACATTTATTAAGCAAAGTTAAAATTCATAAATTGCTCTGAAAATTTTACGAAATATTCAAATTATACTATAAAATGTATAAAAAAATTGACCAAAATATGTTCGGTAATTTTTCAAATAAAAATTAAAACATAATAACACCCATATTAAATGAAGAGATCACGTGACCCACTTCAAAATAAAATATGGCATCCATCTTTTTTCCTAATGAAAAAATCGTGATTTTTAATGTTTTTTAAAATTTTTAGCGTGCATCCGTCTCAAAAACCGCTTTTTCCCTGTAATTCATATGCATCTATATTCTGCGCCAACGCAATTACAATATTTTTGAGTTTAAATGGTCATCAAACTTTGATTATTTCTACAACGGAGCCTAATTTTAACATATGAAGGATGTAAACAAATCAAACTGTAAGATGAGTTGTATTAGAATTGCTGATTTTTTTTATTGCAAAGTTATTTAGTTCCGCAGTCTGGAAGGTGATGTGAATGAAATATGCATTAATTTTACATACAGTAGACGACGTTATAGCATGAAGTTTTAAGCATGGAGTAAGAAAGTACTTTTACCTCCATGGTTTTAAGTTTCCAAGTAAAATAAATTATTGTAGTACTGTGATAATATAAAAAAATATGATGTGAGCCGCACATAATTTTCCTTAAATAATGCAATGAATTTACTGCTTTAACGACGAAAAATTGATGATAAGATTTCTTTTAAAATTATATTTAGTGTTACAGCCGCCCAAAAAGAGCTTCATTTTTACGTATTTTCTGTGCAACTACATTCTGTGCCAACGCAATTACGATGTTTCTCAATTTAAATGATAACCAAACTTTGATTATTTCTACAATGAAGCCTAATTTAAATGCATGCAGAATGTATTCAAGTGAGTGTAAGTTGAGTTGTATAAGAATTGTTGTATTTTTTCAAGCAAAATTATTTAACTCTGAAATAAAAGTGTATGAATGAAATGTTCACTGCGTTTACATAAAAAACCAGATGATTTATATTTCGTTGACTCCATTTGAATAAAGTTCATTGTTTTCGATGGAGTTTTAAGTTTGCAAGTAAATCACATAAACTATTGCAGTTCTGCGATAATTAAAAAGATTTGAACGCTGAATGTATCGCATTTTAAAGATGTTTTATTAATATTGCATTTCAGTTGTAAAGTGTTTCTTTATCAATGCTTTATGTATGTTTGAAAAATCTTGTTAAATTTTAATTAATCTTTCTTGTTAAATTTTAATCTTGTATATATGCTTTCAGACTAGGCTTATAGTATTCATAGTGACTAGTTATAAATACGTTCTTTTTTTTTGTAGTTAATTTGGATTACATGCTCAGTTTTTGAAAAATTATCTAATTTGAATTTACCCTTAATTTAGACCTATGTCAGTTCCTATTGTTTATTTTTTGGGCAGGGTGGTCACGTCTTTAGTGCCATAATTAATTTATTGTTTTGGTGCTATCCCTATAAATGTTTCGCATTAGTTTCTATTTTTCAATATATATATATATATATATATATATATATATATATACACTTGTAGAGTAACTTCCTTCCTCGGCTCTTTCTTATTACTTTATTCTACGGATGTTTAGACCTTTCGTTCCAAGCGTATTAATAAAGAACTGCAATGAGTTGAATCAAACTAATATTTGCTGTGCACTTTACTAAATTAAGAGCGGCTAGCTGTTTAAAGCAACTGATGACACAGACAAAAATTTTATTATTGTACTTGCCCAGAATGTTTTACTGGAATTCTTTTAGCTCACCCCGTATACTAGACCTTTCCTAGTCATTGTTGTATTCAATGAATTTTACATTCCAGAATTCACTGAAGAGCAACACACTCGAGGTAAGACCAACCCACGACAAGAACAAACTCACGCAAGCCAAGAACGTATTAACCACCCAAGACCAGAACCAACAAGTGAACTCTCCCGTTCCCAAACTACTCTACCGTAGGAACTCACAAAATGCTGATTTGGCCGGTGATTTGTCTGACAACCGAACCAGTCAGGATCGTCAGTTTAAATAAACATAAATTATCATGAAAACTGAGGGAAATAATTATCGAAAGGTTATTTAGACCTCACATGCTTCAGGACAGAATGTATCATTTTCGCAATCAATTTCTTATGTTTCAAATGTTTTGTTTCTAATTTTGTTTTAATGGCAAATGTCGTTTTATTTCATCAACACTGATGGAGATCGTAGAGTGAAAACTAATTGTTTCCCAATATCTCATTTTTTGTAAACAATTGATGCGTTTCTCAGTAGACTCTAATACAGAAATCAGTACACAAAACGTCCCAAAAGAGCAACTTAATTACTCAACCAAATATCGATGTCTAATCGACCTGAGAAAGTCCATCCTCATACCGTGTCGCTTTCATCAACTTTGTCGAGTTGTCGTGTAGGTGTTTACGAGGCCATTCTTCAGTGTTAATAGCTATTGTAAAAGTAATGATAATGCATTCATCGAAAAGTGAAGAATCATTTGTGAAAATTATGTCATTTAATCTATGCAATATCACTAGGGAATGCTTCTTCTTTTCTCTTATCAGTACTTGTTGATAGAAATAATTTATTACATTTAATGAGTAATTTATCACGTTTAACGAATTTCTATTCAGGATGTTCTGATATACTATTCCTAGTAACACATGCTCAATTTGATCTGCAATCAGTAAACACATTTATATATTTAGTATGCAACGGATTTCGAACCAGGGTGGCCAAATTTTTACTGCCATAATTAGATTATTGTTTTGGTGCTTTCCCTATAAATGTTTGGTATTAGTTTTGTTTTTAACATTTTACAAAAATGTTGAAAAGTGTTTATGACTTTATTCATTCTGTATGTCTGTCTGTCTGTCTGCCTGTTCGTTAACACGATAACTGCCGTAAAAATGATTTAATCAAAATGAAATTTTAGTATGTTGTTCAGACGGTCTGTAGAACCTATGGGAATATAAATGAATAATATCACTCAATTAGTTTTGAATTAAACCCGGGTTGAAAAAATGAAATGCATTGAACGCTATGGGACCTAATTTTTCAAACATTTTTTAAGCGGATTTAAAATTCACAAATTGCTTCGAAAATGTTAGGTAATATTCAAATTATTCCATGAAATATATAAAAAAAAAATTCAGCAAAATATATTCAGTAGTTTTTAAAATAAAAATTAAAATAATAATTACATCTCTTATATGAAGCGATACCCGTGACCATGATATAAAAAGATCACGTGACCCACTTCAAAATAAAATATGGCATCCATCTTGTCTCAAAATCGTGATTTTCAAAGTTCTTTTTAATTCATATTGAGTGTTGTATTCGTCCTAAAACCGCTTTATTTTTGTCTACATTCCGCGCATCTACATACTGAAACAACGCAATGACAATATATTTGAGTTTAAATGATCATCCAAATTTGATTATTCCAACAACGAAGCCTATTTTTAACTTATGTCAAATGTAAACAGAAAAATATGTAGGATGAGTTGTATAAGAATTGCTGTATTTCTTTACGCAAAAGTAGTTAGCTCATGTAGTCTGCATAGCTGATATGAATGAAATATTCATTGATTTTACACAGAGAAAGACGACTTTTTTTAGATGAAGTTTTAAGCATAGAGTTTAATTACTTGTAGCTCCATGGTTTTAAGTTTTTAAATAACGTAAATTATTTTAGTACCGTGATGAATGAAATGAATGGAAAATGTTATGAATGAAATGCTACTTTTATAGAGAGAGCCAGGCGTGTTATTTTTTCTATGACGTCATTTGAAAGAATTTTAGTTGTTTTCGATGAAGTTTTCAAATATAATAAATTATTGCACTATTATGATGATTTTAAAAACATTGCCGAGGAATGTATCGCATTTTACAGATGTTTAAACCAGGTAATTTATATTTCAATACCGTCATATGAATGAAGTTCATTTTTTTCGATGAAGGTTTAAGTTTTCAAATATAATGAATTAATGTAGTATTGTGATAAGTTTTAAAATATTACTTAGGAATGTATTGCATTTAAGAGATGTTTAAATAAAATTGCATTGAAGTTGGAAAGTGTTTCATAATCAATACTTTAAACATGATTGATCTTCCTTGTTATTTTTTTAATATATATATATATATATATATATATATTTGAAATGTAATAATAAGAATTATGTAAAAATAAAAAAATTCAATTCAAGTAATATTAACATCACCATAGAAGCAAATTCAAAGCCATAATGCCGATAAGAGAAAAGAACAGCACCATCCCAAATTCGATGATTAATTAGAATTAAATTCATCGTCAGGAATATATATATATATATATATATATATATATATATATATATATATATATATATATATATATATATATATATATACATACATATATATAATATATATTATATACATATATATATATATATATATATATATATATATATATATATATATACATACATATATATAATATATATTATATTCATATATATATATATATATATATATATATATATATATATTAAGCAATGGATTTCTAACCTGCTCGCTGCGCTCGCAAACATCGGGGAGCTAGCTCTTCATGCTTTTGAGAACTTTAATGAATTAACAATTTTCTATAAGCATTGTTAATTCATTATTACTATATAATCATGAATAGGGAGAAGTATTTTTCTTTCACCGTCTTAACTGTCAAAACCCGATATTTTTTTTTTTTTTACATTTGTAAGCAACTTTTGATGTAGTGTTGTTTTGAACGACTGTTGCACGCCTGTAGCATACCCTTTGCAAGCATGTTACGACAATTCATTCCAAGTTTAAGTGGACTAACTAACGCTCTAATATATTCAAGATAAAAATGCGTTTAATGTTTTCAGTGCTTTAATAGTTTAGTCCTCTACCATTTTTGTGATTTTTCTGCTAGCAGCCAATTACACAGAAACTGAAAGTTGGCTAGATCCATTAAATTCTTCCATGTACTGAAGATACTAAATATTATTAATTAATAATTAATTAATTAATTCATAAATCAAATGTCTGATGGAGTCTTGTACATTTACGGGTTGCTATTAAAATGTACGGGAAATTTCAGAACTGTGCGTTTTCCCGTCTATTCGCAATGCAGTGTCAAACTTTTGCATGTTTTTCTTTAATATAGAGATATTTGTCATATATCAATTTATTTATTAATATATTTATAATTTTTCTGCAAATTATGTCACCCATGACAATTTTACCACGCGAGGGTAATGCGCTCGTTTAATAATCCCCAAATAAGCTCCTTCGATACGCACTAATTAAGTGGCATAAATAAATGAAGACACCTGAAGTCGTAATAAAGGAAAAAAGTTCTTTCACCCCTAAAGTAAAATTAAAAATAAAAAGTAATTTCTATCCCGGCGAGTTATTAAATGAGTGAAATCAAATTTTCAGAGAACGCTTACAATATTGAAATAAATATATATTGCATAACATATAAACTAATTAATTATTAAAATTTATGAATTTATAAATAATTAAATAGACTCAAAATAGGACTTGTTCAGTCTAAAGTATGTATTGTTCGCAAGCCACCAGTTTCTGAAAGCTATTATTGATAGATAAATCAATTTGACTATACCTTTTATTGTCTGCCTTGAATAAAACTGATTCAAATAGAAATTTTGACGGATTCTCGGGATTAAATGGTTTTGACTATATCGGCTTTTTACTTTAAAACGAATTCGAATTGTAAAACATTTCTCTGAGCTGTATTGTCCAGGGATCTAAAGTACCTCTATAAATTCGCCGCTGTTTAAAGCTCCTAATTTCGTTACCGACGACCCATACACACACCTTACTTTATCATGTAGGATATATATATATATATATATATATATATATATATATATATATATATATATATATATGAACACTAAATGGAATTAATATCTTTAACAGAAACTGCCATTCACAAATGATTTTTGCAGCATCATCCCTGCTGATGTTTGAACGCTTCACATGAAAAGACTTGAGCATATTCTTCTTTACTAATTCCCATAAATATCTTTGAAGGTCTATATATAATCGCAATTAGCGTAATGAATAGTCTTTGTAATTATTTCAGAGTTATCCGCTTAGATATGTATAATGGATTGCCATATATAACCACTATAAAGTATGGAGCCTTGTAATTATTTCAGAGTTATCCGCTTAGATATGTATAATGGATTGCCATATATAACCACTATATAGCAGTGGCGCACCCAGAATATTCCTAAGGGGGGGGCCATTGGTGCACAAAATTTTTATGAAGGAGGATGACTCCTCGATAAATTTTCCGAGAAAAAATGATCAGAGGCCATATCAATTAACAAGGCGGTTGTCTTTTTTTGTACATTTATTTTTATCAAATTACTAACAATTCTTTAGTGCAGTGCAAGAGAATTGAATGATTAGAAGAAGTAGTAGTAGATATTTATACAAAACAACACAAATTAAGAAATAGATGAAGATAAAATTATTTGTTCTGGTCTGCTTATACTGTATACTTGTTTTCAACCACTCTCTCATGATTACATATTGTTATATTATTCAATTATGATCTATACATATTCATAAAACGAAGTCCAGCCTCCTGTTTTTCTTTGTAGCCAGAGCATTAATTATCTGGTCTGGATCAATTTCCACTTCACGGTGAATGTTCATTGACGCCAGTCCATTCAGTCTGGTTTCACTCATACTGTTTCTCAAGTAAGTTTTCAACCTCTTCATTGTGGAGAATGACCTCTCAGCACTGCTTGTTGATACTGGGAGGGTGGCATACACTTTTAAAAGTTCAAACACAGTTGGAAAAGTCCTTTGGTCACAAAAGTTAAGCAGTTCGATTGGGCTTTTAGTTTTCTTGTTCAATACAAAGACCTTCATGTACCACAGATGTAGTTCAGCTTTTAGAGTATTATCTGATCTGGGTCCTAAATCATCTGCAAATTTCCTTGATAAGGCAACAAATCTCTCGTTTTCTTCCAGTGTCGGCTGCCTTCCATTCGGAATGACAGATGCAAAACTTTGTAGAAATTCCTTATGTTTGAGAAATTTTTCATGGAGGTGAGTGATGAAATTACCAATCCATGGAATGAAAATAGAAAGTCTGTAGTATTCTTCAGGAGTCTGTACGTTGAAATTTGATCTATAAATTTGTCTGGTGGCACGGCGTGGTAGAGTAATGTTTTCTCCATGCTGTTCCAGCTTCTTAACAGCTTGTTCAAACAGATGGTGAAACTCGTTCTCTGCGTTCTCTCGAATTATAGATATAGCTTTCAAAACGTCTTCTATGTCACTCACAGCAGTTGCCAGATCAAGGTTAACTTCCTGCAGCTTTTCACTCAGACGAACACTGTAGCTGAGTAATCTGTCAGCTGAAACAAGTGCTATGACAAACTGTGATGTTAACATTGAACATAACAAGGTATGAGCCTCTGTTGATGTCTCCTTGTCATTCCAGGTAGTAATCTCCTCCAGAGCGTCGATTACTTGATCAAACAATGAAACCATAACTGTAACGGCATCATGTCTCTCCACCCAACGAGTAGGGCATAATTTCTTCAGTTTTTTGGCACTGATTTCTGTCTCTTCCTGATTAGCTGCATTAATTTTGCTGGTGAGAACAAGGTTTCGTTTTGGTGTGTTGAAAAAACTAGAGATTTTCCCTATTATTCCAAAGCTGTTTCGGATATCCGGAACTCTAGATGAATAAGTTATGGCTAAGTTCAAACAGTGTGATGCACAATGAACGTAGGGGGCTTTGGGGTGTTGCTCATATATAATT
This sequence comes from Amaurobius ferox, assembly GCA_951213105.1. Taxonomy (NCBI): domain Eukaryota; kingdom Metazoa; phylum Arthropoda; class Arachnida; order Araneae; family Amaurobiidae; genus Amaurobius; species Amaurobius ferox. The sequence continues at coordinate 37,546,020 of OX578143.1, forward strand.
GCTTGGGCGCCATTGTACTCTCCACTCATTGCAGAAGCTCCATCGAACCCTTGTCCACGGAGGAAAGACGTATCAATGTTGCAGTCTGCAAGGCCTTTAAGAATAGCATCTGCAATTGCTCGACCTGTAGTTTCAGTCAGGGGCACAAACTTAAGGAAGTTCTCCACTATCTTAAATTCAATTTTATACTTATCATTTGTTTCAAACCGTTTCAAATAACGAACGCAAAGTGTCATTTGCTCTACCGTTGCAATATCTGTGGTTTCGTCACATAAAACCGCAAAACATTTGGCCTCATTCACCTCAGTTGCTATGTGCTTCACAATGGAATCATTGCATGCTGAAAAAATCTCATTTTGTATATTCCAACTTATGTAAGTTGCATTTTTTGCACAACCTTGTAGATGAGTTTTCAGTATTTCTTCTCCTGCATCAACTCGGAGTCGCAAAAGGGCTCTAAAATTTCCTTCGCCTTGGCATGGTTCTGACAATACGTCCAAATCCCCACAGTCTCTATGCCCTCTCATGGCCAGCCCTTGCCTTCCACAAAAAATCACTGTTTTGATAATAGGTTTAAGAATAGCCCTATTCTGCAAAACTTGTTTTTGCTTTCCTCTGTCCATTACTTGATCCACAGGAACCGTTTTTCCTTCCGTGACCCTTAAGAACTCATCGGCTTTGAGAACTGAATCCTTATGATAGAAAAATTTTTCATGTTGACTGAACTTCTCCAAGGCCTTCTTCCAATTATTAAATCCTTTTGAAACAAGTTGACCTGTAGCTTGTGTGGATCTTAAACCGACTTCATGGGGTGCAAAGAGAACACAAAATTTGCAATAGGCACTGTCCTCTGCCTTTGAGTAAGCTAGCCAGTTATGCTTACTCAGCCAAGATGAGCAGAACTTCCGAGTGTGGTGAGGTTTTCCTTGACTTGATACAGCACTAGTGACAGTAGCAGGAAAACTGTAATTTGCATATGGTTCCCAAAGATTTTTTAGCGCTGTTATCCTATCTTCATCTGTGAGGTTAGATTTCTTGACATAATTAGAAATATCTGCAGCCAGAATTTCTATTTCAACTGTGTTTGGTATTGTGTTTTGTCCTACCTTTACCTCCTCACAAGCGTTTGAAGACAGCCCGGGGTCACGGCTGTTGCTTGCTTCGACTGCAGCCTCATCAATGTAACAAGAGCTCAGGGAAACGTCGTTGGGAACGTCACTATTTTCAATCTTACTTTTTTTTTTAAAATAATTTCCCAGTGTCTGTTGGCCTAGCCCTTTTCGTTTTTCACTCATTGTCTTTTTTTTTACCTTGCTCCTCAGTTATTCAAGAACAAAATTTGCTATATAGCCGAAATACGCACATAAACACACACACTGATCGTTAAAGATGCATTTCACTGTAAGATCAGTTGAAAGTTCAGGACCATTATTAAATTCAGCTATTCACCACGCAGGCCCTCGTTCCGAAACTACCAATTCACTGTTATCACCTTGTGTCGTAACGTCGCACTTTATTTCAACTCACAGCAACACTTAATTCGCGAAGCGTTGGCACGATCTATTTATTCACTTCCACAATTTTCTCACTGGGTAAACGAAATCCTCGAGTTTTCGAGCGAACAGCCGCTTCCCCGCCGTTCACTCTTTATATAGGGCCACGGAGGCGCCTGTGACGTCACTCTACACAGCACTGGTATAGTACGACTATAGCGAGAAGGCATTTGGGTCACGTGATTTTGGACGAGTCCATTAGTTAAATTCAATCACAGGTAGAAACGTCTTAAGAAGAACGGGTTTCCAGAATTGGCGCCTTTAGTGCGAATTAATTTATAATTTGTACAGTACGATAAAGAGCTTTATATGTATAATTACATTCAGTGTAAGTGTTGGGATATGCTGGAATTGTTTTCTTCACAATGATTAAAATTATTTATTACAATAATGGTTGTAAATGTTTTTTTTTTATACTTTCTCGAAGGCAGACCTAGTTCTCCCTTGTGCTGACAGCGCCCTTCGCGTTTTGCTTTGTCAGCCCAAGGGGGGGGCCAGGGCCCCCTCGGCCCCCCCCGTGGGTGCGCCACTGCTATATAGTATGGAGCCAACAGAATCCATTGTCGTCTACCCTTTACTTCTCTATGAAAGATATTGTGGAGACAGCCTTAGAGACTTAGAATATATATTTCATGCAAGATTATTTAATTTGTAGACGTTGTTATTACTGATAATCCCTCCCAGGTGTTGTTGTTGTTGAGACCCAGACCGTCCGACCTACCAGAAAGGTGTAAGGTAGCCGTTTGGACGGCCGGGAAGTGCCACCCAATTTAGACCGGAACCCAGTGGGGGAGGCATCCACAGGGACCGTACCCTCCTTCCCCTACCACCAACCTCTCGGAAGGACTTACGGACCCACATGTTTAACGTGATCGTTCTCCGCATGAACACGGCGGCAGTTCTGGCAGCTGCAAGAATCGCGCGCTAACTACTGGGCTGCCGCGCCCGAAAAGAGCCAACAACACGCGGTGTTCCCAGGTGGTCACCCACCCAAGTACTAACCGCGCCCGATGCTGCCAGACTTCGGTGATCTAACGAGAACTCCCTCCCAGGTGTGTTGGTTGGCAAAACAATAGTACCAATTATATATATGTATCATTGTTTTAATATATAGAAATTGGTGGCTTTATTTGTATTTATTTTTAATAAGCATACTACAATTTTCCAGAGTTATAAAAAGTCATACAAAATTATCAAATTATTTCCGCAACAGAACCTAATGTCATATGCTCTTTACTTCTCCAAGAAATATCTTGTCGAGGCAGCATCAGATACCCAGAAAATGCATTTCATGTAAGATTATTCAATTTCCAGAAGTTGTATGACTAAAAATTCTGCCACTGTGGGTTGGATGAAAACACAATAAAACAATAATCCCATTAGTGTATTCGTATCCATGTTTTAATACATGCAGCCTACTGGCTTTATTTTTATTTATTTAAAAAAAACATCCTACAATTTTCCTGATATAAAAACCATTCACATTTAGCCAAAATATTTACTCACCAGTCAAACTCATAATCGGCTGGTGTCGTTCTCAATCAACCACGATTCTTAAATGAGTCTACAAAATAATCTCAAATGGCGACATAATTACTCAACTAAATATGCATGTCTAATCATCCTTAGAACTTCGCATACTCAATTTATACACTATCGCTTTCATCAACTTTGTCACGTTGGTGTTTGCGAGGCCATTCCTCAGCGTTAATAGCTATTGTAAAAGCGACGGATAATGTATTCAACGAAAAGTGAAGGATCATTTAGGAAAATTACTCACTTTAAATTATACGGTTTCATTTGCGAACGCTACTTCACTTGTATCTGTACTTGTTGATAGATAACACCTTTGTAGAGTAATTCATTAGGTGTAAAATGTTCATGCGGAATTCGGTCTTTTAAAGAATTTTGATATGCTTAATCTGTTACAGAATTTGTCTGCGAATGAAAGTAACAACACAGTTGCAAGTGTTCGTTGTTTAAACACGCAAACAAATAAACTATATTTTTATCTTGTTGCAATAGAATATATTTTAAATTCTCAATGATATTCATTAACTTTAAGGTTTCCCTTTATTATATCTCCATTAAACATAAAAAACATAAAAGGAAACTATACGTAATGACGTTGTCTCTTAAAATAATAATATTGCCATTTTTTATTATGTAGCTTTTCAGAACATAAGGTTTTTATTACAAGATATATGTAAGTAAAAGTTTTAATATAATAAAATACTTAACAATAGATGCTCAAAATTCGACACTGGATTACGCTATGCAGATATCATAGCACAATCTAGTCACCCTGTTTTCGAATATTTTTATGATTAATATTTGCAGTGGACGAAAATTCATTAACTAATTATAGGATTCATTTGAGCAATATCCGTCTATCTCGGTCCAAATATCAGGATGATTCCACAGAACAAGTTTGTTATTTAATCATAGGATTCATCTCAGCAAAATCCATCTATTCCGGTCCAAATAGCAAGTTGATTCCACAGGACAAGTTTGTTAGTTAATCATTGAATCCATCTGAGCAAAATCCCTCTAGGCAGGTCAATATATCGGATACCATATGGATCTGAGACGTCGAAATGAAATGGTTCAAAGTGATTCGACAGTGTTGTGCATGCATAAAACGTTCATTTAATAGCAAAACTTCACAAATAATGCAAATAATTAGACATAGCGCTTACGGTATCTAATTTTTTAATAGATCACATAATCTTTAATTAAGAGGACCCCCCTTCTATAATTTTTAAAAACATTTAATGTACATTTCACTCTCAAAATATATAGTAATCTGTGGATAAACTTTTCATTAGTAAAACGACATAAAGTCAAATCAAAATCTAAGAATGTAATCTAGTTTCGAAAATAAAAATATACTTTTCAGAATGTCAAAGTAGTCATCTTTAAAAGTTAGAATATCATCTGCAAAAATAAACTGCCTAATTTTTCTGTAGGCATTTTGCCCCAAATTGGCACATCATCAAATAATTTTATGTAATCAAATATCATTAAATATTTTCCATCATTTTGCTTTGTCCATCTGTGAACCATGACAAACTCGAATTGCGCTCGAATTTCATCAAATCTTGGCCATCACTGTACTGGCAGCTATCTGTGTAATGTACATCATCAAAAACTTGGTGCAATCTATTCTTGGTGCAACCTATCATCTACATGTTCATCATCAAAAACTCTATACCATTATTATTCTATCATATATCTGTGCACCATCAAATGCTTTGTTTTTTAATTTCCCTGCAATACATGGTAATGCATAGGGGAAGTATTGGAATCATGTCGAAAATTGCAACTCGAGTTTTCGATAGATCTACACGTTTTGGGACCCCTAGAACACAAAAAAAAATTTTTAACTGAACGTTTGTGTGTGTCTCAGTGTATCTGTCTGTCTGTCTGTCTGAGCAATGTATGTATTTACTCTAACTGAAAAACTAATAGACCGAATTACATAACATTTTATAGGTACTTTATTTGTGGGCGACCTTGGTGCTGATTAGATTTCAAACGTTTCGGGATTGTTGTTGTTACTGATGATCTCCTGTTTCGGCGGAGCAAATTCAGAACCAGTGACGTAGGAAGCAGGAAAGAACGAAGGAAAACACAAGACGAGAGAACAAAGTTTATTACAAGAACGCATCACTGACGGAGGTCGGAGGGGGTTGAACTTTACATTTTGACGAGGATCCAGAAGGCGGAAGACTGACTTCATCCTTCAAGAATCACCCATGCCTTATTCGGGATACGACCGCGAGTCCTCAAGACAGTAGCATAATATCTATTCAAATGCTATTGTTTTCATAATTACATATTTGTTCATGTTAGGAAGTTTAAAGTAACAATTGTGAAAAATATATTATAAACTTGTAATATGAAGAAAAATTATTTATTTTTCCTTTTTAATGTGAAAAGAAAAATGATCCAGTATTCCTATAATGTAAATTTAATCAAACAGGAGAAATTTCATAAAATCATTTTCAACTGAAGAAATAAAAATATTTACTCTTTCGGGCATAAAATTAAAATAAATGTAATCGGAAGATTGTGAATAAGTTTCGAAATAGAAATAATCTAATAAATCATGCATAACCTTTCGAAAATGTTCTTCCTCCCTTCCGTTTGACTGTGATAAGTATGATAAATGACCCACTCTTTCAACATGTCCTCTATATAAATATATTAAAATATAGAATTTTCGATAGGGGAAAGATGCGATTCATTTTTCTATAGAAACTACCTACAATGGAATTAAAATAAATATTTTAAATGTCTAACACATCAAACTCACTACAAATTTCGATCTTTTGGAGAGAATAGTACAAATTACAGTTCAGTTTTAACTCCGTATTATTATTCAAAATTAATTTACTGTTTGATTCTACCTACATACAGAATTTCCTGCAATTCTCTGGATTACTTGAAAGCTATAGCCGGTAGAAAAATCTCATATTTCTAACATTTCGAGAAACAACCAATGATAACCAAAAATTGGGGAGATGATTTCTTTGTGGAAAATATATTATTCGTATATATATATATATATATATATATATATATTTCCATTTGCTTGAGGATTAGTTGATTTTTACTTTTGTTTTGTAAGCCAGTTAGATAGTTGAATTTAGTTTAAGTTTTTCTTTTTTTGTTTCCATACCTTTGAATTTTGTTGATTTTCTGTAACTAGATAGCTTGTGTTTTGTATTTTTTATCCATTTGATTGATGATTTTCTGTATTATATTTTACTCTGAGGGTGTATTAAAAAGTTGGGTTCATCGTGTTATATCTTCTTACTTTTCGTTCATTGGATTTTCAAACTACTAGTATTATATTTATATATATTAATATATATATAAATATATATATATATATATATATATATATATATATATATATATATATATATATATATATATAAACGAATATATACGAATATATATATACATATATATATATATATATATATATATATATATATATATATATATATATATATATATATATATATATATATATATATATATATATATATATATATATATATATTTATATATATATATATATAATACCAAGCATATAAATTAGTAAGATTATTGACATTCTATTGAAGTTTTTTTGGTTAGTATTTAGACGTGGAGGGAAAAATCACATAAGTCAAAAATTGCAAATTTTTTTTATAACATATTATGTTGAAGAAATGTATGATCTATGCTGTAGAAAAAGCACGTATATCTGTTGGGCTTCTAAGATATCAAGAAAAAGTAACACCATAAACAACCTACTAGGTTTTGTTCCGAAGTCAGTGAGGAAAACCACATACGTTATAAAAAGTTATGTTTTTCTAATTTTTGAACAGATATCTTTCGGGAAAAAGCACGTAAGTCAAGAAATGTTATTATTATCCGTTGTTTTAGCTTGTAAAAAGCATGTGTGAAGAAATGTTATCATTTCGTACAGCCTTGCTCTTTGTCGAAACTACGTCACAATATTTATTTTTTTCGTAAAATTTCGAGGCGCGTGAAACATTCTCCCCCCCCCCCCCCCCACTACCCTTTCGATCCCTATTTCTGGTGATTGTGAATTCATTCGCCCGATAATTAATCATTGTTAGGCAGCTGTTTTATTCATATAGTGCTGAAATAACACTTTATTTTAGCATTTGATGTCTCAATTTTGAAATAGTTTGTTGTCACGGTGTGAATTTTGCCATTCATAACAGTAAAACTATTTCAGGTATGTTGCATTTTATTAAATATCTCTCTTAAGATTTAGCCAGAATAGAAACTAGAGTTTTGAGAACAAGGCCCTTAATGCAAATTATATGCATAAAAATAAAAATGTTTCTGTGCTGTCAGTGCTGTATTCAGAAATGAATCTCTGCAAAAAATATGTGGTGGCAGAACAGATTGTTAATAGTAAAACTTTTTTAATTATGTTAGATAACATAAATTAAAATACCCTACTCCCGCGTTATGGCACGATGTTGGTCTCAATAGCTTATACACAATAGTTAGAGGGGAAATTGCACTGATTGTGCTCGTTTTAATTGTGCAAATTTTACATGATCTCACTGGGAATGTGCTAAAGGAAATCCCCAAATATTGAAATATACTGTAGTTTATTTGCGGTAGCCTGCTAGCATGTATGCTGATGTTAAATCAGCTATTTTTAGCTAGCTCTGAAATCGCTGATGCAATTAAAACGAGACTTCGTAGTAGTTTGATTAGTCTGTTTGGAATAGAGAGCAATTTGTTTTTTACTTTAATTATATACAATAATGTAAAAGGAAAGTATCGTGACAGGGTCGAAAATTCGAATTCGAGTTTTCGACGGGAGAGCCCGTTTCAAGCATCCCTGATCACGAGTCTAACATTTTTGAGGTGATGCTAGTGTGTGTATGTATGTGTGTGTGTGTGTGAAAGTATACATGTGTGTGTGTGAACACATGTGTGTGTGTGTGAAAGTATGTGTGTGTATGCGTGTGAGTGAAAGAATGTGTGTGTGTGTGTGTGTGCGAAAGTATGTGGTATGTGTGTGTGTCAGTAAGTCTGTGGAGACGATATCTCACGAACGAATAATGCGATTCGAATGAAATTCGGTACAAAAATTACAATCCTTGAATACTGGAAGTCTATTGTTTTTAAACACAATCGGATGCTCAGAAGCCCCCTAAATTTCCGAGTGAAATTCTGAAAAGATCATTAAAATATGAAAACTTTGAATAAAGTTACGCAAATAGACATTTCTTATGTAATTTTTCCTTAAAGAACGATTGACATAAACTTTAGACCGCTAGCATGAAGAGTGAACTATTCTCGAGATATTAAACATTTTTCAAATAAATTTATCAATAAAATCCCATAAATTAAAAAATATATTAATAATTGAGAAACATGTTCACTTATCATATGTAATATCATGCGATAAATTATTGACATCATTCTCGTGGAACTAGCTCGTTCCATTCAGGATAAAATATACTTTGAGTAATACTTTTGTATTTGAACTCCAATAGTCATTTATCTGTTATAGATATAACTTATTTCTGTGTCCATAACGCTTGCCGAGAGTTTTGCGTTGAATTTGTCGGAATGTCGCCAACTTGGCGACTTTTTAAATGTTGCCAAATGAGCAAAAATATCGCCAAATGGATAAAATGGACTCTTGCCAAATGGATTCTATTTCATGCGTCAGACTTCAAATGAACCAGACATTGATCCCGATGATCTGATTGAAATTTATCCGGATGAACTATAAACGATGTTCGAGGTTTAGTATTATATGTTTGTGTTTTATATGTTTATATTTATATACATTCTAATTTAGTTAATTAATTTACAAAAAAGGTGCATTAACTTGTAATTTTAATTTTAAACAATTTTCAGAAAAATCAGTTGAAACAGCATTTCGACGTTTTTCATACTTTTACACACAGAATATTTACTTAAAGTAGTTCTAAGAAAACATTAATTAATAATAACAGTTTGGAATTAGAATGCAGAATTAAATGCTGCATTATGACCGATGTTTTCTTAAAAAATTACTTATGTTTGTATCTGTAAACACATCATATTTGTGTTTAAAAAATAAATACTGAAGTCAGGAATAAAAACTTATGTCTGTATGAGCCAACATATTTGCCCTAAACTTGCTTCAGGAATAACCACTTAAGTCAGTATTTACCTAAAAATTCATTTTCCAAAATTGCAGTAAAATGTATGCTTATTTAGCTTATAAATGTATAATAAATATCATAAAAATAAAATTAAATGTGTATTTTGAAAACCAAAACCAAAAATTAAAAAAACTATGTCTTGAAAATGTCATTATTTTCATTTGTTAATTTCTCAACTTTCTTGTTTTTGACTTAAGTGGTTTTTCATTCCAGCTCTAGATATATACACTCATGTCCAAAAGTTCGGCATAATTCGTAAAATGCGAAAAGTTCGGAGTTAATATGGATACAATTGTTCACAATCAGTTGTGGAGAATCGTGGGACGAAGGTAAATCATTGTACATATGCAAAACAGTTGAGTCGACGTCGACATGTACAAAGCGCCGTCGAACGTCGAAACGAGTATAAAACGGCCTCGAGCGCCAAGGCCAGATGACCAGTTGAAGCAGAATTTCTCAATTTCTGTGGTACGGAGCGTTGTTAACAATAAAAAAGACGAAATATGTCACAAAGATGCCAATTGGACATGTTTTCCAAGGGACGAATTATTGGAATGCTGGAATTCGTTCGATCCCAAATCGAAGCGTCACGAATTCTGAATGTGCTTCAGTATGTGATCTCCAGACTGTGGCAGAGGTTCCAAACCACTAAAAATATTGCCCGACGACCAGTACCAGGTAGGCCAAGGGTAATAACCGCTCGGCAAGGCCGATATTTGGTTATAACTGTGCCACGTCAGAGGAACCGTTTTGCCAGATAACTAGGTTCAGCCCTGACAACCGCAACAGGAGTCACTGCTTTGAGGCAAGCTGTTTACAGGAGACTCAGCCACATTGGTCTCTAGGACATATGACCAGCAGTTTGCATCACCCTGATGTCTGCACAGAAATGCGCGCGTTTACAGTACAGTTTGGAACATCAGCAGTGGAGTGGACAACAGTGGGGCATGCCATGTTCGGTGACGAGTCCAGGTTTAGCCTGACGTGTAAGTTCTGATATATTTTTGGTGCGATGTTTGTGGTCGATTTCTTGTGTATACGATAACAGCCACAAATATTAATGGATTTTCACAAAATTTAATATTGATAGTCTTAATAATTGTTCTGAAAAATAGCCACGCCTTTTTGTCCGTGACGTTATTAGCCCCTCTTGGGAAGCAAGTTACCCCCGGGGGATACATTGTCAAGTATGATACTAATTGCGATATTTTTTACACTCCATTTAAAGTGAAGGGTAACAGGATATAGCTGTAATCATTTGGAACAGCAATACCGATTTTTCAAAATTTTTCTCGTAAAATTAAAGAAAATCATCTAAAAATGGATTCTGGCATGAGAAAGTCAAGTTAAGCCATACACCAATTATTTTTATTAGTACTGCCTATTTATGTAGAAATTGTTACCTGTTAAGAGTATAAATTAAAACTTAAAATTTTTAAGACAAAAAAATGAAGGAAAGAGGAAGAACATAAAATCCAGTCATAAATCATGAGAACATTTACCAACTTCGAATTTTAAATTTAATACAAACCAAATGTTAATAGAAACTATGTTTCCAAAATATAGTTCCGATATTTTTTTAACAATGCACTTTCTTCCTATGGCACTTGATTTTTTTCTACGTAAATAACTCACTATTCAAATAAAATTTAAATTTTGACTCAACTGTACATCAGTTCTAAGAAGAAAATATTATTTGTCTGAAGTTTCTTCATTCTCAAGAGACATTTTCAAATAAAACGCCAGAGGAGATTATTTTATTTCCATCACTGCATGCAGTAAGTGTTGTAACATTGATATTACAAAAACGCATACAATTGAAAACAAATTTAACACTGAATATGATTTTCACTTTTCCTCTATATATACACTACCTGACACAGAAAATGCAACACCATGAAAGAGCGAATAGAGTAAGAGTTTAAGGACACACAGGCAGAGATAGCATATATAAATAACTGATGTTAATTCCAAAGGTTAATGCAATACTGTAAGGGCATAGGTTGGGTGGTCCGTAGGAAGTAGGACTACCTCTTGCGGTGATACAAGCAGCAACCCTTCTAGGATACAATGAGCGTGCAGATAATTTCCTCTTGGGTGACCATATACCTTCAACCATCCTTCAAACGTAGTCCTATGTTTGGGGCGGGGCATGACAGTCAAACGACGGCCTATCACGTCCAATAAATTTTCGAGGGGTGAGAAATCTGGAACCAACGGAGGCCAAGAAACCACTTGGATACCTTGGAAGGCTTGTCGACTGATCGTTGCCGTGTGCTGTCTCACATTTTCTTGTTGGAAAACAGCATTTTGGAACCGCTGAAGTTACGACAGTGCAACCAGTCGCAGCACCTCATCCATATATCGCCATGCCGTCATTGCGCCTCTAATACGAACCAGAGGTGACCGGGTATCGAAGCCGATGACACCCCAAACTTGGATGCCACCTTGTCGAGGAGCATGCCTTTCAACAGTCGCAGTAGGATTGGATCTGTCTCCACGTCGCATCCGGACTCTCACACGGCGACTGCCATTCGATAAACGGAACAGAGACTCATCGCTGAACATTACCCTGTCGCATTCCGTCCTCCATGAGAACCGAAGCCGACACCATTGCAGTCTCTCACGTCATTGTCTTGTCGTCAATGGCTGTTTGAGTGCAAACCGCTTTCGGCCAATCGTCAAGAAACTTTTCTCGCTGATATTAGAACATACAATGTACCCTGAAGATTCTGCAGAAAATCGACACTCATGAAATGTGAGGTCTTCGAATGCGTCGATCAACGCATGCTTAGGTACGTCTGGCTGGACCTGTACTACTTCGAAGATTCAGATAACCTTCTTCAATCCGTCTTTCCCAAATCCTTTGCACAGTGGACGCATATACGCGTGTCTCAGCGACGATAGGCCGGTACGACCACACAGTCGTAGGTAGTTCTAAAATGAATCCTCTCGGATGATCATACAAATTCTGAAACGCTCTTCGGCGTCGTCAGCTGAAGCATTTCTTCAACAACAAGTGTCTTATGAAATGAAAAACAGATCGGAATAGAGGTTTCCGCAGGTGACAGACAGTAAAGACTATCATACCTTATACCTTTCTGGTAGGTCGGACGTTGCAGGTCGCAGAAGAAGTAACAACTGTTTGAAGCGTGACAGCACAGTGGTTAGCGCGCGGGAGATGCACTTGGTCAGCCCCGGGTTCGAATCCCGCCACTGTCAAAACTAAAACCGTGTTCACGCGGAGTACGATCACGTTAAACAAGTGGGTCTGTAAACCCTTCCGAGAGGTTGGTGGTAAGGGAAGGAGGGCGCGGTCCCTGAGGATGCCTCCACCACTGGTTTCCTGTTTATATTGGGTAGCACTTACCGGCCGTCCAAACAGATACATTAAACCGTTCTGGTAGGTCGGACTGTCTGGGTCGAAGAAGAAATAACAACTGTTGGATCATCTACCGTTTCTATCCCTTTTATCCCGCGCTCACGTGACCTATCACGTGACCTATTTGCATTTTAGACCATTTGTATACATCGGCCAGCTGTGTTTGTCTCACAATGTGCATAACTATAAAGCTTCATATTGTTGCATTTCCTATATCGGGTAATGTATACTATTATGAGTAAGGTAAATATTGTAAATCGGTCAAAAATTCGAATTTGAGTTTTTGACGGCAGGGCAGGTTTAAAGCATCCATAAACTAGAATCGATCATGTTTAAGGTGATGTTTGTGTGTATGTGTATATCTCTCTTTGTGTCCGTAATTATGTGTGTATGTGTGTAATTATGTGTGCACGTGTAAGTATGCCTGTGTGTGTGTCAGTGAATCTGGAGACAATATCTCACGAACGAATGGAGTACTTTGGAACAAAATTTGGTACAAAAACTACAATTCGTGAAACCAGAAACCTATTGTTTTTAAACTCGATGTAATGTTTTAACAGACCCTCAAAATTTCGTATAAAATGTTGAAAAAACAACTATTAACTCAGAACCATCAATAATGTTACGTAAACAATAATTGCTTATGTAATTTAGTTGTTAAAAATGGGCTAACGCCATTTTTAGAATGCTAGCATAAAACGTTCTCAAAATATTACACATTTTTTTTTTCAAATAAGTTTATCAAAAAGAATTGTATACAATTTAAAAATATGCTCATGAATCTAGTTCGTTCCATTCACGAGAGAAGGTTCTTCGTAATAGTTTTATAATTTGATATCTAACAATTCGTCCATAGTCATTTATATATAAGACCTGATCTCCGTTTGCCTTTAACGATTAGCTATAAACTTGCTGATTTTTTGTCTGATTGACGAAAATGTTATTAAAATTGCAGAAACATCGCCAGTTTACAAAAATGATGCTAAATTAATGAATTAATTATTAAAATATTTTATTATATGTACTATATTGCTTATTGCGTATACTATCTGCGAGTCTAGGAGCCATTTATAAAGTTTTGAGATTTATACTATATGTACAACGAAACAAAGCACAGACTCGTAGTCGCCATTTTATAACAGTCTTGGCCCGGGAGGTCATGACCCCAATAAATTCACTTCACATAAACCGGAGGTGTGATTGGAACAAAAAATATCCTTATGGCCAAGATTTAAACCACGCAGCATTGGATAATAATGTGGCGAATGAAGTGCAGGCTCCGTATCTCTATTGGAAGATGCTCAGTGCGGATTGTTACATCACACTGAGGCGCTACCAATAGAGACACGGAGGGTGTATATTGACCTGAATTGAAATGATGTGGCAACACAGAGACAATTCAATATATACTCAATACAATTGAGAGGCAATGACCGTCTAAGCGTTCTATGTTTCATTCGATATGACGACTTTCCAAGAAGGTGTTTTTTCAGTCAACTGGAGGAAATGACCGTCCAAGAGTTGTTGTTGTTGAAACCCAGACCGTCCGACCTACCAGAAAGGTGTAAGGTAACTGTATGGACGGCCGGGAAGTGCCACCCAGTTTAGACCGGAACCCAGTGGGGGAGGCATCCACAGGGACCGTACCCTCCTTCCCCTACCACCAACCTCTCGGAAGGACTTACGGACCCACATGTTTAACGTGATCGTACTCCGCATGAACACGGCGGCATTTGTGGCAGCGTGCAAATCTAGCGCGCAAACCACGGGGATACCGCACCCGAGATGGCCAACAGCACGCGGTGTTCCTAGGTGGTCACCCACCAAGTACTAACCGCGCCCGATGCTGCTTGACTTCGGTGATCTAACGAGAACCGGTGTTTTCAGCACGGTACGGCAGTTGGCCCGACCGTCCAAGAGTGTGCTTTCAAAATCGATTGTAGTCCAGAATGTCCAAAAGTGTGCTTTAAATAAATTAGAGTCCAGAATGTCCAAGTGTATGTGCAAATCTGCATATATATTTGGTCAGATATTTGATTTTGGGCATAATATGAAATCCTAATCTCACACGTGCATTTTCTCCTCCTTAAGAGTATACATAAAATTCATATAAGTATAATCGTGATCGTAATATGTGTAATAAATAACGTTTATTCTAAAAGTTAAAATTGTGGAATTCAATGTGAGTATCTAAATTAATGATTATTTTAGGAACTCGTACAATAAATAATGGTGAGTTATTTCGGCCAAGATATGCCAGATGCAAATATACGATTCACGATAACTAACAATTAAGAAAAATAATTCAATTCAAAAAATAATATTATTATTTATAAAAAAAAATAAACTCCAACTAAGTTTATATTTTTATTTTTACTTTCCTTATATACATGTATATGTATAAGATAATATATATGTATAAGAATGTATAAGAAATATGTAATGTATATGTATAAGAAAATATATGTATAAGAATAATATATATGTATAAAAAAAGTATTGTGACAGGGTCGAAAATTCGAATTCCAGTTTTCGACGGGAGAGCACGTTTCAAACATCCCTGATCACGAATAAAACATTTTTCAGGTGATGTCACTGTGTGTGTGTATGTGTGTCAGTGAGTCTGTGGAGACGATAACTGACGAGCAAATGGACCGATTTGAACAAAATTTGGTTTAAAAATCACAATCCGTGAATACTAGAAGCCTATAGTTTTTAAACGCAATCGAATGGTCAGAACCTCCCTAAATTTTCGAGTGAAATTTTGAAAAAATCATCAAAAAATCTAAACCTTTAATAAAGTTACGCAAATAGACATTTCTAATGTAATTTTTCCTTAGAAAACGATTGACATAAACTTTAGAACGCTAGCATAAACCGTTCTCGAGATATTGCATATTTTAAAAATAAATTTATCAAAAAATCCCATAAATTAAAAAATATATATTAACTGTTGAGAAACATGTTCACTTTTCATATGCAATATCATGCGATAAATTGGGTGACATCATTCTCGAGAATCTAGCTCGTTCCATTCAAGAGAAAAGATACTTTGAGTAATACTTTAGTATTTGAACGCCACAGTTATTTATCTGCTATAAGAATAACTTATTTCTCCGTCCATAAAGCTTGGCGAGATTTTGGTGGAATGTTGCCAATTCGGCGACTTTTTTAAATGTTGCCAAATTAGCGGAAATCTGGCCAAATGGATAAAAATGACACTAAATCGGGAAAATGACGACTAATTGAAAAAAATTCAATTTCTTGGAAAGAATATAAATAGCTACTTTAGGAAAAACCTATATTTTTTTATTGTAAAAATAGTAAATGCATTGCATTATATAAGGAAAGTAATGTGCTGCCCACATCAGATTTTTATTTATTCATCACACTATCAATACTGATAATTGTCAATATAGAGTTACTTGAAATATAAGGTAATTGGGTACTTCGCAACAGTTTTGCATGCTGCCATCTAGAGGAGCGCCAAATGTACAATTCGACATTAATAACATTCTGAAGATCATTGAACACTCATTATATTTTCACTATGAAAGATATAAATTCATTGCATTATATAAAGTCAGGTACTGCTCTTGAATGTCTGGATTCGAACCGGCATTACTTCTGTGTATAAGTGTATAAACTCATCTAATGTATTTAATGTCATCTAATTTATTTAAAGCTTTTTATTTAAAATTTTTAATTGTGTTTGAAATCTCCTCTAAGCATTCCTTTAAGTAATTTCTATATTTTAGAAACATTTAACTGTTTAAACGATAATTTGAATTCATTTCAAAAGTATTATTCCTGCTAGCATTCGAAGGACATTTTTCTTCCGTTGAATCGATGTCACCATTTTGGATGATGCAACAGGAAGCTCAATTTTCATTTATCATTCGATTAATATGTTTCATGCTGGAAAGTAAATGTAGAAGGATCATATTGGCGGGAATTTCCCTTTTTGTGTCGCGACCGAGTGGCATCTGTTTTGATGTCATGGGAATAATTTTGGCAGTTAATGTTTGAATTGGAAGCTTTCAAAACGTCTGCGATGTGTGTATAAAAGCTTTGCACACCATTTTGCGGCACGCATTTCCCCCTTGGATTGCTTTATACATACGGCTGTCCGGGCTTCGGCACCGATGTGTCGATGGTCACTACGGATCTCGGGAATTAGGCCTGATTGCTGGTTCCCTAGCTTTGTGGACGAATACTCCCTGCAGTTTGGGTCTGGGGAAATGTGGCCCTGAGACGTCCGGTTCGATCCGAGGTCCTGCCGGATCCAAGAATTACAACGACGCTTCCCGTGTGGATTAATCCGAGGCCATGTCGTGTCCAATTCCGTGCCTTGACGGAGCGAAAGGATGAGATAAAAAAATCACGCTGTGTGCCCAGACCGGACCCATGTCTAGTTCAGCATGAGCATGAGAGTGGGTCGACCCTTCCCTCAAGAAAAAACGGGTAATACTCCGTTGGGTCCACATGCTGATGTCCTTTGTTCTTCTAGTTTTCCTTTTGCATATTGATATGATGACTTCTTCGTGACTCGAGGTAAGACATTGATTTATACCTTCATTTCGAACTACCCCAGCATCTCAGAACTTTGATACTACCTGACGAAGACCCCTGGACGAACTGCGAGCCGAGCCTGATTTGCAGACTTTGCTGGTTCGACTAAATAAACCTGATCATATATTTACTTCAAAAAATATTTAATTATATTCTAAATTTTATATTGAAATCAGCAAACCATTTGAATCCTTTACGAGTGTCCGCCCCTGTTTATTTTAACCATACCATAAATTTGTGGAATCATTTTATGAATGTTTGCTACTGATTTTTATCACATTTCGATTACTACTGTTTGAAGATTATGGAAAGCTTGTGGCATGTTTAATACGGTCCTTGTGACCCTGAGTCCAGTGGGTGATGCCGATAAGGATAAAGCAGATGTTGTTTATTACTCCATGATGATTTATTTCGGCAATAAATAATGTTGTTTATTTTAACTTCACAAATACTTGTTTGTTTGTTTGAGACCCAGACCGTCCGACCTACCAGAAAGATGTAAGGTAACCATTTGTATGGCCGGGATCACAAATACTTGTGTATTTATTTGTTTTATTTTTATTATTTTGATGAAGACGGTGATGATCCATCAAGGTAAGGTTCGTTATTTAAGTGTGTTGATTCTTCTTTGTTTTCGGGCAGGTCATCTTGGAGATTTACTTCTCCTGACAGGATGATGAACCCAAGTGGGTTATTTGCGGCCTATTCGATCACGGGTTTTGTTTGTTATGGTGCTGGTTCTTGTGTGTATTTTCTAAATTCTAAATTTAAGAAGGTCCGGATTCCGCTAATATAGCTTATATCATTATTTTATTTATAGCTGGAAGTAAACAATTGGTTATAAATTTGTAAGTGCTAAAATAATATGAAGCTGCTTTCTATTTCTAAGTATAGTGTGTCTGTCTGTAGCATATGAAATCCATAAACTGATTTGTTTGCAATTTTTGTAACTGTTTGTAACTTTTCGATTCTCGGTAAGCCGTTCACTCAGAGGTCGGAATTTTTTCTTACAAAAAGTATCGACCGTCATACATAAACTAATGGAGACTGTGTTTCGAATTTCTTCAAGAGGATGGAAAAAATGGAGTACTCCGAAGTATTTTCATATTCTTCAGATGCTCCTTAAGTAGCCTAAAAGGCTTAATATGTGTACACTCATAGAGTATTGTCTACAGAACTTAATAGAACAAAACTGTTCAAATAGAACTTAAAGGAAAGCTATTCCCACACCTCTCTCCTGTTAGTTGAATAGTCTACATAGTTGAAAAGTCGTTCCAGAACCCCAGAAGCCCACTTTAACACCTTACAGAAACTTTTTTAGTCTAATCCATGAGTAAGAATCAAGATGAGCTCATTTTCGATGATAACGACTATTTTTTCCGCTGAGTGTCAGACGTTGTTAAATAACATAAAATTTATTAAGTAAAATGTACTATTTGCGAGTGTATATGTTTACTTGTCTTTGACGGGATTGAACACTAGTACAGTATACGTTCGAATATATTAATAGTTATAGCAGTCAATCTTTATTAAAAATATTGAATCTATAAATTTTTTAAAGTTAGTTTCCCTTATATGACCCTAAAATATCTATAGGTCATACTAGCGTTGGACGTGTTAAAGCTTTCAAATTCATGATTAAAAATATAATAAAAAATTATATAAATATTATAAAAATTATATAAAAATATAATAAAAAATTATATTAAATATATAAATATTTAAATTTCTACTTTTAAAAAAGAAATATAAATATCAAAAATTTTACATAACTTTCAAATGACAAATCTAGAACGTATTCTGTTAATAATTTTCGTTTTCATGGAATAAACATTATATATATATATATATATATATATATATATATATATATATATATATATATATATATATATATATATATATATACATATATATATATATATATATATACATATATATATATATATATATATATATATATATATATATATATATATATATATATATATATATATATATATATATATATATATATATATATATATATATATATATATATATATATATATATATATATTAATGTCATATAAAAGATACGAATATAAGATTTAAAATTAACGAGACAAGTAGGCGCAATGCTGCTCTAAATTGTCTAGTATAATAAAAGAGAAAAATTCTACAAAGAAATCTCAAAAAAGGGGGGGGTGGTGGAGAAAAGCCAACAGGGAAATTTGAAAAGGCCTAGGGGGGTGGTGACCCCTAGTTCCCCGGTTAAAAGTCGACTTTTATTCCATAGGAAACACTCCCGGAGCCGAAAAATACCGGAGGCCAATCTCCGTACAAACGTCAAAGCAAAAGACGCACAAAACAGTCCGAACAAGGAACAAATGGACTCCATTACGAAGTTGTAAAAGCAAGGGTATACATACAAAGTCAGAATTCAGAGTGACAACACACAAGAAAAGTAAAACGGCAAACTGAAATCCCTCAGTCAAAAGAGAGAAGGGAGTAGAGTGTATAGGACTAACACCATCGTTGCCATCTATAACCCAAAACTAAACGTTTGCCAAAATCATTTTCAAATGCGTTGACTGTTTTATTATGATAGGTATTATAAATATGTCTGAGGAATCCAAGGGGATAGTCTTGTTTGATAGCCTCTTTGATAAATATAACATCACTTTTTATACGGTCTTTTTTATAAGTATGCAAGCGGGCGTTCCGTATAAAGTGATTCATTACGATATTACGAAAAACTTTCTGACTTAAATTAGACCTCCAATTGATAATATAATTCACTTTAATCTTGAAATGTCGTCTTTTATCATAAAGTATCGTATACAAGGGTTCATCTTCAGCGAAGTGAATGATAATATCCAAGTAATTAATTTCATCGGCAGAATCTGCAGGAGTTTCAATTAAATCCAATTGTGCAGGGTAAAAGTCGAAGTTAAATTTAATATTGGTTTTTTGATGTGCCACAAGTATATCATCCACAAAACGGAAATACGGCAATTCGTTTAATATATATGTGCCTTTTTCATAGTGATGGAGGTATAGATCTGCCATCATCGAGGAGCAGCCTCCCCCCATAGGTATACCTTTTACTTGCCTATAATAATTCAAACCATTGAATAAGACGTTTTCAAAAAGCACAATATCCAAGATAGCCTTGAATTTGTGTAAAGCTATGTATTTATGTAGGTGATATTGACTATGGATTTCTATCATAATATCATATAGATCTTTCAGATCTGTGTTATTAAAGAGATCTTTAAAGTCATAAGACTTGTAAATCAGGCTTGTGGGATGTTTGTTCAAATACTTTATTATATCTCCACTATTTTTAATCATTACTGAACCACCTTGCATAATTTGAGTCATAATAGGTTTTAAAAGTGTAATAAGTTTCGTATTTGCTGTAGTAGTATAAGCTTTATAGGCTACCGTTACTGGTCGAAACTTTACAGGTGTTTTTTGTAGTTTTGGTATCAATACCAAGTACGGATATCGAATATGATTGATGTTGATACCTATGCGTTTATGTAAAGCCCTTATTTTATTTTCGATTTCCCTTCGTTTTGATTTCAACAAAACATACATATCTTCGTTATTATAACTGATATGGAGTTGATCGATGTAATATTTCATACAAGTAAAGGTAAAATTCGATGTAACCTTATCGGTATACGTAATTGCGAATATTTTCCATACATTTTCCAGTATGCGTCTATTCATTGTGTGACGTTCATCTTGTCCACAAGAATGATGATAATAAAAATAAAAATTCTCCATAGTGTGATCGCGCCATTCATTAAAAGATGATAAAGGCATGCTGTATCGTACTGCCATTTTATATATGAAATCACTCAATTCATGACTAAATTTCATGTCTATACCTTTAAAATCCTGCATACGAAATTTCGTTCCCAATTTCAATGCATCCTTAAGGTCATTATTGGTGATTATGTCCAAATTACCAGTTATAATATGACCGTGATCGTGATCAACAAAGAGGCTAGAAGCACATTGACAGGTCGGATTATCGTAAAGGTTCAGATTTTTACCAATATGATTATAGTTAAAAACTTTACGTCCTAAAGGAACAACATATCGATGAGTGATAGTGATCTTCGTATTAGAAATGGGAAAACAATGAGCCTGACCTTCAAATATTCGATTAAAAGGTATATCATCAAAATTATTATTACTAAAGGTTGTAATAAAGAATTCCTTATTAACAGGTTTTTTCTCTTCATAACTCAAATTAATGTTAAATCGTGATGCTCTTAATTTAATCAAATCCAAAAATATAGCATATTTATTGGTTTTATTGTCAGATTGATTTTGCCTTGTATATTCATAATGTTTAACACTATAGTGCGACCAGATACGTCTTACATATCGTTTACGAATGCCAAAAACGGCAT
Source organism: Amaurobius ferox (assembly GCA_951213105.1). Lineage (NCBI taxonomy): Eukaryota > Metazoa > Arthropoda > Arachnida > Araneae > Amaurobiidae > Amaurobius > Amaurobius ferox. Next base: position 37,567,642 of record OX578143.1, read on the forward strand.
TTTTAATCCAATTAGTACTTATTTCTTCCATATTGTAAATTAGTTCTATTAAAACATCTAATTTTTGGAGAGTATTAAGGTAAGATGTTCTTGATGTACATTTTCCTCGATTATGTCGTGTAAGCGTATTACCATGTGTGCGGGTCAAATTTGATTGTACTCGTCCATCTCTGCAGGAATCCATATTATGTATATCCTTATAAAGTATTGAATTCAATCCATAAGGATAAGTTGTTCCAAATTGTCTAATATGAAAACATTCCCACCATATATATATATATATATATATACATATATATATAAATATATATACTCATCTATCTATGTTTACCTGAAATGAAATGATGTTTAATATCGTTACATTTTCAAATTAGGTATACGTTTTAATATGTTTTTTATTTTTTATAGCGTTTTATTTCCCAAGCACATACAAGCTGTTTTCAATGCATTTCCTCAATTTATTTTGATACTCATTCTACGCAGTAACTACTCGTGAGAAATAAAAATTATCATCTAACTAAATATATGTTTTAATTAAGATCGTTTTCGTCAGAAATTACCGTAATTTTCACTAATATTTCAGCAGTTGTATAAACGTAGCACTAGGAAAAATTTAAATTTGATCAGAAACGTTGCATGAGGCCATATACTGAAATAAAAACTATAGTAGCTTAGATCTGTGATACGAGATAATGCAATGCGATATGAATTCGAGATTATTTTGATATCAGAGGTTACTTTACATGTTAAATTATGATTTTATTCGAGTAATACATTATAATTGACCACTAATTGATGGATTACTGCCTTCCAAATTGACATAACATTGTGAAAAAATATATATTAGATTAAAAATGAAATAAATTAGGGAAAATGTAAAATTTCTCTTGTACTGATGTATGAATCATTCTGTAAGAATTTTTTTAATATGCAAAATATCATAAAATATTAGTTAAAATTATCAGCTGGTTTCTAAGGCAAACGATAGCTGATAAAAATACATAATACCGGTATTAACAAAGGCAAGAACACGAACATGGACGGCAATTTATTACTAAGCATATTATTAATGAGGTAATCATTTTTGAAGATTTGCGAAACTTTCAATTACTGTGCAAAGAATGAAATTATAATGAATACATATTGAAATAAGTTATTGGAATATATGCAATGGTTTAACTTATTTTAGGGCCATATACTTTATAAGTAACATTCGAAGTAATGAGCATGTTAGGGTATGCAAATGTTTAAACAGATATAGGAAAAAATAGTGGTAATACAGTACATATAAAGTGAAAATTTTAAATTGCTGCAGAAAAAACTTTCTTTTATATATGTTTTGAGCTTATCTAAATAACAAATTTGTTGATCATAGTAATAGTACAAAAAAGTTAAATGCAATTAAAAACAATCATTGTTGAATTCAAAAAACTTCCTTGTAAGCAAACACTTTGATAGTTTTAAAATTAAAATTAAAATTTAATTTGTTTGAAATAAAATCTTCTAATTTGCCTAATATTGTCTTCGTATCTTATATTTTCATATATTGACAATTTCAATTCCCCAAGCATATAGATTATACTTCATTTAAAACAGCTACGTATTTCCACATATTTCTATTTGATACTTATTTATTTTTATGTAGCTATTGAGCGGGTTATTGAGCGCCGATTTCAAATCGAGAACATAACGACCACGCAGGGTACTAACCTGGGTAAAATAGTAGTAAAAGAAGGCTAACCTGAGGTAAAAATTGCCATCAGTCAGGCAGATTATCAGTTGAACGCCAATATGGCATTAGAGAGTGGTGAATGCAGAATTTACTTCAACAATAATAGCTTGCAATTTCATCCCAGTAGCTCGACTGCAGAGCATCAGCTAGCTATAATCGAATGTACAGGGTTCGATTCACATTTGGGGAAGCTAGTGTTTTACAAATGATCTAATATATAAGATATTGGAATTAAAGATGTTATTAATTATAATGTTTGTACACAACACACAAACCGTATTGGCTGCAAAATTGGACTTTGTAAAATTTTAATACAGAGCAAATGTCAAATGGTAAATATCAGTGGTCAACTAAATACCTCACATACTAACTCAATGTACACTGACATATGCAACGATGCTACGTTTTTACTGGGTCGTACACACACAGACATTCTGCCTTTACTCGTAACCACATAGGTATTTTTCCTCTACTACAACCACTTAATTTCACTCGAAAATGCAAGTTGCATTGTGTCTGAATTGTAAACGGCACTGCTACGCTAAAGTTCGTTCAATCGTAATATTATAGCTAGCTACGCCGCTATCATAATTTCTCGGAACACTTACAACAAGTTCCCGGAACACTAGTGATCTGCGGAACACCGGTTAAGAGCCACTGCCCCAGACTGTCAGAAATTTACAAGCAAAAAAATTGAATAATTATCATCAACAGTTCCGACTTATTCTTGTTATCTAGTTCCTTCCTCGATGCTAAAATACCACTCATAAGAAATTTACATTACTATAAAAATATGTCCGTTACAAGTAAGAAAGTCTTGTCTGTCAGAAATTATTCCATTCTCGCGGGAAATCCTTAAACATATATGGCCATTGTGGCTGCTTTTATTTCCATCACGTACCGCTTACGACTTACCACTAGGGCATTAAAATTGCACATAAAAATAGATAATGGATTTAACACCAAGAATACATTAGAGAATACGTATTCATCATGTAAAATAAGTAGGTGGTTCAAAATTAATGCACATCGAAACAAGTTCTTTATAAGTAATGTAAAATGTTTGATACTATTTTACTTATAAATATCTTATGCAGCATTGAGTATGATTAAAGCAGTTTAATATTTAAGTAGAAGTATGTGTTAGTAAAGGGAAATATGAATTTATAATTTGGAAAACATGATTTTTTTTTCTTGTAACATGATTTCTATTAAAGAATCATATATCGAGCATATATTGATACATTAATGAGAATCAGTTTTCATTAATATATTACGTAGATTGTAACAGTGCTATTTTTTCATGTACATTACTTAGTTTCATGTACAATACTAAGTTAAACATATTTAATATACATTAAATATCAAAGTGAAAATATATTACTGAAATTAGAAACGTGAATAGCATATCATGTTAGAGATATTAACGATAATATAAAAATAATAAGGCATCCGCACTAAAATCTGCGGAATAGCCAGTCGCAGCTCAAATTCAAGCATATGCAGGTAAACAGAATTCAAAACTGCATAAGCTAATAATATGCGATTCTAAAAATATCGATTGAGGCCACTTTGAAATTTTTCACCCCACTGACTCTAATAGATAAAATGGCACGTTATTACTCGTCAACGTATTGGAGCGTTATAAAACCGAGCTTGTTTGAAGAGTCTTTATAAATTCTCAGGTCCTATATAAAAAAATACAGATAAACATGCTTGGAAAACTTGATTTCGTGAAACAACGACCAAAATTATTTTTTGAAATAACCTCTCTCAATCAATCAGTATCTCGCTAAAAAATACATTGTCACGGATTCTAATGTTGAAATTGCCATTGCTTTTTTAACTTTCATAAATGAAAGCTAGTACTAATCGTGGTTTAAAATCGAATAATCTTTTATTTCACATATTTACGATGCAGTTTTATTTAAATTATTATTTAAATACGTTGCTAAAAAGTATAACGTTTTTTATTATTAGAAACAAACGCGGGATGGCATTAGGTAGCTTATGCTAATCCGTATCTGAGATACCACATTGAGTCATCACAATGAACCGTCTGCTCTTCAACGGAGACCATCTGCACTTCCATACCTCCCTTCTCTGTATTAGAACAATTTCAAAAGGGGGTTGCGAGTATTGGCAGGGTTCTGGGCATTAGGGGATAATTTACGGAGAGAGATTTTGAATATGTTCCTGCTTTGCGGAGGTAAGAAACGTTCTGATATGTGATCAGAAGTGGGAGCCATTAAGTTAATTCTGCGTTTTTATAAGCAGTAAAAATGAAGAATTGGATATATAAAAATTACGTTGTTTGCGCAAAATATGGTTAATTGGGACTCTCATTTTATGATTTAGGGATTTTATGTGTAGAGTGAGAATTGTTTCAGTTCAAAACTGGCGATTTGAAAATAGAGTATGATGCTGCTTGTGTTTGTATTATTCAAGTACCGGGCACCTTTTTAAGACCTGATAAACGCCGGGTAGTTTGTTCAAGTCACTTATAAAACATTATAATTAAATATAAATTACATTTTTGTGAATTTTACACATGAGTATGAATAAGTTGTTTTGTCTTAACAGTAAAGTTGTTAAAGGATCTACATTTTCATATGAGTGATTGTAATTAAATGCCAATACCGTTATGTGTTAATTATCATGTGTTAACATTTATTTATTAATATCCACATTTGACGATTTTGCATACGCTGGTAATATATTCGTCTTATTTTCAAGGTTGTGACTATGCTATTTGTCACAATACTTCTTATTAACTTTTGCTCAATGGTGAAAAATAAAAATGAATATAGTAGAACTATACTGAGATTATTGCTTAAAAGTAAAAGAGGATTTTCAGTAAAAAATAGCATAATAATTCTGTGACTATTGCTTTATTGTGTGTAATGTTTTTAAAGAAAACCAAAAATAGTACAAAAATTCTATAAATATTGATTTAGTGGCATTTCACTCATTTAATGGATTTTTTACAAAAAGGTAAACATTACTGTTGAAAGATATTTATGCACGAAATAAGTATATAAGAAATCAAGCCAATACATTTACGTGTTAATATTCATGTCTTAATATTTATTTGTTAATATTCACATTTGGCGATTTTGCACACGATGATTATAGTCTTATTATCAAGGTTACAACCAGACAATTTGTCACACAGTATGCCTTATTAACTATTGCTGAATGATGAAAAGTAATAAATTTGGTGAACTATTATGAGACTATTGCTTAAACGGAATAAAGACTTTTAAGAAATATAAAAATAGTATAAACATTCTGTGGCTATTACATTTTGGTGCATAATATGTTTAAAGTAAAACAAAAATATTAAAAGATTCTATGAATATTCAGTTGGTGATATTTCGCTCATTTAATTGATATTTCAAAAGGAAAACTTTCTTGTTTAGGGATACTTATGTGCAGAATAAGTGCAAAAGACACACTAACTCCATATAATGTGACAGTTTTATTATTAATACAACTCATTTTCATCTATCCGTTGTATAGAATTTTTGTTGAAATCAGACCAACAGTAAATATTTAATTTCTGCCGTCTCCGTCCAATGTTTGAACGAACGCGAAAGAAGAAATTGAAGAAACTTCTCCTTGTGAAAATTACTTTTCCGTTGTTTGAACAAAAGCGTAATTTCTAACTTTTGATAAAATGGATAAAAATCAAAATCAAATATACTTGAAAAGCCCACAGGTGCATCACCAATTGTTGATACTTTCTTTTGCTGAAGATAAAAAATATATATTACTTAACACATAAAGTAACAAAATATCTTGTAATCTACACTTATTGCAAAATAACAAAATATCTGCTGCATTAGGAATAAATACTTCACAAGCTTACAAATTTTAAAAAGCAACTGTGATAATTATGTTTTACTACTGATTTGTATTACGTTCATATAAATATTTTTATGCATTTTTATGGATAAAATTCAAATCAACAATACTCGATAAACCTACATGTGCGTTACAAATTGTTTATACGTTCTTCTGCTGAAGATAAAGAAATATATATTACTTAAAACTGTGTTGTAAATTAATAAAATATCTACTGCGCTTGACATAAATGCTTCACAAACTTACAAATTTAAAAAAGCAACTGTGATAATTATGTTTTACTAATAATTTGTATTTTAAACATATAAACATTTTAATGCGATATATTTGATTAGTTTTGTTGAAATTTACATTTTTTAATTGCCAATTGAAATAAACTCAGCAAATTTATTCCAGATTGATTAATATACCTGTGTCTAGTCTCATATGCAATATATATATATATATATATATATATATATATATATATATATATATATATATATATATATATATATATATATATATATATATATATATATATATATATGTATATGTATATATATATATATATATATATATATATATATATATATATATATATATATATATATATATCACACCAGAAAAGTAGACAAGTAAATGGAAGCAATATACCAAAGATTGGCCGGCGGAGGGTTGTGACCCTCACTCGCCGGTTAAGCAAGCTTTTTGTGTAAACAACACTCCCGGAAGCCGATATATTGCATAAGATATGAATACCGAAGTATCAAAAATGTAAAAAGTGTGTACCAGATCATGAAATCGTGGAATAACCCACGAGACTCGAAATCCAAAACCTGCATTAAAGTGTCGTAAACGTGTGGATAGATTGGTGTGGATAGATAGTATTGGAGTCATGGTACAGTATCTGATTACGTGTTTATAAACTATACCTACTAATTCTTATTGACTTTTAAATTGTAGAATTAGGACAATTAAATGCAGGTTTTGAATTTCGAGTCTAGTGGGTTATTCCACGATTTCATGATCTGGTACACTCTTTTTACATCTTTTTACATTTTTGATACTTCGTTATTCATATCTTATGCAATATATCTGCTTCCGGGAGTGTTGTCTAGACAAAAAGCTTGCTTAATCGGGGAGTGGGGGGGTCACCCCCCGGGCCAATCTTTGGTTTATTGATTCCATTTACTTGTCTACTTTTCTGGTGTGATATTTGAATCCACGTTGTAGTGCAGCTTGGCTCCTTATTCGTATGATTTCTGGTATTTCATAACTTTCACACTAAAATTACATATTTATATATATATATATATATATATATTGCATATATATATATATATTAATTATCAAAATACAAGTACATACTTTTAAAATAATTGGTAAATGCAATACATGCTTTACCAATTTAATCTACCAAATTTTTACTTTAAAGTAATATAACAAATTATGAAGCATATGTTTGATTCGAAATTAATAAACATTTCTTCTTTATTGTCCATTTAAATATTCGAACAAAAATTCATTCCTAAAATTCATTCCTAATACAGAGAGATACCATAGCTGCTTAGATAAAATTAAACATTTTTCTCGATAATGATACATGATACCTAATAAATAGATGTACGATTTATTGCTACTAAGTATTATGGATAAGAAGTAATTTCTTACCATAATCGTATACACAAAACTTACATTATTACATTAAATGTGAGATTCATAGTCTGATAAATTATATCTTAATTTTTAAGTATTAAATAAATTTTACACATTTACTGTACTAATCATTTGCATTTATTATAGTAGATATGCTGAAAATTAAAAATAATTTAGTGAAAGCAGTTAAGAAAAACCTTAAAGCTTTTTATATATATCTATTACCTACCACCTCGTGTACATGCACACACAATCACTCCATTCAAAAATTGGTTAAACTGTCATCAGAAATGTTGGAAATTTGTAAAATATATCAAAACGTGAGTCAAAAGTCATAGTGAATATTTTTGCGGTATGTGTATATCGCATAGTCTATGTGTATATAGCTATGCATATGATATGCATCTTCATCTACAAATAATATGTACATTGGAGAAGGTGGAAAAGGATAAAATTATATACAATATTACATATTTCTGTTAACAAAAAATTAGTAAAATAATGTCAATATTCTCAAATTAATAAACTTCAACCTCTATTGAATAGGATTATTATATTTACAAAAGCACATAAAAATAAAAAGTGTTCTATATGAATCAAATTGATAAAAAAATTACTTATTTATGAAAAATGCACTTTTCATATATATAAATGGATGCTTTATTGTAAATTTAGATTTCGTAAAATTAAACAAAGTAGTTTCTAAAACATAATTCTTAATTTAAATTAAAATATATCAAAATTATGCTCATTTTACGCATCTACGATATTTTGTTTTAATGCAGTACATGCTGTTTACCTGAAATTGCTTTGACTCTATATGGTGCAGTTTTTAAAATTCAAAGCTTCAATTTTATAGGAAATGCTTTAAAGTCATTTTATATGAATCTGAATGAATAGTTATTTTAGGATTTCACTATAATATGGTTTAAGTGTCTGTAATGTGATTTTCTTTCTCTTCAATATATATTTTAAAATGTTTAGCATTCATTTTTATAAATGCTGTTAGATTTCCTTATTCATTTTTTCGTAATACATTATTTAAAGGTAGATATAATGATTTTTTATTTAATTTCTATTCTTCAGTAAAACTTACGCTTATAAATAAATAAATTCACTGTCATGCACTAAATGTTATAAATGTTAAAGTTATAATAGTATCTATACAGATTCAAAAACGTCCAGTGCTCCAGAGAATATCATATTTATAATATCTTCTTTTATAGAAGATATAAATTCTAGTCATATTTCATCTCAGAAATAATATTGAACTAAAGCTTCTGAATTGCATTTTTTTTACAAATACTGTCGGGTAGCAATGTTTATTTTTTAAATTATTTGTATTGTACTATTAAATCTTTCTAAAATCCTTGTTAACATTGAAAAATATCTTTGAATGCATTTTTGTTTGATAACAATACAAAGTTTAGTATATATAATACAAATAACTTTCTACGTTCATGTTTAAGAGTACGCTATTTTATTATTTATTTGCAAATATTATTACACATAATTATTATAGCCGAAATTTTTACTATAACAGACATTTTTATTATAACAGAAATTTTTATTTAGAAATTATTTCTAATCTTTACTACATTTTAAATTGGTATATGATTCTTATAATATAAAAATTCCCTCAAACTGTCTGAAAATTTAGAAAAGATAATGCTTAATTAGTAGCAACATAATCAGTTTATTGAATGTACTCACTTTGAGACGCAAATACCAAAGATGCTTATTCTGTTACTAAGTATTCTTATATTGTTAAATTATTATTTTCAATATCAGCTTGTTATTTTGACATTTGGTTTAACATTTTTTTAATTAAGAGACTTTCAACTACGGTTTTCCATTTTGCCACAAAAATAAAAAATTATGATTAAAAAATTCTATTATGGGCATATACAATATATTGGAAAAGCCTACAGGTGAATTACCAATTCTGATGATTTCCTTCGCCAAAGATTTTAAATATTTAATAGTTACCACTCTGTTTAAATTGAAATTGAAAAGAAAATCGATGCACCTAAGACATAAATATTTCAAAAAGTGAAACATTTATCATAAAAAAATATTTATGTTTTAATAATGGAGTATATTGAGTAGAGTTGATTGTAGAAATTTGTAGAAAAAACTAGAGTCTTGTTATAATCAGATTCTATGGCAATTTAAATTTTCTATTTTTCAATTGAAATAAACACACCAAATGTATTCCTTACCTACATCCAGGTGTAAGGGTTCAGATACAAAAGCAAGTAATTTATATTTTAATTCTTACAATGCAAGTGCATGTGTTTGAAATACCTGGTAGATCCAGTGAAAGGCTTTGCTTACTAAAAATAAATTTTGTTGTGCGTCTTAAATGCACATTTAAATAAACGTACAAAACGTTATTCTAAAAACTCGCATTTTTTTAGATGTGTTCTCGCTACTGGGATTGCTAAAAGATATATATCTGGAGAACGATTTTGTTGTTTATGAGACCCAGACCTTCCGGCCTACCAGAAAGGTGTAAGAAGGTTTAAGGTAAAAATTCAATTATTTTGCAAAAAATTTATAAATCCGAAGTATATTCTGATAATAATATTATGCACAAATATAACACTATGGCAGCAGTTGTGTGATTCGGAACCTGATACATTGTTTAATTACTTTGAAATCTCAATAAATTGGAAATATCTACATCAATATTATTTGTGTTCATTATAGATCTTAAAATTAAAAAAAAAAGTATTCGTTCAAAAATTAGACTTTGTCATTTCATAATACTCTGAATATTCAAAGTAATTCGGTTGAATATGAATATATTAAACTTTATATTTTTAAAAATTATAGAGATCTTAATTATCAGAGAGAGCGTTATATGATAGTTTCAGGACACAATACCAGACTAATTTGTAAGTACATTTTTAACATCATAGAATTCATCAAATACTTCTAATTTAATGTTGATTGTTGAAAAATTGTACAGTTTTTTGACGAATCAAATGATAATAAAAGTACAACTATTTCTTTTTAAATTGCAATTTAAAAATGTTTGGTTGCAAACAGTGAAATTATGTTATTCTTCTATTAGGCAGCACAACAATAACCTGTTATTTCGGAAAATAAAAATCTATATCGGTATAACTTTTGTTGTATTCAAAATATTTCAAAATTAACTTTCCATTTTTTGCCATAATAATGTAAAATTATTCTAATAACTTTTTATTAAATATATTGTTCCTCGCTAAAAATCAAAATATTCATTTTGTAATAAGTGATTTATTTTAATGAATACATTACGTATCGTTCAAAACTTAGAATGTTCATTTTTTCTTTTTTATTACGATTTTCAGATCAATTTCCCATCCGCAAATACCTTTTCGTACCAAAATGTACAGTATTTTTACCAAGTAAATCATATTAGTTGAATAGCAAGCAACTAAATTCAGTAATTTTAAGTAATGTAAACGAATCAAAATATTCTCAATCTTTAATCCATGCATTTACTCATGCATTTTTGTAATCGCGATTATTGTAACAGCTTTCTGATAAAATTACCAATAATGGAATTTAAAGCAAATTTTAATTTTTACTCAATATTTTTGCTGGGAATTTCATAAATTACTTTCAAAATTTTGGGATATGAAATATAAAATGGATTAATTAATAATATCTGAAATATAACATTTTTTATACATTTCACCATCAAACTTCTTTATTTTAAATTGAAAATATTGAATATTATATATAATTTATTATCAGCTTGGAAACAAACTACACACTAATTGATACCTCTAAATATTTCAAAAAATTTAATTGTTGACTGAATAATAATTTTTTCTGAAGGAATTATTTTTACATCTCATATAAAGGAGAAACATATCAATAATAAATTTTACATGATTAAATTTATTCTTGTTGTTCTTTATCAAATATTTATCCTTTAAAATATTATTTTCAAAACTATGTACACAATTTTATTTACATATTACTCCGTGTGCGGTTTGCATAATATTCTTTCCTATGCAACCATATGAAATATTATTTATGTGTAAATAAATATTTGAAAAATTTTAATCGTTTCGGAAATTTTAATTTTAAAAGAATATTTTTTTTTCATAATTTTGTTTCCACAATGAATATAATATTAAACAATTTGTCATTTATTCTTCTATTTAAATTTTTACAAACGCCTTACCTGCTGAAACTTCGTATCCAAAATGAAAGCCAAAGAAGATCCAAAAGCCCATAATCCAGTTTTTCGACACACCATAACACAATCTTCTTATCATATTCTTCCTTCCTAAACCAAATTTTATTTCAAATATTTTTCGCCGCTAAACTAATTTACAACGGCGAAAGTTTCTCCTCCTTGTCCGCTTTTTAATCTAATAAAATATTCTGCAGCACCAACCGTGACACTGACTTCTCCCTGGGAAACTTATACGAACAAAGAAAACTTCCAAAGGTGCTCCCCACTATGACGACAAATACAGTGTCCCGTGGAGTACTTCTGTTGTCGGAGCTCACGCGGAGTTTGGAGCGATGTCCGAGTGATTCAAAGATTCGGTCTGTGTGGGTAGCTCCACTCCGGCAGAGGGGTTGTCGGTAGGATCGATCTTAAAGCATCTTTCTGCATGGTTTTGAGTGGATAAATTTATTTTTGTTTTCTCAAGAGTGATATTGTTCAAAAGTATTCTGAAGAAAGATATTTTATAGAATCTCGTTGCATTTGAATTGAAAACAACGGGGTATTTTTTTTTATTTTTTTAGAATGCGTTCGTCTACATGCACTTGTCAAAAAAGTATTTTAGCGCTAAAAATAATTTAAATTGAAGTGAATATTCCTGAAATAATTAACTTGTGGAATTTGACTTTATCTGAGGCCTTTTACTGACGAAAATTCTGTAAAACTGAATTTAAATTAATATTAGGAATTTTTAAAGAATTGCTTTCAGAATTCTGAATTTTAAATTAATATAACATATTTGCATACACACAGCATGCAATAAAATTAAGGAATCAACCGGTTTAAAAACTTTTTCTACAGGACAAACAAGATTAGACAAGACGCGATCAAACTTTTTCAAGCAAGCTACACATCTATGGTGCATCTTGCTTGTTTTAAAGAAGATGGATGCTATTTTGCATTTTAAACTGTAGCATATAAAAGAAGCTCTCCAAAATGTGATGATAATTTATGAGTAACCTTACTATTAATGGGGTGATTTAAAACTAACAGCTTATTTAAATATTCATATTAAAACAATAGCAGTTTATATGCACTCGTACAGTATAATAAAGTTCGTAAATTTCTTGTGCTCGCAAAACCCACTTGCTGTGTGTATTCCAACTTCAACCTATAATATACTTAATAAAAGGTAAACAATAAAGTGCAGCTTTTGAAAGGGTGAGGCAGTTATTTTCAATTTTAATTATTTATTACAATTACTACTTAAAATATTTAAAATAACTACTTAAATATTCATTAACATCTTACAAATCCTTTTTAGCATCTGATACGTTGTTCAATATAAAATTTTAAAGCTGACGTTACTGGTGTGATGACAAGCGGAGATGCACATTTACTTTAGAATCAAATTCATTAACACAAACTATCCTCATGAATGCTGAAAATGTATACCTTTGATTTAAAGGTCACAGTCATCTGCAGGCGTTATAGGATACAGCAGTTGTTGTCATTTTTCATATCAATCCTCTAAACTCATACAGCTTGACACACTGTGCAGTTTGTCACGCTGTTCTGTCACTGACTAGTGTATGTCTCAGTTATGTCTGTACTCTCTGAATTCTGACTGAACTCGGTTCGCGTACGCTATTGCTCCGCCTTCATCTGCCCATTGACTGACAAGCTTCTGTCAGGAGCTTTCTCATTGGTCATATTGCTTAACAGCCCTTGATCTAGGCAAATATTTACTGGCCTACTTACATTACAGCCCGCGGTCAAAAACACCACGTGACCCCTGCTGAAGGACTACTTTATTGCTTCATCATGGATTACATGGAATTCAATGTCAAGTCCTGTCGTTCGGTTGGCGTCAGCCATTCTCAGTATGTGCTATGGCTCAGACTCCAATTGATGGCTCAGTCCTCAACTGATCACTCAGGCCTCCACTTGACGTGCATTTCTTGGTACTAGTACTCTACTAAACACATACCACCTTTCACCGTCTGGCATCACTGAAACCAGTTGACTCCTAAATTTTATTCTATGTTTTATAAGATTTATATTAACTTAATTTTTCAACAGCAGTTTTTGGCGCCATTTGAATGTTGTATTTATTTACGAAAGAAAATAATGATCGTCCTTCGAGGACGTTTCGTTATAAAAACAATCGGAGGCGAAGTCTATACGAAAACGTCATATATCAAAATTCGGCCAGACTGCTTTACTATCTTTAACAATCTGCAAAGAAAATAAAAACGTCAGTTTAACAGCATAAAAGGTTGTTTGGTGCCAAGAGTAAAGATACTCCTTCAGGATGGACAGAACACTAGCTCTAACAAAGCAGGAATGCGTCTTCCTGTAAATAGTTGTATCTCGTGACCAACAAAGATAATCGTGTCAAACGAAAAAATCAAAAAATGAAAGGAAACACCTAAGAGAAAGGGAGGGAATCAAAATATTTTCTCAGTAAAAACAAAAATACGAACATTAATGCAGTTTGATAAAAAATAGGAAAGCTATTAGTTTCGGAAAGCTACAATAGCTGATTCCTAAACTTTGATTCAACTAGATAAAAATGTCTTCAAATAAAATACTGCGGTTCAAGAATAATGTAACTCATCATATGTAGAGAGTAATAAGTTTTGGTTTATTTTAGACCTTTCAGCTGAAGGTTATTTCCTAAGTTTTATCGTACAAAATATCCAAGTCCATAGTTTTTCTCATTGCGAAAGTATTTTAAATCAAACTTCATTTTGCTTTTCTTTTATGTTTTTATTTTTAATTTCATCGATATTTTGTTTAGCAACGAATTCCTTCCTGGCTCTTTTGATATAATTGTTTATTGACGTTTAATCAAACTTCATTTTGTTTTTCTTTTATGTTTTTATTTTTCATTTCATCGATATTTTGTTTAGCAACGAATTCCTTCCAGGCTCTTTTGATATAATTGTTTATTGACGTATGCATTGAATATGTGACCTTTGTCGATATTGGTTCTTTGTGTTTTTATCCAGAACATGGAGGTTGTATTTCGTTTCCGAAGTCAGTTGATATTTTTACTCACATAAGTATGTTGTTACTTAAGTATGTATTTTTTTAAATTGTTAAGGTGATATTAGAATAAAAAACCTTTAAAGAAAAATTTTATTTCAAATATAATAAACAGATAGAGTTCTACTTTAGTTTAGGTATTGCGTAGATGGAAATAATATTGAAGAAGATGATAATTAGTTTTTGCTATATTTGAAGAAGTGTTTTAAAAGAGTTGTATTTACTTGTGCATAAAATTATACAACATATTTCATTTTCAAAATTTTCAATAATTGTTCAAATTATGACGACGTGTTTAATTCACAAAATATTTCTAATCACTATTTTGTTAATCAAATGTATTGTGGCAACTTTTATTTGCTAGATAATTTTAATTGAAAACATCGAGCAATGCATATATTTTTTAAACTCATGTTAAGTGTTTGTTTATGTAAACATACTACAATTTCACTCGGTCATTCTGGTTTCCAGATAATGTAAATTAATATTTACATTTCAGATATAATTAAACATAAAATTTCACTTTGTTTGGATCATTTTTTTACTGAAATATTGAAAACATATTTTAAATGATTTGGTATATTCCAAGAAATAATTTTACATAATATTTGCTTGTTGCTTGAGAAAAGATTTTTCTCTTAGAAATCGTTATATTTCATTTTGCTATTTTTAAAGGTTCTTCAGATTATGATAAACTGTAAAAGTTAAATTAAGTTTTGCATTAAACATTTTTAAATTTTCAAACTGTATTTTTTAATATAAATTCATCAGTTCCATCGTTTGTAATATGCTTTAACCGAGACACTAATTTCAAAATAAAAATGGCTAAATATGAACATGATTCGAAATAATTGTACAACATATAGCATGTAAGATGTCGCATTTAATTTAAATAAACTTTCAAATTGAAAGTATTTGTCTAAAACCAATTGCTGGAGCTGTGAAAGCTAGCTCAACTATGCTGAAATATTCTGCAAACGATATAAAATAAAAAAAAAATACTTTAAATAATCTTCTCCGTTTAACCAAATATGAAGTCACTTGTCTTTCTAATCACATTGAGTCAAAAAATTTATCTTGCAAAACTTCCACCATGCTTGAAATAAGCTTGTGATGTTTATACTAGTGTAGCACTTTCACCCATCTAACGTAACACAATTTGTTTCCATAAGATAAAGATAGTACTTAATTTTTAAGGTAAACAACTTGAATTAAGAACTTCTTTTTTACGCAATTAAGTATCTTTCGCACCCTTGAATACTTAAACTTTGCTACTCTCAGTTTTCGTGTAGTTCACGAACAAGTGGGCTCTTAAAAGTATGTTTTATTTGACTCTTCAAATATGGCTTGCTGTGAATATTTTTAAGAAATTATCATATATTTAAATTTTAAAAGTATAAATAAAATGCAACAAGCTGTTAAATTCATTAAATATTTTGTGCAAAATAATGTTTAAGAAAATTGATTCAGTACATATCAATATTTATCATTACATATCAGAAAATAGTTCAAGTATATCAATAAATAGAAAACAGTCTGGGCAATGAAATAACTATAATATTGTACAAATATCTCACTGAAACAGAGCATAGTCTGGGCAATGAAATAATTATAATATAGTTCAAGTATCTCTATATATTACATAGTTTGGGCAATGAAATAATTATAATATGCTCCAAATATCTATATAAATAGAGCATTGTCTGGGCAATGAAATAATTATCATATTGGCCAAGTATCTCAATAGATAGAACATGGTTTGGGTACTGAAATGTTTATAATATAGTATCTCAATAGATATTGTGTAGTCTACACAGCGAAATAATTATGATATTATGAAAGTATCTCTATAGATAAATCATTGTTTGGGCAATGAAATAATTATCATATTGGCCAAGTATCTCAATAGATAGAACATGGTTTAGGTAATAAAAAGGTTTATAATATAGTATTTCAATAGATATTATGTAGTCTACACAGCGAAATAATTATGATATTGTGCAAGTATCTCTATAGATAAATCATAAGCTGGGAAATGAAATAATTATATAGTCCAAATATCTCAATAGATAAATCAGCCTGGGCAATGAAATAATTATGATATAGTCCTCAAGAGTACAGTCTCAGCAATGAAAAAAGAATGATATAGTTCAAGTATCTCAGTATGTGGAACATAGTAAGGGTAGTTAAAAGACCATTTGTCGATTTTTGATTGTGACATGAGTTGATGGAAAAATACTAGACCAACTAAACTCTGCAGTTCAAATTTAGTGGTTCACAGGCCTAAAAATATTAAATTTTGATATTTTATTACGATTAATGGAAGCTATTTTTAATTGACGATTATTATGTCAAATATAATACCAGCCATGAGAAAAGCAAAGAAAGATGTATGTCGTTTTATCTTTTTCAATCTGAAGAAAAATAAAGCAAGACCCAATTTTAATAAGAAAGTGAAAATATCGCCTAAGTAGCTCAAGACATAAAGTGTACTATATGCAATACCAATGCGAAAATTTGATTTTTCCTGGTTGGTTAGTTTACAGAAAAATATTACTCTCAAATACATTCAATATTATTTTAATTTCAAGTAACTTTCAATTAGATTCCAATAAATTTCAACATATATTTGCTCCCTATATTACATACTAACATCCGTGGATCAGTTTTACGATATTTATAGCTGAAGTTGAAATAAACTGGCATATTTAAATATTTTGTAACTAATTTTGGTGACATAATGTACTTTAATCTAATAGTTTAGACACTTTGCAACTAATTTTGGTGGCATAATATACTTTCATTTAATATTTTAAACACATTGTAACAAATTTTGGTGAGATAATGTACTTTAATCATAATACACTTAAATAATATTCTCTAATATTTGTAATACTAAGTTACAAATTTATAATGAAAAACAAAATGCATGTGGTACTTTTCTAGAAATGCTAATTTTCTTAATTTCATTTCTTTAATTTAAATGCGATTATACCATTATTCATGTTCCAGAAAATAAAAATTAAAAAAGTGTATATAGTTCTTTACTGAAAAATCCCATTACATACTGAAACACCTTTCTAGAACCCTTTCCTTCCATTACACCCTTAAAATGTTTTTAACATGTCTGCTAGCAAACATACCATTTCGTATAACTTTAAAAGAACCAATTTTACCGCAGATAGTCATTTTGTTTAGATTTAATTAAGTTTTTTTTTAAAGCGCAGTTAACGATAAGTGGCCCTACTTAAACGGCCAAAGTACCTTTCTAGGATAACAAATATATTGGACAAATATTTTTCTGCTTTTTCTGGTGTAAATGTTCTATTGACGTTAGGACATTTTTTACATATGGATTTAAACTGTTAAGTTAAAGAGTTGTGTTACGTAATGAAGAGGAACCCCAACCTACAGTAAATAAAATAAATATTAATGCATAATTACACTACTAGGCATATTTAATTTTTTATGCTCAGTGTGTATATCAAACAGATTAAATGTTACTTTCTATAAATAATGCCATTCAATTTTAATTTAAAATATACATGTAGAATGTCAATATTCTAAACATTTATACATAGAATTATATTTTATAATAATTTATATTTTGTTTTTAAATATGAAGGTTCGAAAATATAAAGGATTTTCCCAGATCAGTTAGTTCACAAATAAGCTTCTGGCTTTTATTGATTCAAATAATAGTATTACATTTCATTTGATTTACTCAATTTGATTGAGATATAGTGACCAAGAATTACAAGACACCAAAGACAAAATGTCTGGTTCGTTTTCAGGAATACAGGAAACATGTAAAAACATCAAATTTCTAACAATTTATAAATATAATTGTATTTTATAACGTTTTCTATATTTATTAAACGTAAAGATTAAAAAAAATATAGAATTTTCCAAGATCAGTAAGTTCACAAATAATCCTCTGACTTTTGTTGATTGATATAATAGCATTCCATTCCATTTCATTTGCTCAATTTGATTAAGATATAGTGACTTGGAAGACACCACAAAAAAAAACTGTAAGGCACCACAGAAAAAGTGTTTGAGTCGTTTTTAGGAATATTCGAAACATGTAAATACATCAATATCCAAGAGTCTCACTTTTGGAATCACTATCTGTACTGTGTTCGTATTGTAAAGAAAAGTAATAACCACGCTTCGTTGAATTTTATGAGTCTAGTAATGTATGCAAATAATTAAAAGATTAAAACAATTCCTCAATGTCAGAAGTACAAGACTTTACACGAAGTAATTTTTCCTTCATATTACATATTGTTTTTTTTCTTTTATATTATAATCAGGATTAGAATACAGATATTATTTTGTGAACTTTCATTCCTTATTCTTTTAAAATCTGAATAAAGAGTTCATCTGGGTTTGATTCTTGAACTATAAGATTTTCAGTGATTTCATTATAATTATTTAGTTAGATGAAGTATAACCTTTTATGATTCATATTTTAAACCATAATAAGTAACGCACATTTAATTTTACTGTCTAAAGAAAATACTATAAAATTCAATTGAAGAATACTTAAATTCACTTGTTCAATTTAAGTAATCTTCTCAGAAATTCCATGAAAGTTTACTAATTTGCTCACTAGATATTATGTGCATAAGAACAGTGTACGTTTTTTAAGATAAACGCTTTTATAGTTTCGATAAGCATCATAACGAGTTTAGTGTGTTATTATAAGTATCTCATTCTAATGTGAATGTTCAATAAGGAGACGGGATCATGTATTTAAAATTTTTAATCTGCAGAACAATGTTAAAATTAGAAATTACGTTATTAAAATGTTATACTATAAAGTTATTTCTGAACGTTAATATCTTAGAAGTTATATTAATTCTTTAAAAATATATTTTTTTTAATTTGTAACGATCTGAAAGCATTTTAATGATTTGTGTCAATATCAACTATTAGCAAACAACTTTTTGCAAAAAATGCCATTTGTAAGCACCTAGTAGCGTAAATTATTTCTGATAAACATCATTTAAAATTGTTTCGTTAAAATTCAAATTATGCAAATTACAAAAAAAACTATCTAGTTCCAGTCTTCCACACACTGTGTCAACACCTAATATGTCATCGGGTTACATGCATATACCTTGAAATTTTCATTCAATTTTCATTTTTTTAATTTTTATTTTCAATTTTCATTTTTAAAAGCATTTGAAATGCATTTAAAGAGTTTAAGATCGGGTTTTTCAAAGATTTCGAATTTTAAAATTTTGGGAAAACAATAATATTTTTACAGAGTACACTATAACACATGTTGAAGTGCATTTATACTGAAAATGATAATTTAGATAATTTCAGTTGTTATCTTAATGAAAACATACTTATTTCTATCCCAACATATTTTCTAAAGTCACTTATACATAGATGACTTTTCGTACGCTGTAAGAAGAGCTTTGGACGAATAGCCAGGGCTCTAGCCTTCTAGACCATGGATTTCAAGTTCGAATAAAAATAAGAACGAGTTCCTTGATTATGCGTCTACTACGTTAGTAGACTTAACTTCATGCAGCATTTAGGTTGAATATATCCCCATGAGTATACAATCATTATCAACACATAAATTGCCAATTAAAGGGGCACAGAACCGTAAAAAATATCAAAATATTAATTTTCTGTTTTATTGGCTCAAGTCACGACTGTAGTATTTCTAAATATGTATGTGAAATTTCAAAGCTGTATCGTCATAATTTTAGAAATTATTAATGTTTTTCATCACGATGAGAGAATAGAAATAACACATAATTAAAAGATTTAAATTTATTTTTTTCTATGTGCAATTTTGGCCGACATGCATATTTTAAAATTGTTAAGACTGATTTATATAATTAAGATAGAGATTTTCAATTTATTGTGTATATTTTTTATTTTATATTTGATAAAACACTGTATGGAGTTAACAGTCATTTGTAGTCAATTTATAAAAAAAATATATCAAACTAAGAACTGTTTAAATTTCCTCTTTTTTATTTCATTATTTCTAACAGTAACATCTATGCATGATCCTGGGTTTATTCCAAAGAATGTAGAAGAAATTTCTGGAGCGAAAATATAAAAATTATTAGGAATTTAAGTGTTAAAAGTAGTAGGAATTACAAGTATAATTAGTAGTATAATTAAAAGTAGTAGCGATTTAAGAAACATTGAAATTTTCCAAAGAAATTTAAATTTTAATTCAACATGTAGTTCAACAAGATATTTTTGTCAAATTTTGTTTATAATTTAAGTTTAAAATATAATACAACCATAAATTTTACCTTAACACATAAAGTAAAAAAATGGTGAGAGGGTTCTGTGTTCCCTTAAAATTGTATGATAATTATTTCATTTAATAAAGCATTAACAATTAAATGTGTGAAAACTTCTTTCAAAAGCATTAACTTCTTTCTAACATTGCTTCTTTCAAAAAATACCTTATGGTGTTTTATTGATTTTATTTAATATAAAACTCTTCTTCTTTAGAGAACCTTACTTCCTCTGATAAAATAGGTATAAAATTAATAATATGGAAGTATGTTCCTAGATATTGACATTTAACTGAGGATCATATGTTCCATGCGTTTGCGATACGAAGTTTTATTATAATGAATACAAATTGCTCCCTCTCACCCAAATTTATTATCTCGGTGGCAACAAATCGGGTTATCTAATTAGAAAAGAGGGATGAAATGAATGGGAATTGACGATGTGGGTACACGGTTCTTAAAAGGAATGATAAAAAGAAGAGTAGATTTGTTTTTAACCAGTGATTTCGGCGTCAACTATAAATATATATTACGCAGTAATGTATACGCATATATATATCACGCTGTATATATATATGCATATATAGATTCGTCGGATCTATATTTAAAATGGTTCTGTTTATATATATATCAGAAAATTCAAAAATTGGACTGGGTACAAAATTACCAATTCATAAGATTATACTAAAATTTTCTTCGTTCCTGTTTAATTATTATTGGTTATATTTGAATTTATTGTCTTTTCAAAAAACTGGATTTTCCTTAATAATTTTTACTTCATTAATTATATATATTTATATTTTTAGAGGCATGGTATTTGTAAGGATTTGATGTACAACAACAATTTCAAGATATGGTATTTTAGATTATTAAGTCACTAATAACTGTCAATTTTTCTTTAATCTACAGAAACTTAAACGTTCGTAAAATGGGGAGGAAATTTTCCCTCTTACTTTATTTTTCCTAAAATGAGCCTTGTAAAATATTGCAATGGAATAAATAGAAATTTGAGGACAATTATTTGTTATACATGGTGAAAAACTTTTTTTTTTGCAATTGATTTTCTACCTACGAAAACTCATGATTTGAAAATGTAATTTCTTACGACCGTTTCAGTTATTAGATGAATATTAATATTTAGAAGCTTCTAATTGTGCCAATATAAATTTCAAAATATATAATATTGGTTGCAAGTATTAAATTCAAATATTCGCATATTTTGACAAAGCCAATTCATACAGGAGACAATAAGTAAATAACACATGGTGAAACATTACATTTGAAAAAATGTAAAATGTTGATAATAAAACAAATCAACAATTTCATCAACAAGAGCTTTAGAGTTTTTAATAAATTTTATTAGAGCAAAATGTATAAAGACTGAAATTGTATTTCCGTTTCCCAACTTTTTTATATTTTAATGATTTATTTATTTTCAGATTATCCCTGATAGTGAAAAAAGTTTCATATTAATAATTTGACTATCGAACATAGTATTCTATTAGTTTTCACTACTAAGAGATAAATTTGACAGTACACAATAGATATTGTCTAGATTATTGATATTTGAAACTTAGAACGTTTGAATGGGAAATTATAAATTTTGTTACAGCTGCTCATGCTAGTAACTAACTTACGAATAATCGCAGTCAGTTCTGAAGATGATGAAAGTCAATGAAGTCGAATAAGTCGATGAAGTCGATGAAGTCGATGAAGTCGATGGATCCAACGAGTTGATTCATCAATGAATCGTCGATTCATCAACGAATCGATCATCAAGTCGGTGAAATCCATACTTGACTTTATCGTGTAATTAGGTATTTTTTTGAAATTTCCGGTAAAAAATAAAATATGTAATTCCTACTTCCATTTTCGTCATACGCGAAAAATACAGCATACAAAAATCTGCTATGTACTCGTAGTATGCTATATAAATTAATTCCGGCACATAAACTGGTGGTACTTGCAGTATATTACTAAATACGACAATTCAGAGTATGCATTTAATTCTCTTCTACGATTTTCGGTTCTACTCGTTAGGTAGAACCGTAAAATTGATGTATATTTTTTATACTAGTACGGTACTTCTATAAAATAGTATTTTCTCTCCCAAATGAACGACCCATTTTAATTTTAAATGTCATGAACTAACATCTGAAAATTATCTTTTCATTATACCAGTAGAATGTTTTTCCCAGCATCACTGGGCTGAAAACTTGTGTTAATTCATCTGAACAAAATATCCAAAAATATATTTCATTTTAAAATTGATGGAACGCATGCATATTAACTATATAAATAAAATTGAAAATCTAAGTGTATGCCTCTCTGTTTGTTTCATCATTACGGGAAAACAACTAAACTAAATTTGATGAAATCTTGTGGATAGCCTTAAAATAGCCCAGTTGAAATTTGGTCCATGTTTCGAGTTTCTAAAACCAGGGGTTCCCGAGATATTAGTGAAACACGAAAGTTTCGTCTATCACATCATCACGGGAGAATTGCTGAACCGTATTAAAGGAAATTTTGTGGGTAGCTCTATAATAGTCCCCATAAATTTAGTCAAAGTTTCGAGTTTTTAAGACTAGGGGTAGTCGAGATATTAATGAGAAACGAAACTTTTTCCTAGGGGTTCTACTCTCTAATTCCCTGGTTAATCCAAACGAAAAAGTTGGAAATCGTTTGTTTAAAACGTGAAAGTGAATCAAAACGTTATCTCTGAGTTTGGTGGGGGATTTTTGCGCTAATTGGTTACTATCTGAAAACATGGTTTGTTTGGAAAAATAAATGCCTGAAACATGAATTTAAATGGGAAATCTATCACCATGATTTATTTTTCACAAGTTTTTACTCAGAAATGAAATGTATTAAGAAATCAAAATGTTTTTTTAATTATTAGCACTTTATGAGGAAGATTCAATCTTATATCATGTTGCCCAGCAACGCAATTAAATTAAATGTGTTTGTTTATTTTTATAATTTTTGTTTCCATTAAAAAAAAAATAAATGGATAGAAAAATATATCTTAAAAATGAACGGTTTGATTTTTCTTTTAATTATATTAATTGCTGACTGTGTACATCACTTTCATTTATTTTGGCAAAGAGTTTTCAAGCTTATATATTGTGTTTAGCTGATAAACTCATATATTGTGTTTAGAAAATAAACTCATTTAGTCGATTGTTGAAACAGAAGAAAAGTAGAACATATATATCTTCTAACATCATTTTAGTGTTTTCATTTAGTATATACAAACGGGATCAGGATATTCTATTCTTCAGACCTGCAAATTCAGAGATACAGTGTTGGCAACTTTTCTTAAACGCTGCTAAATTGACGAAAATGTCGCCAAATTGATTAAAACGACGCTAATCAATGAAATTGATTTGCTTTGTTAGAAGGGAGTACTGAAATGATATTTTGTTAGCATTTGTCTGTCAGTCCAACCGTCCTACTTAGTAACACATTTAGCGAATTTTTGAAATGTCACCAAATTGATAAAGATGTTTGTAAATCCATAAAACTATCTTGAAATTGATAAAACTGAGATAAATAAATGAAATGAATTGTGTTTTGTTAGGGGATAGTATTGTGATCATGTTTCATCAATTTGTCGACAAGTGGGGCAGTCAGTTCTACAGTCTCACTTGGCGATTAATTTGGCTATTTTATAAAATGCTGCTAAATTGACAAAATTGTCACCAAACCTGAAATAGAGTTAACATTAATCAGACAGTAATTCTCGACCAATTTATTTTGAGGAATCAATATCATGTCGCTTAGCAATGGATTTAAATCCAATGTGTTTATGCGGCAGACGATTTTTAATAAATATTTTCCGATTTGAATAATGAAGATATGTAAATAATGAAGATATGTATATAAAATAAATTCCATTGCCATTGCATTTTTGGCTGGATAATCTCAATTACGATCTTGAGATTTAAACATTATTATAATTGTTTTTTCAGGGATTATTTATTCAGAGATTATCAATATTTTCAAGTTATTATGCCATTGTTTTATTGCGACAAAATTTGTTGAAGCTCATATATTGTACATTGTACGTGTAATCTTCTTCAAATCCAAGGGTATATCTTCTAATCTACGAGAATATATGTAGTAAAGATATATTAGCATATTAGCATATATTTTAATATATATTGGCATATATTGGAATCAAGTACGGTCTTCTGGTATAAAGATTATGGGGTATTGCTATTTTCAATTTGTTATATCATCTGTTATATTTTGCCAAAGATTTTTGAGACTCATATTGTAATACGGGTAATCTTCTACTAACACTGACATATCTTCTGATCTACGACATTATAAGTAGAACGGATATATCTTCCCATATAATATTAGCACTTTAATTTTGGCTTATATTGGAATCAATTAATGCCTACAGGTTTTACGATTACGGGTTTATTTATATTTTCAATTTATACATGTAATCTACTAATACAGATTATATCTTCTAATATTCGCGTATATAAGTAGTACGGGTCCCATACAATTTTAACGCTTATATTTTGCATGTATTGATTCAATTCCTTTTTTGCTAAATTTGCTTACAAAAGAAGTCAGGATGTTTTATTCTTCAGATCTGTCCGTAAAGATAATTTTGTATAGATAGAACAGAGAATGTTAAACGTATTTTTAGGAGTATTAAATTAAATATTTTAACATAATATTTCGATTAAACATGTCATTTCGTATACTATAGGAATATGCACATGATTGCGAATTTTAAGTTTCTTTATATTATTTACTCCGTATGAGGAACGAGTATGGTGCTAGTACATATTCAAACATGAATATATATAGTACTAGCACCATACCATTTAATACATAGAGAAAACCATTAACTCTGTTAAATTAAAACGTAGACGATATGTATATGAAATAGTTACGAAACTAATATACACAATTTTAGTTTTGTAATATTACAATTTTTAACTTAAAAGTATAAGGCATTTTGAATGGCACGTTATGACACGTCTTCGCCATTTTAGTTTTATAATATTACAAATTTTAAAGTTAAAAGTGTAGAGCATTTCATAAGTTTATTTAGTAATATCTCTAATAATTTCAATTTCTACTTACATAATACTCAATTTATCTATATCTAGCTATTTCTTGCTCTCTGCATAAATAGTAACCTATTCTATAAATCATTAGATTCAATTGAAATTGTCCATTAATTTATATCCATTCTTGTCTGTAATTGCAAAGATATATATTATGTCTAACAGATTTCACAATTTAATGCTAAATATCTCAGAAATGGTACATGCTACCTACACCAATATTATTATATTCGATTACTTGTCAAAAAATATATAAGAAATTAGCCCTGACTTGATTTTATTGTGCGAATTAAATATTTTTTTAAAGAAATGCTAAATATTTCAAAAATTGTACTTTCTAACGACACCGAAATGATTATTTATGTATCATTATTGAAGGTTGTGAATTTTTAATTATGTTTTCAAAAATTCACAATTGGGGAGGGAGTCATTTGCACATTTGATAGCGTTTAAAATCAATAGGGTTCTAATATTCACTGATTTTAATTACCATATCAATTCACGCTGGAAATGATCCATAAATTCATTAGATATTGCTTTCATAGACTCTCTATATATATATTTATCTCTTAATCTGTTTTTCTCTCCCCCTCACTCTTCCCCCTCTCTCTCCCTACCATCTTTCTTTCCCTACCCCTATGTTCCCCTCTCCCTTCTCTCTCAATTTCTCTCTCTATTCAGCTGTCTCTCTATTTATCTGTCTCACTATTTATCTATCTCTCTATTTATCTATCTCTCTATTTATCTATCTATTTCTTTCTATATTTCTCTCTATTTCTTCTCTCTTTTTATTTCCCTCTCTATATATTTATCTCTCACTCTCTCTCACACACACACCTAACTATCACTTCAAAAACATTCGATTCGAGTTCAATGATGCCTTGAAATGTGCTCTACCGTCGATAACTTGAATTCGAATTTTCTAGCACGTGACAACACTTTCACTATACATTATAGTGTGCAGCATGTAGGGAAAGTAAAAATGCAAAATCACAGGAACATTTATTTAAATATGAAAATGAATGCAGAATGTAATAAAGAAAATTTACGAATATGAAAATGGTACTATAAAGGTTGTATAAGAGGACATATCTGTCAATTATTTATGTTGTTGTTGTTACTGATGACTCCGGTTTCGGCGGAGCCCATTCAGGATCATTGACGCAGGATGCAGGAAAGAACGAAGAAAGACACAAGACGAGAGGACAAAGTTTATTACAAGAACGCATCACTGACGAAGGTCGGAGGGGGTTGATGTTGAGAACCAGACCGTTCGACCTACCAGAAAGGTGTAAGGTAACTGTTTGGACGTCCGGGAAGTGCCTACCAATTTTGACCGGAACCCAGTGGGGGAGGCATCCACAGGGATCGTAAGCTCTACCCCTACCACCGTCGTCTTCCCCTACCACCAAACTCTCGGAAGGACTTACGGGCCCACATGTTTAACGTGATCGTATTCCGCATGAACACGGCGGCAGTTGTGGCAGCGTGCAAATCCAGCGCGCAAACCACCGGTCTACTGCGCCCGAAATGTGCCAACATCACGCAGTGTACCCAGATAGTCACCCACCCAAGTACTAACCGCGCCCGATGCTGTTTCACTTCGGTGAACTAAAGAGAACCGGTGTTTTCAGCACGGTCCAGCCGTTGGCTCAGGTCGGAGAGGGGTGTACCCTCACATTTTGACAAGGACCCAGAAGGCGGAAGACTGACTTTATCCTCAAGAAACATCCATGCCTTATTCGGGAATCGAACTCGAGCCCTCAAGACAGCAGCCGAAGACGCTATCCACTTCATCGCCTGGGTGACAAATATTTATTATTGCCACTGGTGATGGACACTCTGTTGCCCGAAAGTGCTATGGTATTTTGAAAAACACTCCCTGTACGTCAAGACGGTGTCCTAAATAAAGTTTACAATTCTTGTAGTATTTGCTGAAAATATTAAAATAAATTAAGCGTGTTTAACCATACTGAAGAACAGACCACTTCACAACTAATTTATACTCAAAGACTTTTATGTTTTAATCGACAATTATACATTTTGACGTAGTCTAATATTACAAGGAGAAACTGAATGGAACTATAAGTGAATCCAAATGGAGCATTTACCATTGAAGTGAGGAATTCAATTTATTTTGTCTGAAAAGATTAAGAGTAGTAAATTTGATATCACATCTAAAATGATAGAATAACATTGTTGCAACATTTGTCCCTAACGATATCGTTCCGAGATAGAATGATATTGAAACCTTAATATACGCTTCCTAACAGATATCATTCAATCTTTGATATTACAAGAAAATCTAATGACTGAAAATTCCCCAAGATCATAAGTTTCTCATTTAGTTGTCTAGAATAGCACTGAAAGCAATTACAATGGAGCAATAAATTATCAGAGATATTCAAAGATATTCAATTTTCTAAAGTGATATATGATGTGATGAATGGTGCTACAACGCTGTTACCGTTGTTCATTTTCTGAGCAAGCAAAATGTATCTATTTTATTAAATTATAAAGAATTATGTATGATTAAGAAATCGTTTGCAGCCTTGCATAAATTATTTTAGGCTCATATTATATTCAATATTATTAAATGTGTGAATGCGTGAAGATATATTTCTCATTGCATAAAATAGGATTTAATTTGCTATACGGGATTACAAGACAATTCCCTAAACAACCAAATAAATGCGAAATAAAAAGTCTATTAAATGATTATGCCGCATCGATGAAAAGTAATTGCAGCGCGCATCGCGGATAATTGAAGAAATTAATAACAAAAATTGTATGATAAATGAATAGAAAATATTACCTGCTGTTTAAAGCAAAGTGATTTATGCAATTTGGTTATACAGGGTGTCCCAAAATGATTGGAACGCGATATAATTCTTTACCTGTTGGAGAAAAGTGGGCAGTGTAAATTGCAAAAATATTGAAAGTAAGGTTGGAAATAAGACTACGTTAAAGAAATAGTCCTCCCATTAATTTTCAAAAAGTTACAATTTTTTAAAATTTTATACGACCCCCTTAGACAAATTTGGTCAATCGGATGTTTTTTATTTCTAATGCAACAAGATCATTAAAAAAATACGCATATCTGTACCTTTAAAATTGAGGGAGTTATATTTAATTGAAAATTGAACATTGTGAATGGGGACCATATATCAACTTAAAAATGTAAATTTGTGACATATCATAAAAAAAGTAAAACTGGTTGATAATACATAAGATACCCAACCACGTAGTGAGTACCACTGCTTTCTATGATCTTTATCTGTGTAATGATTTATTTAGATGCATTTGTGTTAAAGAAAGTTTGACACATATTAAAGTATTTTTTATCTAAACAATTTTCATCGTCAATTTGTTTATGATCCCTATTTTCACTGATGAAACAGCCTTTCATATAGTACATAAAAGTGACATAAGTCAGATTTTTTATCGTAATTTAGTTGATTTTAAAGATGCAGATATGAGGCGTTTCTTAATGATTTTGTTGCATAAAAATTAAAATTTTCTGATTCCCCAAATTTGCATAAAGGAGTCATATAAAAGTTTAAAAAATGTAACTTTTTGAAAATTAATGGGAGGACTATTTCATTAACGTAGTCTTATTTCCTTCCTTACTTTCAACAGTTTTGCAATTTACATTGCCCATTTATCTCCTTCACAGGTAAAAAAATGAAAGCGCGTTTCAATCTTTTTGGGACACCCTGTATACGAGATAGTGTAAAGAAAGATCTCAAAAATGACCAAGAGGAAACCTCGATGTATTGTATTTTTAATTAATATGGGAAAATAATGAAAAAATATCAAATATTTCCACTGTTATCAAAGGACTGAATGTTTTGAAGTATATTTAACCATAATTAAAAAAAGCAATTTAGTAGCTATCATAAGCCAGTCTTGGTATAATAAAGTTACATTTTTCGCAGGTGACGCTATGCCTATGGAAATAATTAAGAACATTAAAAGAAATTTAATACCCTTATTTTAATAGATATGGCTTCTTGCTTTTTAGTGAGAATCTGTCAACAAAGAAGCTCTTTTGTATTTCTAATTACAAAGACGAAAACTTGATAATCCATTGATAAGGTAATGTGAGATATATTTTGTTTACTGTAAACTAACTTGAAAGTGTAGATGCTATGTGTACACCATGAATAAAAATAAAAGAAACATAGAGTATATGGAATACTTTGCATAATGGAGGTCATATGTAATCATATATGCTCTTGAGATCAACAAGAAGGTATACAATCAGAAAAGATAATTTATCTCGGGCGAACATCAAATGGCAAAACCATAAATTGGACTACATTGATTTTTCTTAAATTGAAAGAAAAATGGTACATTTCATAAAAAATATACTTTTTACAATTGCAGAAATGATTATAATTTAT
The DNA here is from genome assembly GCA_951213105.1 of Amaurobius ferox. Lineage (NCBI taxonomy): Eukaryota > Metazoa > Arthropoda > Arachnida > Araneae > Amaurobiidae > Amaurobius > Amaurobius ferox. The sequence goes on from OX578143.1 coordinate 37,597,887, forward strand.
TCGTTTTCCAAATTGGGTCTTATCTCTTTCAATGCACGTTGAGTCAAAAAAGTTATACTAACTAAAGTTATATTGTGCTTGAAAGAAATATGCGAATTTTTGATGCGTTTGTTCGACATAGAAAAAACTCAACTTCTTTCTTTGAAATAAATTACGAATTTTTTTAGGCAAACAATTTAAATTAAGAATTTTTCCTTCGTGTACTCAAGAACTTTTCTTATTTTGGAATACCCAAACTTTTGCATTCTCACTTTTAGTGGTTTATGAACAAAGTACTTAAGCTTGTTAATGACGAGGAATATACCACGCTTAAAAAAGTAAGTTATTATTTATGATACAAGTTTAATAAGTTTAATTAGATAGGTTTAATTTTTAACAATGTGTGATTCTGATAAATTTTAAAGCGGGATTGAATGTAGTGGAATGAAATGAAAATTATTTCAGTTTTCGTTTTCGTTTCGTTTTTGTCTCCACTATGTACTGTCGATTCTATACGTGCGAAAATTTTCAGTCTTTGAAGTCATTAGGGGAAAACTACTTCTGGAGGAAGGTTTGAAATATTTTTCCACCCCTATCCCCATACTTTGTTCGCCACCGAGTGCGAACTTGAAAATCCGTCTCCGTTATATTCTCTTCCGCAGTTCGTACTATAAGTGTACAAATATTCAGCTTTTTAAATATCTGGAAACTTCTAAAGAGTCTACAGAAAATATTAGAAAAACTATTTTTTCTCATCCCGGAGGAGAGGGGGCATATTCCGAAACTATTAGATTCTGTCTCTTGAACGATGTTATAGGTGTGCAAAAATTAAGCTTTCTAATTCGCAAAGGAGACTACTGGAAGGTACGGACAGACTTTAACAAAATATATATTTTCTTGCACCTCCTTGAAGAGGAGAAAATCCAAAGTTTGACTCCGTTAGGATCTGTTCCATAGTTGATACTATAAAAGTGCAAATATTCAAATTACTTTGTCGTCGAGAGTTTTAAGAGGAATTGTAAAAATATAAACATGTTCGAAAATTCTTATATTGATTAGGTTATTTAATATATGCCTAATTATGTTCTTAGTAAACTAAAGAGCACCTTGTTTGTAACTAGCATCTTGCATACCAGCTCAGAAAAGAAGAAATGCATATATTTTATTTTAATTTACTGATATTCTATTATTAAGAAAGTTAATTTTTGTTCTCTATGTATTAAAATGGTAAATCATGATCGTTACTTTTCATAGAGACTATTAATTAGAAAGTTAAAAAGCATTCCCAAATTAGTCGGAAAAGCTATTTCATTTAATATAAAAGAGCTGTTTACATAACCACTTCCATAGCAACTATATCTGACCCATGCTACAAAATAACTTTGAGTGCGCCGATTTCCTTTTCTATTGGTGTTAGCTACCACAGCGAGCACATCATTTATATGAAACATAGTGCGAGGGTATCGTTTGCACTACCCTTGCTGCTATGCTGTACATAACACATATTTTAACGTAGAGCCAGCCGTCTTCTACAGAGCATGTTTGTATCCAGGAGATAATTTCCTGTTGCACGTTTGACAGCATTGCTGGTGGATGAGGAGCAATAAGAAGTCGTAAGGAATACTTCCCTATAGCTTCCACAGCGTTTCGTCCACATTCGAAGTTCATCAAAGTATTCATCAAAGTACAGACGCAGAATACGATAGTCACCTAATGGTTGCCGATCATTTAGAAATTGCCTCGCATGTTTTATCGTTACTAGCGGCATTCTAGGCCATAGTAATTGTGGTGATTAAACGTTTGACTAGCATAATTAGGAATTAACCAGAAATACCCCCTCAATAACCTACCATTTTCAAATGTTGTGAGAAAACCTTGATTAGATAACTTTTTTTAAATACATTTTGTGGAATAAATTAATAATCAAAATTAAAGTGGTAGTGAATGGTAACATTTGTACATTTCTATCGTAGTTGCAAAACCTACCATTACCACTCTGCACGAGTTCTTTATCATAATCATTAACAAAACACTACACGTTAAAATCCACATTTTTAACTTTTAAAATAAATTATCATTTATTCACATCTCCATTATTATTCTAATTATAATTGCATCAATGTTAACAAAAGCTTAAGGAGGAGAAAAACACCATGTGAGACCAGATCTTTTGAATCCTATTCCTGATAATTGATCTAAGATACATAAAGACTGGCACATACCTCTGTATTTCGGATCTGTAGCTTAGCATGACTGTGATTTCTGCCGATTCTTATTCTGACATTTAGAGTTAGATTTCGTCTTTTTCTAAAACATTTTTAGCTACTACAACACTGCTAGAATATTCATTCCAATTCTAATGGTTGACTTTCTCCATGCAGCCACATCATTTTGCCTAAGGATCAGATACGTCCTCCTTGCTCTCATCGGATGCTTCTCAGTGCAATGCCGTACCTTTTCATTATTGGCTCTTTCAGTTTCTAATGAAGCTTGGTTTAAGTTTTGGCCCTAGGACACTTTGCCCCAACCATACCTGCAATTTGGGTGACGTGCATTTATTGCGGTCATGACTCTCCGAACCAGGGCTGTCATAAAACGGTGGCTAAAAGTTTCGTTTTGTTTCATCGTAAGCATCAAAAACTGCATAAGTTGCCCTGCATAAGGTTCCACCTAGTTTTACAGTAATCACTTCCATACGACATACGCAGTAACGTGTAGAAATCATGCACCATTATCATCTGTAAGATGTCATTTCTTACTAATTCGCTGATGATCTACAGATATATTTTCTGTATCACTCATAGTTTCCGAGATATAATTTATAATTCCAAATTATGCCGCTAGGGGCGATGCCGTTAGACGCATATCGTTAGCACATGATAACTATACCGTTACATCACTTTTATAACTTTAGATACCATTTTTCAAAATTTATTTGGCCTACTTTTAGCACTACAGTCACCATGCATAAACTTACGAACAAGCAACCTGCTTCATTCTAAATCAATCTAGATTTAAATGTTAAAACAGTATATTGATACACAATTGGTAAAATATGTTAAAGTCTAGACGCAACAAATTGGAACCCATCGCAACAAAAATGAAACGTTACAGTCACACGCTAATGCGGAACAATACCTCTAAAAGGAACATTTTTTTTTACATGAGGAGCATTGATGTTCTTAATTTGAAATAACTATTTATTAAGCTAAAACATTAAGCTATGTACAAAGCTGGGTGTAATGTCTAATGGACAACAAAAGTTTGCAAAACAATAGCTTAAAACACTATAATGCAATTACAATTATACAGAGCAACGAAATATTGTAGTACAAAACAAATTATAGTAGTATAAAAGGAAACAAAAAGTTTCAGGCAAAGTTATGAATGCAAATGGAAATATAAAACATATGAATTATATACATATAGGAAACTAAACATTCTAGAACATAAATTACCTGATTTCATGCAGAATCTTAACAAAACCGATGCAAATAATAATTGCTTCCTTTCAGGATGGTGTAAAACAATTACTGTCCGATTGTATATTCCGGAGTTTAGGCTATTCACTTTTTATCGATCTTATTATTTTGAAATATTTGTCATCGAAAAACCGCTAACTGCAATGGCGGCAAGAAAACTTGCTCCATATACAGCTACTGGATAAAATACTTTTGTGCATAGCTCATACTAACAGAGTAAATTCAAAAATCTCATTCACTAACGAATACCATCCTCTGCAAGTTCAAGAAACGGTTCATACAATTTTGCATAAGAAACATTTTATCAAATCACATACAAACTTCAAAAATTTCAACGTTGTACTCAGATTTAATGATATAAACAAATTATACATCGCCAAATTAACCTAAATATTGTTATGACGTACCCTCTGTAATCGTGAGTGTGCTCTCAGGATACAAGAATTACTCCAAATTTCTGGATAACTAACACGTTTATTTACATGCACAGACTAAACAGGAACAATATACAGTGAAAAACACTTAAATGCTTCACTAATTTCACAAAACCACCAATACTATTTTCGATACATTGACTTATTTCATTTCACAAAACAGGTTTTTCTCGAACCTTCAAAAAGTCGCGATTGGCGATAAATCGCGAAATCTGGCAACCCTCTACCGAACTTCAGCATATGGAAACCCTAGATTCACGTCATAGGAAAAGTTGTCTATACGGGTGTTTTCCCTATCTGGTTTTTAAAAGTGACTCCAGTGAGAGCACTTTAAACATTCATAACAATATACATTTTACATAGGTCCTATTGTTATTTCTGAATATACTAAATACTAGCAGCATATCTGTTCTTCATACGCAGTATATATTATAAAAAAACTTATAATTCGTAATCATGTGCAAATTCTGTTAAAATATTAAATTTATTGTTCCTAAAGAGACGTTTAAGAATATATGTTCTCACTATGAAAAATTATCTTCACCGGCAGTTCTGAGGAATAAAACATCCTGGCCCCTTTTGTAAGCAAAGTTACAAAAAAAAGAAGGAATTGAATCAATATATGCAAAATCAAAGCATTAAAATCGTATAGGACTCGTACTACATATATACGCGAATATTAGAAGATAAAACCTGTATTAGTGCTTTAGAAGATTACCGGTATTACAATATGAGTCACAAAAATCTGTGCCAAAATAAAAGAGATGACGTAATAAATTGAAAATATCAATAATCCCCGTAATCTTTATACCAGAAGGTCGTAATTGATTGCAATATATGCTAATATATATCAAAACATATGCCAATATACCTGAACTACTGATATTCTCGTAAATTAGAAGATATACCCGTGTATTTGTAGAATATTACTCGTACAACGTACAATATATGAGTTTAAACAATTTTTGTCATAATAAAACAATGGCATAAAAACTTGAAAATATCAATAATCCCTGAATCAATAATTCCCGAAAATATCAATAATAATAACATGTAAACCTGAACACCGTAATTTATATTATCCAGTCAAAAATACTATAAGAAAAATCAAATCGTTATTTTCAAAAATATATTCTTATATCAATTTGTTTATTATTCAAATCGAAAAAATAATAATTAAAATTAACAGACAGATTTAATTTAATTGCATTTCTGAGCAACATGATATAAGATAGAAACTTCCTCATAAACTGCGAAATTAAATAACCATTTTGATTTCTTTATAACATATATATTCTTAACTTGTGAAAAATAAACCATGCAAATAGATTTCCCATTTAAATAATGTTTCAAACAATTCATGTTTTCAGAAAGTGACTAATTAGCGCAAAAAATCTCCCACCAAACTCTGAGATAAGGTTTTAATTCACTTTCAAACGATTTTCAAGCTTTTCCTTTGGATAAACCACGGAGTTAGAGAGTAGAACTCCTAGAAAAAAGTTTCGTTTTTCATTAATATCTCGACAACCCCTAGTCTTGGATACTCGAAACTTGGGCTAAATTTATGGAGGGCTATTTCATTAAATTCGGTTCAGCCGTTCTCTCGTGATGATGAGACAAACGAAAATTTCGTTTTTACTAATATCTCGAGAACCCCTGATCGTAGAAACTCCAAACATAGACTAAATTTTATGTGGGACTTTTTCCAGGCTACCCACGAAATTTCACGAAATTCGGTTCAGCCGTTCTCCCGTGATGACGGGACAAACAGATAGATAGGCATATAGATTTTCAATTTTATTTATATAGACTAGCAGCATACCCGTTCTTCGTACGGAGTTTATAATATAAAGAAACTTGAAATTCATAATCATGCCCAAATTCTTATAGTATACTAAATGACATGTTTAATCAAAATATTCTGTTAGAATATTTAATATAATGCTCCTAAAAAGAAGTTTAAGAATCTCTGTTCTCGCTATATAAAATTATCTTCATGGACATATCTGAAGAATGAAACATCTTGGACCCCTTATGTAAGCAAATATAAAAAAAAATATGGAATTGAATCAATATATGCAAAATAAAAGCGTTAAAATTGTATGGAACCCGTACTAATTATATACGCGAATATTAGAAAATATAACCTGTATTAGTAGATTACATGTATAAATTGAAAATACCAATAAACCCGTAATCTTTAAATCTGAAGACAGTCATTTATTCCAATATATGTCAAAATTAAAGTGCTAAAATTATATGGGGAGATATACGCGTACTACTTATAATGTCCGATTATTAGTAGAAGATTACCCGTTTTGCAATATGAGTCTCAAATGTTTTTTGGTAAAATACAACAGACGACGTAATAAATTGAATATATAATTAATCCCCGTAATCTTCATACCAGAAGACTGTACTTGATTCCAATATATATGCCAATATATGTCAAAATATATGCCAATATACCTGTACTACTTATATTTCGTAGGTTAGAAGATATACCCGTGCATTCCTAGAAGATTACTCGTACAACGTACAATATGCGTGTGTCAGCAATTTTTGCCGCAATAAAACAATGGCGTAATAATTTAAAAATATCAATAATCACTGAATCAATAATTCCGGAAAATATCAATAATAATAATGTTTAAACCTGAAGAGTATAATTGATATTATCCAGTCCAAAATGAAATGGCAATGAAATTTATTTTATATACATATCTTCATTATTCAAATCGGAAAGGATTTAATAAAAATCGTCTGCCGCATAAACACATTGGATTTAAATCCGTTGCTAAGCGACATGATATCATTTGCTTCAAATAAATTGGTAGAAAAAATATCGTCTAAATAGTTATATTTCTATGGAACATTTGGCGACAGTTTCGTCCAATTAGCGACATTTTAAAAAATCGCCAAATTTATCGCCAAGTGGGACTGTAGAACTGACAGTTCCACTTTGCGACAAATTGACGAAATATCATCACAATACTATCCCCTAACAAAAAACAATTAATATCATTTATGTAGCGCAATTTTATCAATTTCAAGATATTTTTATAGATTTGAAAACATTTTTATCAATTTGGTGACATTTTAAAAATTCGCTAAATGTATTACTAAGTAGGATGGTTGGTCTGACAGATAAATGCTAACCAAACATCATTTCAGTACTCTCTTCTAACAAAACAAAAAAAATTTTCATTGATATGTAGAAGACCCAAGCCACACGACCAACCCGAAGGTTTATGGCAGCTGTTTGTGTGTCGTTTATATCAATTTGGCGACATTTCCGTCAATTTGGCAAAGTTTAAGAAAAGTTGTCAAATTAGCGATATCCCTCCAAATTCGTAGCTTTGAATTTGCAGATCTGAATGAAACATTCTTATCCCGTTTCAATATACTAAATGAAAACACTACAATTGAATTAGAAGATATACCCGCTCTACTCTTTTTCTGTTTCAACAATCGGCTATATGAATTTATTGGCTAAACACAATATATGAGTTTAGTAGCTAAATACGATATAAGCTTGAAAACTCTTTGCCAAAATAAATGAAATTGATGTACGCAGCCAGTAATTAATATAATTAAAAGAAAAATCAAACCGTCCATTCATAAGATATACTTTTATATCCATTTATCCATTTATTTATTATTTAAATCGAAAAAAAATAATAAAAACATTAACAAACACATTTAATTTAATTGCGATGCCGAGCAACATGATATATCCTCCTAAAATGTTAAAATTTATTAACCACTAACAGCACACCCGTTATTCGTACGGAGTGTATAATTTAAAGAAACTTAAAGTTCGCAATCATGTGTAAATTCTGTTAAAATATTAAATTTATTGCTCCTAAAGAGAAGTTTAAGAATATATGTTCTCACTATGCAAAATTATCTTCACGATCAGATCTGATGAATAAAACATCCTGCCCCCTTTTGTAAGCAAATTTACAGAAGAAAAAATAGGAATTGAATGAATATATGCAACCCCGTACTAATTATATTGTCGCAGATCAGAAAATATGCCAATGTGTTAGTAGAAGATTACCCGTATTACAATATGCGTCTCAAAAATATTTGCCAAAATAAAAGAGATGACGTAATAAATTGAAAACATAATAACATCCGTACTCTTTATACCAGAAGGTCGTAATTGATTCCAATATATGCCAATATATATCAAAACATATGTCAATATACCTGTACAACTTATATTCTCGTAGATTAAAAGATATACACGTGTATTTGTAGAAGATTCGTACAACATACAATATATGAGTTTAAACATTTTTTGTCATAATAAAATAATTGCATAATAACTTGAAAATATCAGTAATCCTTGAATCAATAATCCCCGAAAATATAAATAATAATAATTTTTAAACCTGAAGACCGTAATTGATATTATCCAGTCAAAAATGCTATAAGAAAAATCAAATCGTTCTTTTCCAAAATATATTTTTATATCCATTTATGTATTATTCAAATCGAAAAAATAATTATTAAAATTAACAGACAGATTTAATTTAATTGCGTTTCTGAGTAACATGATATAAGATAGAATCTTATAACATGTTAAATATGTCATGTCTTATAACATAAACTGCGAAATTAAATAACGATTTTGATTTCTCTATACTTCTCATTGTTCCGTAAAAGCTTGTTTTAAATAAACCATGAACCATGGAGATAGATTTCCCCTTTAAATCATGTTTCAAACAATTCATGTTTTCAGAAAGTGACTAATTAACGCAAAAAATCTCCCATCAAACTCAGAGATTAAATTTTAATTCACTTTCAAACGATTTTCAAGCTTTTCGTTTGGATAAACCACGGAGTTAGGGAGTAGAACTCCTAGGAAAAAGTTCCGTTTTTCATTAATATCTCGACAACCCCAGGTCTTAGAAACTCGAAACTTGGACAAAATTTATGGGGGGATATTTCAAGGCTATTCACCAAATTTCATTAAATTCGGTTGAGCCGTTTTTCCGTGATGTTGAGACAAACGAAAATTTCGTTTTTTACTAATATCTCGAGAACCACTGGTCGTAAAAACTCAAAAAACGGATATAATTTTAAGTGGGGCTATTTCTGGGCTACCCACAAAATTTCATCAAATTCGGTTCAGCCGTTCTCCCGTGATGGTGTGACAAACAGACAGACAGACAGACAGACAGACAGACAGACAGACAGACAGACAGATTTTCATTTTTATTTATATAGATTCTAGCACCTCCTCTTAAAAACTATTCAAGAAGAGAACATTACATAGATATATTTTGGCTCGTTAAATAGTAATGTAATATAATAAGCGTTACGAAAGTTTATTCCGGATAATATAAACATAATCTGGGAAACATATTTAACCTCCGTAGAGCAAAATCAGCTACAGATATTGCTTACCCAGAACTATAGGGCTTAAAATATAGTATTCGTGGATGCATTTTGAAATATATCCGAAGCATGTCGTTATAATTGAGTATTGCCAATTATGAAGTTAGGGACGCATTTATATTTAAATACGGCCTCTAATGCAAATTTTATGCATATGAATTTGTAGAAGATGCTATTACCTATTGAATGATATCTTTGAATTTGCTTACTATGAGCAATTCACGTATTTCATTTTACAAAACAGCAAACACTATTCTTAACTCTTAGAATAATAAGGGGTAAACCAAATTTTACCGAAGGTGTAAATGTTGTACTATTTTATAAACTTCTATAGTGCTCATAATTCATACAATGCAGACAACAAAAGGAAGAGTATAGAACGAAACAAAAAACGCATAGAGTATAAAACTAAAATGCACGCAACTTAAGAATCCAATAGTTAGTTTGTGAGTTCAAAAATAATAACTTCAGTTTTGGCCAGTTTTAGGAAGCTATTTTGTCACGCTTCTCATTTGAATGAATGTTTTTCTTGTACACAATGCCTGCCAAAATTTCTAAACGATAGCTTTACATTTATGTTAATGCGCATGTATATTTCTTAACTAAGTAATAACTAATATTGTAAATGCTCAGCGTATAATTTAAACGTACAGCTCAAACTGCTGCTAAAGCATTTTTAATTAACTTCATTAAGTATAATAAATAATCAGTATAATAATTTCATCAGTATAATAAATAAAAAAATCTGATGTGGGCAACACATGACTTTCCTTATATAATGTAATGAATTTACTACTTTTAAAGTAAAAAAAATAGATAGAATATAATTTTCAAGATATTGAATTTTCGACAATTAGTTGTCATTTTCATTGATATAGCGTCATTTTTATCCATTTGGAGAGATTTTCGTTAATTTGGCAACATTTCAAAAAGTCGCCAAGTTGGCGACATTCCGCCAAATTCGCCGCCAAAATCTCGCCAAGCCTTATGGACGAAGAAATAAGTTATTCTTACAGCAGATAAATGACTATTGGCGTTCAAATACAAAAGTATTACTTAAAGTATATTTTTTCATGAATGGAACGAGCTAGATCCACGAGAATGATGTCACCCAAATTATCGCATGGTATTACATATAAAAAGTGAACATGTTTCTCAATAGGATATATATATTTTTAAATTTTAGGACTTTTTGATAATTTTTTTGAAAAATGTACAATTTCTCGAGAACGGTTCATGTTAGCGTTCTAAAATTTATGTCAATCGTTTGCTAATGAGAAATTGCATAAGAAGTGTCTATTTGTGTGACTTTATTAGCGGTTTTGAATTTTTGACGGTTTTTTCAAAATTTATTCGAAAATTTAGGGGGTTCTGAGCATTCGATTGTGTATAAAAACAATAGGCTTCCAGTGTTTACGGATTGCGATTTTTGTACCAAATTTTGTTCGAATCGGTCCATTCGTTCGTCAGTTATTGTCTCCACAGACTCACTGACACACACACACACACACACACACACACACACACACACACACACACACACACACACACATACTTTCACACACACACACAGACATTTCTTCAAAAATGTTTGATTCGTGATCACTGATGCTTGAAACGTGCTCTCCCATCGAAAACTCGAATTCGAATTTTCGATCCCGTCGGAATATTTTCCTTATACACTATGTATATAAGGAAAGTAGTAAATTGATATATTATATTAATATTATCATGGATGTGCATTGATATTGAGCGAATTAATATATTTCAGAGGTTATTATTCTGGATTTAAATTATTTGTTTTAATAATTGTAGTTCGAATGAATGCTATATTAATAAATTGCTATATTTTAAATTAAATCTGATGTGGGCAACACATGATTTTCCTTATATAATGCAATGAATTTACTACTTTTACAGTGAAAAAAATAGGTTTTTCTTATAGTAGATACTTATTTTCTCTCTAAGATATTGAATTTTCGACAATGAGTCGTCATTTTCATTGATTTAGCGTCATTTTAATCCATTTGGCGAGATTTTCGTTAATTTGACAACATTTCAAAAAGTCGCCAAATTGGCGACATTCTGCCAAATTCGTCGCCAAAATCTCGCCAAGCTTTACTGACGGAGAAATAAGTTATTCTTATAACAGATAAATGACTACTGGCGTTCAAATACAAAAGTATTACTCGAAGTATCTTTTCTCATGAAAGGAACGAGTTAGATCCACGAGAATGATGTCACCCAATTTGTCGCATGGTATTACATATGAAAAGTGAACATGTTTCTCAATAGGAAATATATATTTTTTAATTTTATATGACTTTTTGATAATTTTTTTGAAAAATGTAAAATATCTCGAGAACTGTTCATGTTAGCGTTCTAAATTTTATGTGAATCGTTTTCTAATGAAAAGTTACATAAGAAATGTCTATTTGCGTAACTTTATTAGCTGTTTTGATTTTTTGACGATTTTTTCAAAATTTTACTCTAAAATTTAGGGGGGGTTCTAAACATTCGATTACGCTTAAAAACAATCGGCTTCCAGTGTTTTCGGATTGTGATTTTTGTACCAAATTTCGTTCGAATCGGTCCATTCGTTCGTCAGTTATCGTCTCCACAGTCCCACTGACACACACACACTCACACACACACACACATACTTTCACACACACACACACACATACTTTCACACACACACACACACACACACACAGACATCACTTCGAAAATGTTTGATTCGTGATCAGGGATGCTTGAAACGTGCTCTCCCGTCGAAAACTCGAATTCGAATTTTCGATGCCGTCACAATACTTTCCTTATGCATTTTGTATATAAAGAAATTAGTAAAAGTATCGACCTGTATAGAAGGCAAAAGTACCTTTTTCGCCAGGACACACAAAAAACGCGATCTTCATTCTTCAGAAAATATGTTACTTGATAAGAAAAACTTGAGTTAAGTATAAAGGCACAAATAATACAATACTGCAGCATACAACTATTTCGAGGGTACGTTGGATCCCATTCGTCAGTGAAAGAAACTCAAACGAATAGAACGAAGAAAGGAGTATGTGTGTGGGGGAGGGGGTGTTACAGGACGTTCTGCCAAACCGCGGACAAAACGGGGTACTGGATAAGTCATTAACTATGGTTATGACTATTTTTATATTTCGTTATAACCCATGTTTTGTCTTTTTAGGTCTCATTTATTCTTATTTTGACTTGACTCTTCTTGTCGGAATATTCTTATTATGTTTTAGTGCAGAACAATCTTGTGTGTTACTTGTCGTTTCGGATTGGCTGGGTGGTTCTTTATGCTGCTTTCTGATTGGAGCTCTTAATCCAGGACTTGAGTATATAACCCCCTGCTTATTTCTTTTGCGTCCCTTCCTCTTTTGGTCTTCGGGTTTGTTGGTTCTTCTCTTGTACTGACGAAAGAGATCCAGCATGTCCTCGAAACAGCTGTATGCTGCATTATTATATTATTTGTCTTTTTATACGTTGCTCAAATTTTTCTTCACAAATAGTGTTGTACTTATTGAATATGTTTCTTGGTATATTAAAATAATCCAATGCTAGAGATTTACACATTCTGCAACATTTTTTGTATTTTGCCTGACAACATAAGCTGCTTTCACCATCAAAATCGGCCAATACTTTTATTTTTTTTATTATATACTGCTTTTAACAAATATATTTGGATTTTATGAGTAATTTATTTCCATACATTCACCAGGATTGGCATTCAATTATGATTTATGTTTACCACAAGATGTGCAAGGTCTTCCCGTTGACTGTGTCTACGATTTATGCTCATATTTCACTTTTCTACATTCAAACATGTAACATATGTTTAAAATATGCAAATCACTAGCATTAGAGTATTTAATATACCACGTAACACAGTTTTAAAGTGACACATAAATCACTAAAGAGAAAATCTAATTTACTTTCGCTTATTGCTTTTAAGAGATTCCTAGAAGAATATCGTCAACTCTCATGCCTTTACTTTTTTCCTAATTAAATAACCGGAATTGTCTCGACCAAAGTAATACATTTTGATAATGGGAAGTAATTTGTATTCATTATAACAAACCATCTTATAGCAAACTAGTGTAAAAGGTCCTGCATAAATGTCAATAGTTGGAGGCAATCATAAATATGACATTTTAAATAATGATTTTAATAAAGATTGTGAGACATCGACTGATACGAATTTTCATGTATAAGTTTTTTAAATAAAGTTTCTGGCAGTAGTTTTTCAAGTAAATATTGTTTTCTGGCCCTGTGGTATTTTTACCCAAAAAGTAATTAGTTACAAATATGAATATCTCAAAAATTTCTCACGTACATCAACATTTTATGAAATAACATTATCAATGAGTGGGTAGTTGAATTTCTAATTATGTAAGACTAATCCGAAAAATATAGAAATTGTGAAATCAGTCTACATCTGATTATGATAACATTATGTGTAATATTTGATTTATGGCATAATTATTTCTAGTAATAATTTTTCAAGGATATATTGTTCATATGTATGAAAATTGTTCATATCTACAGTGCTTGAAAAAATTATAAGGACAACATATAATTGAGTGAAAATATACTTTATTTTCACTTTATCAATATGAAATTTTGACATTTCTGACCTCTAATATGAAATTATACAATAACATTCACAACACATAAAACGACAAATATGTACCTTACAAAAGTTGACCTTATAAAGATTATCACTAAAGAAAATATAGAAAAAAGTATAAGGACATGTTCTAAATTACACTTAACATTTCTCTTAATAATCAAGATAAGCAACCTTTTTTTTCAATTACTTGAATAAGCCGAGAGGTCATCGCTGTTGAAAGTTCTTTTAAAGTATATATTGAAATGTTATTCCAACCTTGTTTGATGGCTAACACAAGATCCTTTTTACACTGATATTGTGTGCCATTTTTATAAACTTCTCTGGCTATAAGGCCCCATAAATTGTCTATAGGATTGATATCGGGACTCCTCGCCGGCCAATCAAGTAAATTTACTGAATTAGCTTCAAATCAGAGTTTTGTACTCTTAGAAAAGTGTGTGGCAGCTTTATCCTGTTGGAAAATATAGCCTGCTGAAGTAATTGGTGGGACCTCAGGTAACAAATGTTCGCCTGACATATCAATATATTTGCCAGAGGTATTTTGTAGTTGATAAAGACTATAGGCGTGGTTCCGTTTGCAGCAAAAACGTCCCAAATTATTAATGTGCCCCCACCGTATTGATGTTTGGAAAAAACGTATTTGGTTTTACGCAGATTATACCAAAAATAGCGAAAACCATCTAGCCCATCAAGATTGAACTTCTTTTTGTCCAAAAAGATTACATCAATCCATTTTGGACCGAGAGAAATTACTTTTTTTTAAATTTCTGACTTCGTTCCTTATGTTTTTTTTTAAGAGGCGGCCGTGACATTACCTTTCCATACGAAATATTCAGATGTTTATTCAAAATATTTTGAACTGTTTGTGTGGAACATAGTAAATCCAAATTTCTTCTAACTTCATTTGCAGTTTCTTTTTTCTCGCACGCTCTTCTTACAACCATTCTTTTCTGTTGATGCGTTAGAATTTCTGATCCTTCAGTTCGGTTTTTCATTCCATACATTCCAGATTCTTTTAGAAAATTATAAACTACAGTTTTAGATCTTTTAATTATTTACGAAATTTCATGCTCACTCAATCCACATTCTTTAAAATAAGAAATTTCCCTTTTTTAAGGTCAGATAGATGAATTCCTTCTGGCATCGTACAAAAATCGTGAAGAAATGAGGCAAGTGTGAATTTTGTTTAGAAACTCTATATTTAAAATGGTCATTTTTAGCTTTCAAATATGCAAATTTGCTATAATTTTAGATAAGAAAACAATTGTCCTTTTTCTTTTTTCCAAGATCATATGGGTTTAAAATTTATAAAGTAAACTTATACATATTTATTTTTGGAAAATTTAACTAAGTTACATGAAGAAAACTTAATTTTATCAATATTTTTACTTAAGAATTTTACATACTTTTCCGTCTAAAAGATTTCTAGATTTGGCGAGTTTTCGCTTGTCATACTTTTTTCGAGCACTGCATGAAAAATTTAAATAATGTGTTTTTCTAAAAATAACTTTACGTATTTAAGTTTATTACAACTTTTAATTATAGAGAATTATTTACGTTAAAAAAATTATCAAATTGCCATTTATATTTATGTATGATAATTTAGAGCTACTGGATTCAATTAAATTTGTCCGCTTAATGAGGTTATTAAGGCAAACGTTCTAAAACTATGCTGCTAAGTTATTATGAAATAGGAATATATATTTTTTCAATCAACTAATTTCTAACTATGCTGTTCTGACATTTACTAAATATATTAAAAGTAAATTAATAAAAGGAAGGACACCCAATATCTTCTTCTCTCATTCCCGCTATAGCTTTCTATCTCTCTCATC
This sequence comes from Amaurobius ferox, assembly GCA_951213105.1. NCBI lineage: Eukaryota > Metazoa > Arthropoda > Arachnida > Araneae > Amaurobiidae > Amaurobius > Amaurobius ferox. The sequence goes on from OX578143.1 coordinate 37,613,674, forward strand.
CACATTTTACCCTCTCACCTCAACTCCTTACTCTCTCATCCTTCCTCTTTATTTATCGTTTTCTCTATCTTTCTCCCTATCCATCACATTCCTATTGTTCCTCTATCTAATTCTTTTCATCAATTTTTCTTTATATCCTACTCTGCGTTTCACTTTCTTTCAATTGTTCTGTGTTTTTCTTATTTTCATTCTTTCTTCCTCTCTCTTGTTTTTTCCTCTTTATTTCGGTATTTTCCATCTTGTCCATTTTCTTATCTATCTGACATGATATCTCTATATTCCTCCAACTCTCATTATCCTTCATTCATCCGTCTCCCTTCACCATCCTTCCTCCTCCACCATTCATCATTTATCCTTCTCCCTCCACCCCTCCTCTTCTCACAGTTCTTATAAATATATCATACGTTTTAGGCCTTGTTTTCTTTCATTTTATATCCATGTTTTTAAAAATACTAAGAAAATCGTTAGATAAATATAAAGCGTAAAATATTCATTACTAAATATAAGACGTGTAAAATAAAAACTCTTAAAAACCAAATCATTTAAAAGCATACGCGAAAATTGAGAATAACAAAGATAGTACTCAAGGATGTCAAACATATATAATTACAGGAAGAAAAAAAATCCTAAAATTAAGTAGTTTACCTCCAAAATTACGATTCATCTCGTGAAAACAAGTGACACGTATCTAAATGGAAAATATTTTGACGCGTGTAATGGCACATATCTGAGTTTTTCTGATTTGAATATATATTCTGGCACAATACGATAAAACGGATGAAAAATGAACTTTAATATTTTAGGATTTTCATGAGAATCATTATTTCTTAAATATATTTTAAAACATTCGAGAATATAAGTTGATTTGCGGAATTTGAATGTAAGTTGCTCATAACCTAAATGTATTATGTCATGTATTTATATAATTAGGTTTTAAAGATTTTGTTTTGCTACTTATGTTCTCTGACTCAGCTGATTTCCATAAATTTATTTTGACACAAAAAGTTTGCAGAGTCCGATCTGCCAATAAAAGATTGCAATTTCGTCAAAGTATCTCAACGGTAGAGCTTCGGCTGGCCAGATCGAATATCCAGAGTTCGATTCTCGGTTACGGAAGCAAGGTTCCTTACAATGTCGGACGAACCAATCAACCCTGTAGGTCAGTGCACGGAGGTCTGAAAGCAACCCTAGTACTACTAGCACGTATTCAATGGACTTTGATATATTTGGCGCCGATTTCAAATTGAAAGTATAACTACCAAGCAGGAAGCTTACCCGGGGGATAAAAATAGCATCAGGAAGTTAAGCTGCGATAATAACAGCAGGAGGTGGTGAGTCAGATTGTCAGTTGCACGCCAATCTGACATTACAGAGTAGAGAATGCAGAGTTCCATTCGACAATAGGAGCTTGTAATCTAGTCCCAGTATCTCACAGGTAGAGCGTCGGCGTTCCACTTCGGAGATCCATGGTTCGATTCCCGTTTGAGCAGAAGGTTTCTTACAAGTTTTGAAATATGTCAAAAATATTTGTCGGAAACAACAGATCAGTCAAAATCGAACAATGAAAAATTGAATCATTTATTACACCTTTCTGTCACCAGCACCTTCTCAAAATTTACATACCCAGTTTTGAGGATTTATATTTACACGAAAAGCTTAAACTGCTGATTGGTCCACAGTTTTTAAATAGATAGAGGACACATTATCGATTTAATTCGGTTCCTAATATTACAAAAATAAGTTCAGTACATTTTGATACCACCAAATAGAATAAAATAATAAAATCATGGAATGATATTAAAAGGTTCGAAATATGCATAACGTAATTTCTGTGCAAATGATATCAATGATTATCGTGTAATCGAATGCGTTTGTAAATTTAAATATTTGATTTCCTCAGCCAAAAATTATTATCATAAATATCATTTCTTCGTGCGCGAGCAAAGGCTCAGCAAATATATTTTCAACGATATGTAAATGCATTGTGAAGAGTTTTATTATTGGTTTAGATACCTAAATGAGAAACATAAGATTACCTGGAATTATGTATCATAAAATATTCTTCTAAAATCGAGTTAGATATCATAACTGTGACGACAAAATTTTGCTTTATTTTTGCATTCCAAATGAATACGAGTTGTAAAATTATTAAAGAATATGTTAGTAAAAAGTATATGTTTGTTTAATTAAATAATGGAATAAAGAAAAATAATCGTGTGTTCCTTAAAAAGTCGATAGTTAATGTTGATATTTTAGGAATTGTGTTTTATTTTTAATCTGACACTGGGCTGCAGAAAAGGTGGGTTATATGTTCCACACTTATGATAATGTACAAACGATCACAATATCTCAAAAATTAATTAATTATTAATTATCTATCATTTTTTCACCACAATATCCTTTAAATAGATAATATTAAGGCATAAATAATAAATTATCGAATGATATTACTAAGTACAAAAACAAACTGCTTTTTCCATTCCAGCAATTATGAAATCGAATTCACGTTTCGAAAACGATATTTGCGAAAAATAATCGTTGGGCGTATTTTAAATGAAATTTTCTGTTTTAATAAAATACCAGATGTTAATCAAAACGTTAATTTTAAAATAGAACAGGGTTTTGATTGTTCAGCCACGTTAATACACAATAGATAAGTTCTTCTGGTAGGTCGGACGGTCTGGGTCTCAACAACAACAACAACAACAACAATAGATAAGTTCAGTATTCACGATCATGTCCAATGTTATAACGAATAGATGAAATGCATTTGAATACTATTGCAAAATAAACTTGCAAACATAAGCATAAAGTCATTTTTCTGATCATACTTGCAAAGTAACTTGCTGCCCTAACTGGGAACCTAACCCTGGATCACTGAGTTGGCCGGCCGTGTCCCTACCGTTAAGCTACTGGGATGTAATTGAAAGCTCTTATCGTCAAATTGAACTCTGCATTATACTCCCTCAAATGTCACATCGACGGGCAACTGACAATCATACTGAAGACCTTCTGCTATTTTTACCTCAGGTCAGTCTCATATTACTACAATTTTTACTCTGCAAAATATCCTGATTGGTCGTTATCCTCTTAATTAGAAATCGGAGCTCAATCTTTAAGAGTACTCTGAATCTGTACTAGTCGTAATAGGGTCATTTTCAGACATTTAACATCTTTGCGTCAATTCGCTAAAATTCCTATAAACGGAAACTTTGTCGAAACGGTTCATCTTAGTATATCAGAATTGATAGTGTGGGATTTCTCATGAAAATGAAAAATTTCACAAAATACTTATATGCTTCGTACTGATGCTCATATTATAAATATATATATATATATATATATATATATATATATATATATATATATATATAATAAAAGTTCAAAAATCCACAGAAAGCATGGAGAGAAGTTTTAACTCAAAAAACTCCAACATTAAAAAATGCCTTACAAATAAAAGTATTAAACAGAGAATCACCAATCAAGTGGAAAATAAAACACAAACCTCTAGTCATCAAGCTGAAGACAAACAAGGAATCGATAAAATAAAATCCAAATAAATCCTAGCATGAAAGTTTTACTCGTGGACAAGCCCTAGGTCTAATAATGAATTGTTCATTTCGATAAAACTCTTTATCAAGTCCAAGTATTTTAAAAAATGAACACAAAATGCATGTTTCTGATATCAGTGATAGGTTATATCTATAAACACTGAAAACTTGGACAACGTGCATAAAGATTGAAGATAGGTAACAAGAATACCTGAAAAAACACTGCATACATCTGATCCATTGGAGAATTGAATAAAGAGAACAATGTTGCCAATCCCAAAAACAAAAAGATGATAACTGCTGTTGCCAATCGTGAAAGAAATAACAGAAATGTGAAAAGACGATGAAAGGTGATATGCAACAGAAAGAACATGTAAATACACGGAAATGCTTATTCAAGAGAAAGTGGATGTCTGGCTAAAATAAGATACTAAGGATAGAATATAAGTATAATATACCATTCCGAACTTTTTAATTATACTATGTACTAAATATGCTGGATATTTATGTAATTTACCAGTAATTTTATGTTTATTAATATGCATAGCATGATATTTTTTATCAGATAATCTATAAATTCTAAAAAGCTGATTAAGTATAATATTTCTAAACATTTGGATCGAGTTACATGAATTAAAAGGTAATATGTTATTAATGCTAAAGTTACAGTAGTCTTTTTATAATATAAATCGGTATATATATATATATATATATATATATATATATTGACCTCGGCTTTTATTCCATAAATAGATCCTAGACATATATAACAAGAAAGATCAATCATGCTTAAAGCATTGATTATGAAACACTTTCCAACTTCAATGCAATTTTATTTAAACATGTCTAAAATGCAATACATTCCTCGGTAATATTTTAAAACTTATCACAATACTACATTAATTTATTATATTTGAAACCTTAAACCTTCATCGAAAAAAATTAACTTCATTCAAATGACGGCATTAAAATATAAATTGCCTGGTTTAAACATCTCTAAAATGTGATACATTCGTCGGTAATAATTTTAGAATTATCATAATACTACGATAATTTATTATATTTGAAAACTTCATCGAAAACAACTGAAATTCATTCAAATGACGTCATAGAAAAAATAACACGCCTGGCTCTCTCTATAAAAGCAACATTTCATTCATAAATCATTCCCCCATTCATGTCATTCATCACAATACTATAATAATTTATATTATTTAAAAATTAAGACCATGGAGCTACAAGTAAGTAAAACTCTATGCGTAAAACTTCATCGAAAATTATCGTCCTTCTCTTTCTAAAATCAATGAATATTTCATTCATATCAGCCATGCAGACTCCATGGACTAAATGATTTTGTGTTAAAGAATTACAGCGATTCTAATACAACTCATTCTACATATTTTGCTGTTTACATTTTACATAGGTGAAAAATAGGCTTAATAGTAGAAATAATCAAATTTGTATGAGCATTTAAACTGAAATATATTGTCATTGCGTTGATAAAGTATGTAGATGCACCGAATTTAGGCCAAAATAAAGTAGTTTTAGGATGGATACAACACTCAATATGAATTAGAAAGAACTTTAAAAATCACGATTTTGAGACAAGATGGATGCCATATATCATTTTGAAGTGGGTCATGTGATCGTTTCATATCATGGACACGTGATCGCTTCATATAAGAGGTGTTATTATTATTTTAATTTTTATTTAAAAAACTACTGAATATATTTTGCTGATTTTTTTTTTATATATTTTATGGAACAATTTGAATGTTGCCTAAAATTTTCGAAGCAATTTGTGAATTTTAAATCCGCTTAAAAAATGCTTGAAAAATTAGGTCCCATAGGGCTCAATGTATTCCATTTTTTCAACCCGGGTTCAATCCAAAACTAATTGGGTGATATTATTCATTTATATTCCCATAGGTCCTATTGACCGTCTGAACAACATACTAAAATTTCATTTTGATTAAGTCATTTTACGGCAATTATCGTGCTAACGGACAGACAGACAGACAGACAGAATGAACAAAGTCATAAACACTTTTCAACTTTGTTGTAAAGTGTTAATAAATTACAAAGTTGCTTAAATAAAGGTACAGAGTTTTATGAAATCGATAAAAATGTTCAGGGGATTAAATTTGAAGAAATATAAAATTTAAATTTTTATACCGCCCACGTACAAAGACATGTCCAATGAGTAAAATGTGCCCCATACACTAATAATGTGATGTATAAAATTTCTGTATTTTATCATAAAAAGTCCCAGAGATATGTTTAAACAAAGTTGGTGAGGGTTTAACCACAAATTAAAATGTTAATGTTTATAGCAAGAGTGAAAATGACGCAACGCTAGAAATGCATCATAGGCAAATAATATCTTCCTCTTATCTTTAATGGATCTTTGGCATGGATGGATAACATTTTGAGCAAGCTTTGTAATCTTCATGTAAAATTATTATTTCGACACAGTGTAGATACTTTTTTACAAATAAATGGCAAAATTATTATTTATTTATATAATCATTGTTTTCTTTCATAATTTGTGTATGACCCCTGAAACGCGATTTGCCGACATGATTTTCCCCTCTAATAACCCATGTTGATACATCGAAAAGTGGTTTAAGTCATCATTTTTGTCTTTTCATATCTTTGGGACTTTTTATGATAAAATGCTGAAAATCTGTACATCAACTTATTAGTGTATGGGGCACATTTTACTCATTGAAAATGTTGTTTTTGCACGGGGCCGGGCAATATCATTTAGGGATGTTATATCATTTTCTCTACGATATAATTCTTTTAAATTAGTTAAATTTTCTATTCTTTCAAGTGACGTTAATTTATTTCCTCCACAATATAATTTTTCTAAATTTATTAAATTTTTTATACCTTCAAGTGACGTTAATTTATTTCCTCCACAAGATAATATTTCTAAATTTATTAAATTTTCTATGCCTTCAAGTGACGTTAATTTATATCCCTCACAATATAATTCTTTTAAATTAGTTAAATTTTCTATTCCTTCAAGTGACGTTAATTTTTCTATTCCATAATTTAATAAAAAAATAGATATCACTTCAGTAGGATTCTCTATATTTAAGAAAGAGATAAATGTTTTTTTATACCATTATTATATATAATATTCATTTAATTAGAAACAAATATTTATTTTTCATCTTTTCTCAAAAGATAAACACATTCGTTCAAGATTATTAACTTCACAACTCTCTTCAATAATTTTTTCTCTATAAGATTCTTCTTCATAATGACCAAACTTATTATTTAGTTCACTCATCTGTATAGCTTGTATTTTTTTCCAATAAACATTAAAAAAGTGATCAGGTAATAGATCAAATTTGTATTTAATCAAATAACAAAAATCTAATTTATCCATAAATTTTTCTATAAAATTTTCACTAAATGTTTGATATCTAGCTATATACATCCAATTTAAATCATCTTTTAATACTCTCATGGTATCTTCTGAAAGATTTTGAAACATTGATACTTTATGATAAATTATTTTATGATATTATATTATATTTTATGATAAATATTTTATGATATTATATTTTATGATAAATTCATTACTTAAAGTTTGATGTTGAGAAATGTTTACCCAATCTACTTTATCTTTACATTTTTCTATAAAATCTTCTGATAATTTTTGATATTTAGAAATTTTAGGCCAATCATCTGGTTGAGCAAATTCTTCAATAAAAGATTCAGACAGTGATGGATATTGAAATATCAAATCCCAATTTACATGATCTTTAAGATTTCTAATTACATCTTCAGATAAATTATTTCTGGAAAATGCATTCCAATCGATATCCATTTAATGATGAATGTATTTTAGAAAGGGATTTTTACAATATGCATACAAAGTTTTAAAGTGTTTGAATTACCCTCAGGTAATATCAATAAAGTAATAATATCGTCGCGTTTTCCATAGGCAAAACAAGTTACTGAATCTTTATGGCTCATTCCTACTCTTAAAATTTCTTTACCATTGATTTCTAGTGATATCAGTGGATCTTGACTTTTAGAATATGTATATCTTCTACCTAGTGGATGATCTCTATCAATATTTATTAAATATATAGAAATTTTCATATACGTATATGTAGTTAATCGCATCTGTTGAGCCAGTAATTTAGAACTCATCATGTTGAAATTTACTTTTTTAAATCCTCCAGATGTAAAAGTATGAAAATCATCTTCTATGGTAATCCAGATATCTCTATTGTCTAAACATATTTTATTGACAGCATCTTTATCATTTTCAGGTTCTGAAACATTCGTAATTATTTTTTTTTTGCATTAAATTTATCATTCTGTAATATTAACGTATTTGTTTCAAAATATCTTTAATTCACAACATTTTTATCATCTTTAGGATCTGCTACATTTCCTATTCTTTTTCCTTTTGCATCGTAAGGTTTTCCTTCTAAAGAATGTAAAGTTGTACCATTTAATTATTTTATTCTCTTGCCTGTTTCATCAGTAAAGGATAAAAACCCCTCATCATATTTAGTTTAAGATCTCTCAATTCAAAATGATTATTCTCTATTTTATTCAAAACGAAACTTTTAGTAGTTAAATCTAAATCATCTATAGGATTTTCACAATTTTTTAAAATTCTATTTTCCATATCATAATTTCCATCATCCATTAATGTAAAACCTATACCAGGATGTCCAATAGGCCCTTCTTTCATTTGATCATCATAAGGTGGATAATAAGCACTCATTTATTATAGCATTAATTTTATGATTTTAAACTCTTAATCATAGATATATAGTTTTATTTTTCAAATTTATAAAACATCTCTTTCTTTCTTTAAAAATAAAATAAAACTTATATTCCTTTTGAGTATTCATTAATCTCTCCCAATTAAATTCAATATCTAAATTATTTAAATCGGTATAGTTTTCATGATTTGATAAGTCAAAATAAAAAATAGTATACAATTTTCCAAAATTCCTCTTATTTATCAAACATCCTGTTTCTGTATTAATATCATTTAATCCTGCATGTAAAAGAGCTTCATACACTCTATTATAATCTTTATTGGTAAAATTCGTTTTGTAACGCATAAGAGAAATTTGTTTATTATAAATCATTAGCCAGCATTCAGTCATATCTATATTATAAAATATCATATTATTTTTTTCATAGTTACCATTTCTATCAACGTACTGATGAATAACATAGACACCTAAAACTTCATCAGATGCTGTTGCAGCTGTGACAGATCCACTATCACTTTTATAGGGACCTACCATTTTAAATCTATATCGATCCCAATTTACCTCTATATCTTTATGAGATAAAAATGGTTCCATAAATACGCTTTCTGCAGAATTTTTAAATTCTACCTAAGGTAAATGCAAGGTTAAACCTTCAACTACTACCTTATAATTAACATTTTCGACATCAGTATATATCATATTCTTATTTTCATTGCTTTGAATTTCTATTTTCACTTCAAAACCAGAAATTGTCTTTTCATATTCTCTAAAGAAATCGATTATATCTTTTAAAGGTGTCCATATTTTAATGACATTGCTATCTTTCGTTAGTTCCCATCTCTTTGTGAATCCTTCATTATAATCTTTATTCATTTTCAAATTATTAAAAAACTCAGTTATTTTAGTAGTAGCTTCTAAAGTACCATCATATTTTAACTCTTTTCTATCAGTTGAATCAGATGTATCTAGATAAAAAAATTCATCTTGAGCTTGTGATGTTGTATAATCAGGCGTATAATGAGTTAATCTTAAAGCATGATTCATGATTGAAAAATTTGACTGTGTATTTGATTCAATTTCGGTGTCTCCTATATGTACTTTTAAAGTTTTGATAAAACCTCCGCCATTTACCAGACTCACATTTTCGTTTCCAATGGATGATTTATCATTTTTTGTAATTTTTAATTTTTGTTCAAGATATCCTCTAGAATATAAAATTTTTGCTTTAGTATCATTAATATGAAAAACATAGGTGGCATTCTCATCTGAACTATGTTCTTTTGGTTGAATTTCTCTTAATTCATAACTTTTAATTTGATCATTATAATAATAATGAGTATCACTCACATCATAAATCTTTTGCATTTATTTAGGAAGAATTTTTAAACCACCTCCTTTCTTTTTCATTGAAAATATTTCATTTAATTTATTCTCAATAATAGATTCAGTTTTCAATAAAACCTTTAAAAATCCTTGTATTTTTTCACTTTTTCTATATAATCTATGTTTATTCATTTATTTATGAAGAAAAAATTGATCTAACAATTGATATATTTTTTTAACGTAGTTATCCCCAAAAATAGGTATAAAATTAAATTCTAGATCTCCTTTATTTAAATCTATTAATTCCCCTTTTTGATTAGTAATCCTCATTTTTATTCTTTCAAGAGGATCCGTTTTAACATGAAAATATATCCATTTATATATATATTAAATCCTTTTGAAATTATACTACATGGATGATTTTTATTTATGAAAAAATAAATGACTTCTGAATTAGATTCATTTATTAAAGATCCTTTTACAACATCACAGTGAATATAAATATTATCATTTCCATTGGATAAATCAGCTATTTGTTCACCTTCTACCTCTGTTTCTTCATCATAACTTCCATATGTCGGTTTTAAAAAACCTATAATTTTATGAAAGTTACTTTTTGTAAAATCAATTACCCAACCTTTTTTCAGTTTTATAGCTATTCTTTGTCTTGCTTCAATAATACCAAATTTCACAGGTGGATCCTAACCAAATATTTTTATCATATACTCATTTAAACCACTTATAGTATAATTACCATTTGAGATAACAATTGTTATATCTGTGTCTAATGTATACATTATAAATATGTTATTTCCATAATTCTCACTTATATTAAACCATGATACTTCCATAGAAAACGACTGTAAAGCTAGTTTTTTTTAAATTTTAGAGGTGCAAAAAATTTACAGTAAATTCCTCTGATTTCTCATGACCTTCAGATTTTAATATTATCATTTATACAGAACAAAATTTTCATTATAGTCACTGGGTTTCTGTGTAGGAAATGATTTGAGAACATTTTTTGGTGATTTATCTTTATTCCTTTCTCTTATATATTTCATACAAAATAAACCACATTTCACAGATGTAGGTTTCTGTAAAAAACTATCATTATGACCTATTTTTGTTTTTTTATTAGATGTAACAAGAAATGATTTAATATTTTTAGGAATATATTCTTTCTTCATATTGTCTTATTCACCAAACGGATTAAAATAATCCACATATTTATATTTAGGATCATTATAATAACAAACCCAATGAGTTCCAGGAGCTGTTGATACATCTAAATTAATGATTCCATTTTCAAATTTCCCTATTGTTTTAAGTAATAAATCGGAGGTAAATACACCTCTAAATCCTTTTTCATTTTTCATATTTTCTTCGATCATTTTGTTACTAACTCCCAAGGTTGATGTATCCCCTTTCCACTTTTTTTTCCCATATCCTTTCATCTTTTTTTGTACAGTTGAACTAGCTAATCCAGATAAAGCACCTGTTGCTAATGCTGGAACTGCAAATTTATCAGCGGTTATTAAAGAGGGTATAAGTGCTGCTAGAAATGGTAAAAATCCTCCATTTTTATCTAATTGCGTTTTACTGATAGTAATCCTTTTTCCATCATTAATATGATTAATTTGAATTTTAGTTAAATACATCTCATGATTAGGAGTTTTAGATTTATCTATTTGTAATGTTAGTTCTTCTTTATTTCTAAAAGCTGGTTTAAGTTTAATTATCTGACCTTCAGTTAAATAAACTTTATTTTTTATCATTTATTAACAGAGAAATTGTTTATGATATCATTGTACATCATTATAAGTCATTTCTCCATTTTTTAATAACATATCAAACAATGAAACTACTTGATTATACATTTTCTTTGATTTACTTCCATTACATATTTTTTACATCTTCCATTACATATTATTCTAAATTTGATAATACATCCAATCCTTTACCCACCTTCATACCTTCACGAATCCGGTTTAATCTATACATATAAATTTCCAACATATTTTCTTTATTTATAATTTCTTCTATTTCGTTCTTTTTCTGATTTAATACCTCCTCTGAAATATTTTTAGCCCTAGAAATTGAACTATTTAAGTTGCCCCTTTTCCTCGATAATCCTACTTTTAGATGTTTAACTTTTGCATATATCTCCTCTAATTTTTCTTGATCGTTTAAAAATACTGAAGGCATGTATAATTTCCCCCTCTTTTAAATATTTTATATTAAAATTTTGATCGATATCATATGTATCAGATACTAATTCTTTCACAGCTTCAATAGGCCCTTCTATAGATGGAAATGAATATTTTCTACAGCATTTTGAAAACTTTTCACGACCTCTTTATTTGATTTTTCATATTTTTCAATTTCTTGAGTGACTGGTTTATGAAATTCCTCTGAGGTTTTTTGAATACCTAATTTTTCTTTTAGTTGATCTTCACTATTCTTCCTTATTCCTCTTTCTAATTTTACTAATTTAATTGAATCTTTTATTTGCTTTATGAACTTGTGTTTTCGTTCTTTTTCTAATTCGTTCATTTATATAATATTAATTTTTTACTGCAGCTAATTTTATTTTTTACTGCAGTAAATTTTATTGTTATATAAATGATAAGAATTAAAGATTACACGGAACTAGATGAGTTACCTGATTCTAATCAACATCCTTTGTTACCTAAACAACCATTTAGATTGCTTATAACAGGGCCTTCAGGTTCAGGTAAAACAAATTTACTATTAAATATGATTTATATTTTTTAAATTTTGATGCACTATATATATGTGCAAAAGATTTATATGAACCTAAATATTCTACATTACAAAAAATATATACAATGTTTGAAGATATAAAAGAGAATGTATTTTGAAATGTAAGAAGAATAAGAAAACATTATTAGAATTATATGATAAATGCAAAAAGAAATATTATTTTCTTGAGATGATTTTATTACTGTAGATGATTTAAATCCAACATTAAAGAATTTAGTTATTTTCGATGATTGTGTGACTGAGAAAGATCAAAAAACCATTCAGGAACTATTCATCAGAGATAGAAAGAAAAACGCATCCATAATATATTTAATGCAGTCTTATTATACAACTCCTATCAATATAAGAAAGAACTGTAATTACTTTATATTTTTCAATCTACAACCAAAAGAAATGCAACAGATTATAAGAGAGATAGATGGTAAATTAAGTACTGACGAATTCAAACAAATATATAATAAAAGTGTTCAAAAACAAAACGATTTTTTAATGTTAGATTTAGTGAATCCAAAAATGAGATACAGAAAAAAAATTTGATCCTATATAAATGATATGGAAGAATATTTAGAAATAAGATTGTATGTTTACAGAAAGAGTAGATATTTGTATCAAAAGATAAGTATTTCATTATCAGTAAGTAAGGTCATTCTAAGTGGAACGGATTTATCAGCAATAGCCTTTCTTCCGCTTGCTTTTTTAAGTTTATCGGTTGGAATAGTAGAAGCTATTGATCTTGCATTAAAAATAGCAATAAAGAAAGAAGAATATAGACATTGTTATAATTTTTATAAAGAACTCATTAATTCGTTTAAAGCTAAGGATATGACAGAAGAAGAAATTTAAATGCGAAAAAAGGATTTCATAAAAAGTTTAAAATTTAATCCAGTTGAAAAATATGTAAAACAAATGCAATTGAATGGATATAAATTTATTCATTCTAAATAAATGGTTTGTAAAAAAATATTCATATTTTTAAAGGTGGTGATATTGTTGGATGGTTACAAGATAAAATAAATCCACCAGAAATGCGTTTACCAGGATATCAATATTGTGGTCCATTTACAAAATTAGAAAAAATATTAAAAATAGGTGATCCTGGAATAAGTAAAGTTGATAAAGCATGTAAAAAACATGATATTGAATACAATAAAACAAAAGATACAAAAAAGAGACATGTTGCTGATCAAGAATTTATAGATGATTTAAATGCAATACAAGATCCAACATTTCGAGAAAGATTAGGTAGAGTATTTATTAAACCTATTATTAAAGCTAAAATAAAATCTGGGTTAGGAATTTCTACTTCTATAAATATGTATTGTGTCAAGTGTAAAAAGAAAACTGAAACTAAAAATTGTCATGAAACTACTTCTAAAAATTATAAACCAGTTAGTAAAGGTATTTGTACAATTTGTGGTAGTAAAAAGAATACTTTTTTAGGATAAAAGAGACATATCATAATCCAGAAACAGTTTATTGTGGTATTCAAGAATTGAAAAGAAAAACAGGATTACCTAATGTTGAAGAATTTTTACATGAACAAGATATATATACTAGATATAAACCTGTCATTCGTAAATTTAAAAGAAGGAGAGTTTATGTTCCAAACAGTAATAATGAATTTAACGCTGATTTGTTATTTATAAGAAATTATAGCAAATATAACGATGGAACTAATTATTTGTTAACAGTTATAGATGCTTTTAATAAATATGCTTGGCCTTTCCCTATAAAAAGAAAAACATCTGAAGAAGTCCTACAAGGTTTCAAACAAGTTTTTAAAGAAAGAAAGCCAAAATTTATATTGACAGATGAAGGTACTGAATTTACAGGAAAAGTTACACAAAAATTATCCAAAGATAATAATATACATTGGTTTACGACTTATAATAAAGAAATAAAATCTGCAATAGCTGAGAGATTTAATTGAAGTATAAGAGAAAAAATTATAAAATATATGCATGCTAACAATACTAAAAGATATATTGATATATTACCTAATTACTTAAAAATTATAACAATTCATATCATAGATCAATAAAAATGACTCCCGTTAAGGCTAGTCGAGATGAAAATGAATCTCAAGTTTATAAAAATTTATATACGAAAAAGATCATGAAAAAACCTAAATTTAAGATAGGGGATAGAGTTAGAATATCAACAATTAAAAAAACATTCAGGAAAGTAGATGATTCTACATTTACTCAAGAGTTTTTTATAGTATCTGAAGTATTAAAAACAGATCCAATTACTTATCGATTAAAAGATTTAAATAGTAAAGAAATTGAAGCAACCTTTTATGAAAATTAAATGATAAAATATAATAAAAAAGTTGATGTATATAAAATTGAAAAAATCATAAAAAAGAAAGGAAATGAATATTGTGTAAAATGGTTAGGATATCCTGATGAATTTAATAGTTGAACATCTGATTTATACGATACTAGGACAGTGGAAAACTACTTATAAAAAGGGAAGTGAATTCAGTAGACTTAGAGGTTATCCCAAAACGTTCAAATTAAAAGATTTAAATCCTGGGAAATATGATCTGATATCATTGAGTAAAATTATTACTAAATATGGAGATTCATTAATCGTAAAGTTAGATGTGGAAAATGAAGAAAAAGAGTATTACCTAGCGAAAAAACATGGAAAACTTTCTGATGAATCAATATATAAAATCAATAAAGGAAGATGTATATTTAAGTATTTGGGTATGATTGATGACAAATACGAATATGAATTAGAGAAAGTTTAAGCATTTTTAAAATTATGAAGATTTTCTTAAGATTTTTCTTTAATTGCATCATATTTAGGTGGGGGAAATGTTTCCCCACCTGAAAATTTATCAAAGGAAACCATGTATCAATTTTCTATATTTTCTATAATTTATAATATTATATTCTTCTTTATATTTATCCTTATCTGAGACGATCCTATTTTGGGATCGTGTTAAATCATCAATATATGTAGAGTTATCTAAACTTGACCAGGTCAGGTCCTCTTTTTTAATTTTAACATTATCATATTTTTATAATTCTTTTTAATTTTATAAAAAAAGGGGGTGTCTCAACCCCACCCTTTAAAACAAGGTATTTTGAATATATTAGAGGACTTCCATTCATTTGTAGATCCTCTTTTTCACGCATTTATTTTAAATAATTCACTGTGAAATCATACTTTTAGTGTGTATATGTCTAGCTTTTTAACTAAAAAAGTTCAGTAATTCACTGTGAAATCATACTTTTAGTGTTGAAGACCCAGACCGTCTGACTCGTACAGAGGACTAAGAGCAACTATTTGGACGGCCGGGAGGCATACTTTTAGTGTGTATAAGTCTAGCTTTTTAACTAAAAAAGTTCAGTAATTCACTGTTAATGTTTGGTCTAAATGTAAAAAAGGTATATATGCACCTTTTTTAGCTATAAAGATCATTTTTTTAATATTAAAATGGATCGAGACCTATTTTTTATAAAAAAAAGTATAAAATAAGCTATAAAATCATGTTTTTCGTGTATAAAGAATATGTGTGCTCAGACGTGCGTATAGACACTAATAATGTGCTTGTGCTGCAGACGATTTTTATAAAAAAAATTCCGATTTTAATAATAAAGAAATGCATATAACATGAATTTTATCGAAGTTGTAATTTTAACTGGATTATATTAATTACAGCCTTCATATTTTAAGATTAAGGGGATTATTGATACTTTCAATTTATTATACATTTTGATATATTTTGGCAAATATTTTTGAAATGTATATATTTTATATATTTTAGTACGGGTAATCTTCTATAATACACGAGTGTGTGTTATATATTCTACGAGAATATACGAAGTGCGGTTATTTCTCCCAATATAATTTCAGCGCTTTAAACTTGATATATACTGATTCAATTTCATTGTAAATTGTACTGAATTCCTTTGCAAATTTGTTTACAAACGGGGCCATGATGTTTTATTCTTCACATCTGCCTAAAATTATAACTTTGTATAACGAGGACATAGAAGTTTAATCTCCTTTGCAGGATCATTAATTTAAATATTCTAATGCAATAATTTGAGTAACAATTTCATTTAGGAATTCATCAACACTATAGGAATTTACAGATGATAGTGAAATAAATAATTCCTTATACAGTATATTCCGCACGAAGAACAGATATATATGATACAATTATGATTATATTATTGCCCTAGATAAGTGATACATTTTGATACTAGCGAATAAAGTAATATATGTTCATGAAACAAGTTATGTGCAATTGATGTCAACGGTTATCATCTAATTGAATATATTTAAATTTGTAAATTTAAACATCTAACTTCTACGAAAATGGATTATCATAAATAGAAAACTTTGAATCACATAATTACTTAGCAAATGGAAAATATTAGATTATTTCCTGTGATCTGTGAATGCATTATGATGAGTTTTATTATTTGTTTAGGTGCATAAATGAGGAATTGAAGGTCCCTTTGAATAATCAATCATGGAATGTTCTTCTGAAATTGGGTAAAATAGAATAGCATAATTCAAATAGATGATATGAAGGTAGAGATAATCAAATAATGCAGTGAGATCCCAAGGATGTCCTTTCTGAATTCCAGAAAATTCTGAAATCAAATTCACTTTTCTAAAATGATCCTGACTAATTGCATTTGCATAAAATAATACCTGAGTGTATTTTCAAAACAAATTTTATTTTAGAGAAATGACAGATTTTAATTAGTTTTAACATGACTATGTTTTTATATGAATAACATCTAGGTTTGCGGCTTCTCTGAAGGAAATTGGAGAGTTACGAAAAATGTAAATTTTGAACGCTCCGTACCTAACAGATAAAAATGTAAATGATTTGTCTTGTTTTGTCTGAAATAAAGTACAGATCATGAATATATAAAATCATTTTAATAATATTTCAATAGTAATTAATAATCATTATTTTAACATTTTTAATTTAAAAAAAATTAAAAAATATCTATTCGAGCGAGTGTTTAATTTTCATGTTTCTAATTTTAACTCGAAATATCTTTAAAACTGTAAAATATACATATAAATGTAAACAACAAGAACATGCATTAGGAAATTTAGGTTCAATATCTATATTTAGTTTTTAAGAAAAGCTCTTATAGTTTTCAAGTAATTGCCTTGCCATTAGAAGAAGATTTCGAATTTCAGTTTTTTAAATTTGTAATACTTACATCTAACTATAAACAATAAGCAGACATTTGTAGCTATACAAGTGTATATAATTAAGTTTTGGATCTCACATTTAGTTTCAGCTTATTCCTTGATGAATTAGTGTAACATAAGAACAATATATTTTATTTTGTTTAAAATAATTAGGAAGCTAAGTGTACTTGGTAATTCCAAACATATTTAATGATTCCTGAGGTTTGAACTCAGTGGACGAAAATGCACGTATTGAAGTACCTATTTATGTCCCGACACTTAAATTTATAGATTAACTTTAATGCAAAATCTCGTCAGCTATATTGTATAGTAGTTTAATTTATATACCGAAAAACAAGTTAGTATAATGATTTGATATATTGACGTGAAGCTATGTGATCGGAGTATCTAGATGAAATCGGGGCGATTACTAGCTAGCTAGATATGACTAATTGCTAATAACTAATTGCTAACTAGATATAAACATTTACCGAGAAATTTATAGCGTTTTGAAAGCATGTAAATGAAATACATGTGTCTGAAAATATCGAATATACATATTGAACTTCACTGAAGTTTTTATTTTATAAAATCAAATTCAAGCAAAACAATTTCGTCTCCATCAAATTGGAACCACCGATAAATTTTTTATGGCTAGGGCATGATTACTAGAGTGTTTGTGATCACAATTATAAAAATCATATAACCAAAATAGCTCCGTCAGAGATTTTCAGTATTCGCTGAATATAATAATCGTACCAAACTCCTTTCGACACGTTCCATTCGTTCGGGAAAAATCTTATCTATAAACTCATGGACAGAGACACTAAGATACATATATCCCCCAACACACAAGCATACATACACAGTAACTGCATAAACACACACACATCATTTTAAAATGTTCGATCGGAGTTCAGGGCTTCTTGAAACGTATTCCACTTCCGAAAACTCGAATTCAAGTTTTCGAAACCTTCACAATATTATAATAGTACATACCCTTACATATAGCAGTATATATCCTTACATATAGTAGTACCCTTACATATGTAGAGCAAGTAATAAATAAATAAATATGAAGAAATTATCCTTCACAATATTTTGGTTGATAAAAATATGGGAACTGTAATGGCATGCTAAGGAACATATGTAGGTGAAAATCCTTATTATTACTATTATTATTACGCATTACGCTGACGTTATTATTATTGTATTACTCTAAGATAATCCGTTGTATTGTTTCGTTTTCTCATTATTTTTAATTAAAAAACTAAATACAGTAAAGCACGTAAGTTTGTCCACAATCAATAATCAATTGGTTGACAACGCAAATTGCAGTGCAATTCGAGTTAAATAAGCATACTTACGTTTTTGAAATCATCTGAATTACCATCTCCACTACAATGAGTCTAAACCTGATGCCCAAATATGTGCAAAGCAATGTCGACCAAACTGAAATGGCTATAAGAGGTCTCAGTTTAGTAGCGCCAACTAGTGTGACACAATGTAACTAAAACTTGAAAAATAAAACTAGAAACAGGAAATGTGAACATCAGAAACAAACAACAAAAAATAAAATACAGAGATTATGAATTCAAAGAAACCAAAAATTGGAAATCGTCATTTTGTACTTCGGAAAAATACGGAGATATTGACAAACAATTAACTGGATTAAATTTTTGTTTTAATTCAATTATTTTTTATAAATATACTAAATTATCTGAATTTATTAATGTCAAAGCGACTTGAAAGAGTATATTTTATTTCAAGAATGTAGACAAACTTTATTATCAACAATTTTCTGCATCAGCCTTACTGTATCATTTCAAATGTCATTATGAAATCCATAATATTGCCTTCTTAAAATACATTATTTCATCCTATTCGATATTAGAATGATGTTTTATTAATGCGAATTATTTGAGATAATTAACTGATTTAGTTTTCTAAAATGCCTTGGGAACTCTTTACAATGCAACATCAAATTATTAGAGATGTTCTACGATATTCCGTTTGCAAGTCTTAATACGATTTAAAAAATTAAGATAATATACTATTTAGGTTGCACATTAGCCCGCTGAATATTTAATGAAATTCGTAGTGATTGTTTTCTATTAGAGTATATTTTACATTATCTAAATGCATTATATTATACATTTTTATTATATATTAATTGCATAGAAACTGAATTAACTATTTTCAGCTATAGATAAAATTAAATTAAATTAGTTTTATTGATCAATGCGTAAGATTTTCTCGAAATGCTGTATGGTATTAGACAGCTTCAATACACAGCGAAATAACTCAATGGGACGGATAAACTTACTAGTTCCATATGGATTGTATTATATATATATATATATATATATATATATATATATATATATATATATATATATATATATATATATATATATATATATATATATATATATATATATATATATATATATATATATATATATATTATATATATAGAGATAGATATATATATAATATGAAAATACCGTGAAATATAATATTATAAAATTTGAAGATAATGTCACATGAAAAATACTTGGGAAAACCCTGTGAGATGGTGTTTTGTAGGAAACGAAAATCGCATAAATATCGATCTTCCATTTTTCTGTTTATTCTTAATATTTCTAAAAGCATTTTTGTGCATACAAGAGTTCCAGTTTATGATCTAATTGATTTTGAAGTGGAAGTCGTTGCGTTTATCGTACAAACAGAAACCAGTAGTTTTGATGGCACATCTTATTTTAAACAATTACGTGGTATACCCATGGGGGGTGGTTATTCATCAATACTTGCTGATATATATCTGAATAAATATGAAGATGGAACACATATATTAAACTAAATTCTGTTCATTCGCTACGTTGATGACATTTTGATAGCGTATCCATGTGAAGCATATCAGATGGATTTTACTTTCTATCCACAACATTTAAAACTCACTGAAATTCTATATAATGTCAACAAAAGTCTAAATATTCTGGATATAACAATATACAAACAACCAGGTGGTTCTACTCGTTTCTGTTTGT
The DNA here is from genome assembly GCA_951213105.1 of Amaurobius ferox. Classification (NCBI taxonomy): domain Eukaryota; kingdom Metazoa; phylum Arthropoda; class Arachnida; order Araneae; family Amaurobiidae; genus Amaurobius; species Amaurobius ferox. Next base: position 37,634,320 of record OX578143.1, read on the forward strand.
ACGATAAACGCAACGATTTCCACTTCAAAATCAATTATATTAACTCTCAATTATATCAACTTATGGAACTCTTGTATGCACAAAAATGTTTTTAGAAATATTATACTGGGACAATTAATGCGTAGTCAAAGAATAAACAGTAAAATGGAAGATCGGTATTTATGCGAATTTCGTTTCCTACAAAACACCATCTCACAGGGTTTTCCCAAGTATTTTTTATGTGACATTATCTACAAATTTTATAAAATAACTGTAACCGATAGTTACCGTTTATATTTAAATAAAACTGATGGCAATATACATACTGGATAGTCACAGGTAAAGCGAGTGATAACTGATATGGGACCTCTTGAATAGGGTCTATTGTATAATACGTTATGGAAGATTTGCTTCATCTTGTATGATACGGTATGGGGGATGTACATCTACATGTATGATCCTATTAATTGTCATTCAGGTAAATGGTTTTTGAGATAGACTTTGTTATTATTGTTCTATTAAGTGTCAATATTTAAAGTCTTCTTTAAGTAAAAGCTATGTAATTTTGCTCATTTATACTAGTGAACATATTTCAAACATATTTTAAACATTTACTGTTGGTGATTTTTGATAAGGCTGGATCTCGACAATTGTATCTTATATTTGTTTGTGTATGATGTCTGTTTTACATCTTAAAATTTGATACATTCGTATTCTATTTTGCAATATACCGGCACTCCGGGAGTGTTGTCGCGACGCAAAGCATGCTTAACTGGGCTGAGGGGGTCACAACTCGCCCCGGCCATCTTTTGGTATATTGTTTCCATCCATATCCATACCTCTTTCCATTTTGAAATATATATATATATATATATATATATATATAAGATGAAAAGGGGAATAGACCAAATCCAATGCATAAAGTGGCAGACGGGGTTACGACCTCTCTTCCCCGTTTAAAGCTGCTTTTGAGCCCGGGCAACGCTCACGGAACCAATGCAATGCAGCAGTCATTCCATCGGAAATGTGCAAAGTCAGAGGCACTCGGATCTTCAGAGGACTTTGGACATTTCCGATGGAATGACTGCTGCATTGCATTGGTTCCGAGAGCGTTGCCCAGGCTCAAAAGCTGCTTTAAGCGGGAAAGAGTGGTCGCAACCCCTCTTTGCCATTTTATGCATTGCATTTGGTCTATTCCATTTTCATCTTATGTTTTACAATATATTGTTACATTGGGAGATTGAGCAGCATTGCTCCAACTTCATGAGTAAACTTAGTTTTTTGAAGTTTTAGATATTTCGGTAATAATAGGTATCTATGATATATTTATATGATATATATATATATATATATATATATATATATGTATAAAATGTGTCTTACTATTTTTATTTATTTATTTTTATCTTTTTATTATATATATATATATATATATATATATATATAGGGTGTCCCAAAAACATTGACCTCGGCTTTTATTCCTTAAATATTGATCTTAGACATAATATAATAAATTACAATGCTATTGCGTAATAAAAGGTAGAGAGTTTTATGAAATCGATTAAAATTTTCATTTTCAAGGGAATTAAATTTTAAGAAATTCAAAATTTAAATTTTTATGCTACCCCCGTACAAACACATTTCCAATGAGTAAAATGTACCCCATACACTAATAAGGTGATGCACAAAATTACAGCATTTTATAATAAAAATCCCCAGAGATATGAAAAACAAAAATGCTGATTTAAATCACTTTTCGATGCATCGACATGGGTTCTTAGAGGGGAAAAATCATGTCGGCAGATCGCGTTTCAGGGGTCATACACAAATTACGAAAGAAAACAATGATTACATAAATAAATAATAATTTTGCTATTTATTGGTACAAAAGTATCTACACGGTGTAGAAATAATGACTTTACACAAAGATTACAAAGCGTGTTCAAAATGTTTTTCATCCATGCCAAAGAGCCATTAAGGATAAGAAGCAGATATTATTTGCCTATGATGCATTTCTGCGTTCACCATTTGCACTCTTGCTGTAAACATTTGCATTTTAATTTGTGATTAATCCCTCAACAAATGTGTTTATTCATATATCTGGAACTTTTTACGATAAAATTCTGAAATTTTATAAATCACCTTATTAGTATATGGAATATATTTTACTCATTGGAAATGTTTTTGTATGAGGGCCGTATAAAAATTTAAATTTTGTATTCTTTCAAATTTAATCCCCTGAAAATTTTTAACGATTTCATAAAATTCTGTATCTTTTTTACGCAAATTTGTAATTTATTATATATGTCTAAGATCAATATTTATATATATATATATATATATATACGAGACATATATACGATATATATACATATATATATACGATATATATATGTATATATATCGTATACATATATATATCGTATATATATATGTATCGAGACATATATACGAGACATATATACGATATATATATACGATATATATATATATATGTATATATATATATATATATATATATATATATATATATATATATATATATATATATATATATATATATATATATATATATATATATATACATATATATAAATATATATATATATATATATATATATGTATATATATATATATATATTAAAATTAAAAAAATGAGTTTAAAATTGCTATAGAATAAAATTTAAAATTGATTACAAATTTATTTGCCTAAAAATGTTTAATATTACCACACTTCTTCTTATAGAATACATTGCAATATTTCTAACGTTTGCAATTAATTTTGTTACAGTTTCACTCATGCGGTTCTTTTTTTTTTAATTTAACAAAAACCAATTAACATAATATTTGATAAAGAAAATGACTAAATCGTATTGATTTTGTCCTTTAAATAGTCACTAGAATGTTGTTATAATTAATATTTTTATGAATTTAACCTCGGTATTTTCTTATTCTTTTAATTGATGAAGGTGGAAAAAATCAATTACTATTATAAAATGTATTTAATTAATTTTTTCTGGGTATAAAATCGTTGCGAAGATATCAAATTAATAGATTGAAAGTTTTTATTGTAAACTCAATGAAAGTAAAATTGAAGCTCCAAAACGGGGGAGAAAACTAAGAGACATAACTGGTTAGAAAGTAGTTTTTAATGTCATTAAACAATTTGAATATTATTTCGCATGAATCATCATGCTTATTAATGGTATTTCTGTGTCCATGTTTCAAACATCCAGTGAGTCTGTGAACAATATTTACTCCAACAAGATAAACCATTCACATATCGGTTGATACCGTATCATTTCAAGAAATAAAATCAAGTCTTATTGAAATTTAATCAGATTTAAATGAGAGAAACGTTAATTGTGAAAGGGAAGCTCGTATTTCTAGATAGGAGAAAATTTCTTATCACATTTTTTGAAAAATATATTAAACATTTAGCTATTTCACATACTCTTCGCCCTATCCAATGGACTAGTGATCTATAAATGTTGCGCCTACATACTTAATAAAAGTTTTGAGCATTAAAATATGTTTCAAGTTTAAGCATAAAAATGGAATAGTGCACAGTTTTTAGAGACGAAGTGACGTAAGTTTTTTGTAAATCAATTTGCATCGTCAACCTCTAATTCGAATTACAAATTTATCGATTTTCTCGTTGTCCTTGTAGCTAAGGCTAACCGAATGATATCAAAACCGAGATTCTGGATTGAGTGGAAGTATTCGATCGTTTTGAAAAATGGATATCAAATTTTAATTATTTCATTTGCCTCGCCACCTCTAACTCAAATTTTCGAAATATTTTATTTTTCCGTTAACATGGAAGCTGAAAAGGATGGAAGAATACCAAAAAAATACCAAATATCAAGATAAAAGAATACCGAATATCAAGATAGAAGAATATCAAATATCAAGATAGAGTTGAAATCTATCTATAAATATGCTAGCTAGAGTTGAATTGATCTAAAATTCAGCAAAGTTATCGAGTATATTTATTATTCCTTTGCACCCTCAGCTTTTATTCTACTTTCTGATTTTTCTCTTCATCTCGAAGATGAAACGGATTGAATGACGTGAAAACTACGGTTTTAACTGTAGTGACAGTGCTCGATAATTTTAATAAATCACCCCTTCCTTCTTACACACTCACTTTAGAGTTCGTGGTATACAAAATAATATTTGTTTACATTAGGGATGGAAATTCCGGGATCCCAGTTCTATGGGCAACAATTTGATCCAAACCTCTATGTAGTAGAAATGCTAAACTCCTAGAATTTTGGAATTTATAAGAGTTTCTTGATTTTTTGAGATAATATATTTTCAATTTAAGAAAAAGCTAAAAAATGTGATGTAATAAGCACTCAGTCATATCAAAATTTGTAAATATAGTATAAATTCAAATGTATACGGGTCAACCGGTTTAAAAGGTAGAAAACAGTCTTCTTCCGGACAAAAAATAAGCCCAACCTCATTTATTAAAGAAAGTTTGACAATTGTAGCAAAATAGCACGTGGCTGAAGGTAGAAGAAAAGTAGGCATTGCTGTGGGATAAAATTAAATAAGAAAATCCTATTTCTTCCTTCAAGGCGATGACAAATGTTTTTTTACCTTTTACCACGTGTGTATTCCATCGCAGTTTCTAAACTTACATGAATAAGCGATGTTGTACTTCCTGTTTGTCCTGACGAAAATCTCTGTTTCTTGTCTTCGAAATAAGGTTCGTATCCATACTATAGGATTCTTTGTCGGATTAATTTTGGCCAGAGTTATCTTTGGGGCTTGCCTCCGTCTTAGTGTCTATATCACATTCATTTTAATATTTCTCTTTAACACTCATCGTCAACTTTATACAAACAGACAACCACTTCACAGACTTTTCATCAAATCATTCCCAATTATCTTCTGATTTCTTGTACAAAAACTTGACTTGCTCTGATCCCCCTTTTATTTCTCCCCCTTGGGCCCATTGGCTGGTGAGCTGATGTGAGAAACTTATCACTGACCGGAGATACATTGGTGGTAACTGCTTGAGGTCCTAAGGACCACGTGACTTTGCAATGTGTGTGGGAATTTTTATTACCCTCGCATAAATTTATTTGAACTAAATCTCAACCACTGGCGACCGTCTGACTGCGTTCATTGTTTAACCCTTACAAAATGTATTGCCACTTTCTGGTCTTTGAAGTCATAAATTCCTCATAGGCTGCAGTCATTCACAATGCAAAAATAAATCGAACTTCCTTCATCACAGTATTAAAGAAAATAAGTTGAGCCATTTAATACATTTAAATCAATATTTGATTTTAATAGATATGCTCATGTCATTTATAACAATAATCATAATTGCTAAAATGCATTTACTAGATGAGAATAATTTCGTTGTTGTTTATTATTTATAAAATACATACATATGCAATGTCTTCAATACTAGCAAAATCGTATTTCACAAAATATGTTAAACCTTTGCTCATTTAATTTAAAATAACACGGTAGCTTTATATATTTGTATTATTTAATTTAATGTATGTTACTTTACATGGTTCACTATTGTTCAAACGGTTCACAATTGCTCTAATGGTTCACCAAGTTTTTCATTTTAAGATGGCTCATACGCTAATAGTTATCAAAACATATATCTCTCTCTTTTTATAAAAATGTTCATTTTATATGAAAGTACACATTTTTATTACAGAGAGATGCTAACTTGTTATTGTAATTCAAAAATATTTTTAAACAAATAAAAAATACATATAATGCGTCTCTTTTTAAATGACGTAAAATGAGATTTTTAATCCCGATTCTTAATCTCATAATCGTGAGATTGTTAAAAAAACCCGTCTGGGATTTCATTTCTTTTTCAAAAGAAATATTTTTAACCTTAGAAAATAATACTAAAAATACCACGCTACATAATGCGAAGTAAATGGTTATAGTAATATGAAATTTTAAATTTCAAATGAATAAAAATTTACGACACTGGCATCCGTCAAACACATAAATTTGCAAGTCTATGATGTAAAATAGTCAAATCATAAAAAAAAAAATTCACACTGGTATTAAATGTGCAAATGTTTGAAAGTATGTTTTACTAGATATATATTTACACTTAGGGGTTTGTAATAGCGGTTCTCGGTGTATTACCCCGCCACACACACACACACACTGCAATAAAAACAGTTTCATAACAATAATGTGAACATTTGGATAAAATGTGTATAATATGTAAAATATTGTTTTAATTGTGACTTACAAGAAGCCTTTTTGACTTTCAAAGAGAATTTATATTATGACTTTCTAGTTGCAAGTTAACTCATTATTGACACTTGCAGTGTCCAACTCCATGATAAAAGCTTGCATTTCTATTCCAGTAGATCAATTAAGAGATTATTAGCTGGCCACCACGGGGGTACTGGCCAGATTCGATCACGTCAAAAACAACAAAGTTCTTTGCAATCACACGCGAACAAATTAACTCTGCAAATTAATGCCATAATGTCAAGAGCCTGAAAGTTACCAAAGTACGTCCAGAACAAATCCAGTGGACACTGAGACGTTTATTCTTAACTTCAAAGCTAACCTGAAGAACAGAATTAGCATCAGGAGGCTGACTTGAGCTAAATATAAAATAAGGTGGTCATGGTTGGTCAGTGAGATTCTGAAGTTGGCCGTCAATCTGATATTAGAAGAGAGAAAATTCTGTCAGTTTGGATAACGAGATCTTTGAATTCTGTCCCAGTAGGTCAATTGGAAGGACATCAACTGACCAGTATGGATGTTTTCCGTTCAATCCCAGGCGGGGTCTTCGACGTTCTTCACGAATATTGTAAATGTAAACAATTTAAAGGAAACTTAATATTTATATATCTGAAGCCTCACATATCATACATGTTGAAAGCATTTTTGAAAAAGACATAAAAAATTATGTTTGCTTCTTAATCTTGTTTCGTGAGAGTTTTTATGACCCTAATTGTGTTTCAAACATTTATCTTCACATTATCTGGTCACCCTTTGACAATCAATAGGATCCCAGAATCATGCTCTGGACTATCCAATAACAGAAAACGTAAGAGTAAGTCAACATCAAAGCCGCTTGCTAGAAATAATGTGAGATAACTTAGAATAAAGTTATTTATAACAAAAAATTCTTATATTTATAATAGTATTATATATTTTTTGTATCGTACGTTAGTGTCAAATGTAATAATGTATGTGTGTCTAAATATATGTCATTGCTTTAAATTAAGTAAATATCTCTCTCTACATACAGGGTTCTTGAGGAAGTCCTTAAGCATTCCAATACTTTGATGAAAATATATCGGTATAAATAAAATTTAAAATCAGTCTATTTATTTATTCGTATATCATCACCAGAGAACGGCTGCACAAAACTTCAGATACTTTTATGGATAGCCGTCCAACAACCCCATTTAAAAGTTCATATGTCGCGATTCTAGGACCAGAGACCGAGGGCCGAGATATAATTGGAAAACTAATGTCCCGTAGAGATAGAAATATGCAAACGATATTTTTCTGAAGTTTATTTGAACAATAAATTATTTCATGTTGCTAAAAGACGGAATTAATCCCAATGATATTATACAGCAGAAAATAAGTGATACACTGCTAAGCAACAGGATTAAACACCATAGGTACAGATTTTTTTAATTAAATATCAGCAGACGGTTTTTATTCAGCAGACGTTTTTAACACTTTACAACATAGTTGAAACGTGTTTATGATTTTGCTCATTCTGTCTGTCTTACCACTCGCACGATAACTGCCGTAAAAATGATTTTATCAAAATGGAATTTTAGTATATTGTTAAGACGATCTATGGGACATACGGTAATGTAAACCAATAATATCACACAAATAGTTTTAGATTGAACCCGAGTTGAAGAAATGAAATACATTGAACCCTACGGGACCTAATTTTTCAAACATTTTTTAAGCGAATATAAGATTTACAAATTGCTTCTAAAATTTTGGAAAATACATACATTATCCCATAAAATATGTAAAAAAATTCAACAAAATATGTTCGGCAGATTTTAAAATAAAAATGAAAATAATAATTACACCAGTATTATATGGAGAGATCATGTGACACACTTCAAAATAAAATATGATATCCATTTTTTCCCAGTATGAAAATCGTGATTTTTAAAGTTCTTTATAATTAATATCTAGTGCTGCATTCGTCCTAAAACCGCTTTATTTCTGCGTAATTTCTGAGCATCTATATACTGTGCCAATGGAATTATAATATATTTGAGTTTAAGTGACCATCAAGCTTTGATTATTTCTACAAGTCAGCCTAATTTAGATGTATGAATAATGCAAACACACCAAGCTCTAATATGAGTTGTATAAGAATTGCTGAATTTCTTCAACTCAAAATTATTTAGTTCTGGAGTCTGGAATATAGCTGATATGAATGAAATATTCATTGATTTTACATAGAGAATCAGACGATTTTATAGAATTGCCTTTTTGATGAAGTTTTAAGCACGAAGTTAGAAAGTATTTTACCTCCATGGTTTTAAATTTTTAAGTAAAATAAATTATTGTGATAATTTAAAAAATATCACTGCTGAATGCAAAGAATGGAATAAAAGTGTATGAATGCAATATCCAGTGCTTTTATGAAGACTGCCAGCGATTTATATTTCGATGAAGTCATTTAAATAAAATTAATTTTTTTTCCGATGAAGTTTTAAGTTTTCAAATATAATGAATTATTGTAGTATTGTGATAATGTTAAAAATATCACAGCTGTATGTATTGCATTTCAGAGAAGTTTACATAAAAATGCATTGCAGTTGGAAAGCGTTTCAAAGTAAATATTTTATGCACGATTGATCTTTCTTGTTTATTAAATATTTTCCAATTTGAATAACTAAGAAATTTATATAACACATTTTATTACAAATACATTTCTGACTGGATTACATCATTTAGGAGGAAAGGTTTTGGGGATTATTGGAATTTTCAATTTCTTAAATCATCTGTTTTATTTTGGCAAAGAAATCGAATACGGCCGAACTTGAAATAAGATAAAAAATAACATTTGCCAAGCAGTAATTAATTACCAAGTTCTAATTTTTACTTTCCCTGTAATATATGGTAATGCATAGGGAAAGTATTGGAATCATGACAAAAATCGCAACTCGAGTTTTCGACGGATCTACACGTTTCGAGACCTCTAGAATACGAAAAAACTATTTTTAGCGTGACGTCTCTGTGTGTGTCTGTCTGTCTGTCTGTGTGTCTGTGTATCTGTGTGTCTGTGCAATGTATGTATCCACTCAAACTCAAAAACTTATGAACCGAACTTCATAAATTTGGTAGGGAAGTCACTTGGGTATGACTCTGATTGGTGCGTTTTGGTACGACTCTGGTACGATTCGTAAAACAAAAACCCGTTTTATTTTGCGAAATGGCCAGTAAAAATTTCATATAGCCACTCTAGCTAAAATACTAATTGGCAAAATTTCACAAAATTTGGTAGATAAGTTACTTGTGGGATACTCTGGTGTTGATTAGATTTTGGTATTATTCGGATGAGAACAACCTGCCTTTTATTACGAAATGGCCTTCAAAAATCTCCAAAATCTAAAAAAAGCTACGTATGTTCAAATATATCAATCAAATGCTTGTATTCTTTGCAATTTTTGATGAGGAAAAGAATAAGAACAACTCTATTACTTTGGGACTAGCAGTTCTTGAGAAATTTGACAGTTTTCGCATTTTTGTTATGCCGCGTTCAGAAAAATGCCCAATTACCGAATAAAATCAAAAATTGATTTAAAAATGTATATTTAGTGTTATTTGGTCAACTAAACTCAAACTAATGAATTGTTAAAAAAATAAAGAACATATGAATTTAAGTCTGCAGGGAAAGTCATGTGCCGCCCACATGAGATTTTTTTAATTCTTGCACTAAATTAACATTTTGTAATAATTAACAGTGTAACTTATTTCTTCAATCACAGACAACTGTTGGCAGTTTGTAGACATAAATGGTATTGTCATGTACATTGTCTATTCATTTGCAAACACTCATTTGACAAAACGTGCTCTACGTTGCGGACTGTCCTCGAGATTATTTTTTTTTATGATGATCGATATTGTTTTATGATATTGTTTTTTCTTGATGATCGATATTTCCCGAGGACAATCATCTGCTAGAAACTATACATTTTCTTCGCGTTCGAAAGCCAGCCATTGTTTGCTGCAAAATGTTCTTTGCCACCAAGTTCTCTGTTAATCGCCACTGCATTTTCTTTGATTATCGGAGCATTGACAGGTAGTCCCTTACTGTGTTTCTGTATGAATCATATGTACATGACTGCATAAAGTACTTTCGCGTGTACCCGCGAACTCTAACACCTCAAACTGCTTTAAAATAACTTCTCTGTAGCTTCTGTAGTAACGATCCAATATTGGCTCAATATTGGACCAAAACGAAAAATCTGATGTGGGCAGCACATGACTTTCCCTGCAGACTGATATCCACGTTCTCTCTATTTTATTTAAATTTAATTGACTTTTAATTTAATTTCCGTTCTCATTTGGTAACTGAACTTATTTTCAAAGGTGGCGTAGAGAAAATATGAGAAAACTAAAATATCTCGAGGACGGCTAGTCCTAGTGTAATGGAGTTTGACTTATTCCTTTCTTCGTTAAAAATTACGTATAAAACAAGTATGTAATGGATATATTCGGGCATAAGTAGTTTTTTATTTTAGGTTTTTCGAGTTTTGAGCGACATTTCGTAAAAAAAGGCAGGTTGTTATTTTCCGAATCGTACCAAAATCTAATCAGCACCAGATCATCCTATCCTACAAGTAACAAATCTACCAAATTTTGTGAAATTTGGTCAATTAGTATTTTAGCTAGATACATGAAATTTTTACGGGCCATTTCGCAAAAGAACTCCTCCTTTTACGTTTCTCGTACGTACGTTTCTCTTACGTACTCCTCCTTTTCGTTCTCCTTTTACGAATCCTACCCAAAACTAATCAGCAGCAGGGTCTCACCCAAGTGATTTACATTCCAAATTTTATGAAATTCGGTCAATTTGTTTTTTAGTTAGAGTGGATACATACATTGCACAGACACACAGACACACAGACAGACACACAGAGACACAAACAGACGTCACGCTAAAAATAGTTTATTCGTATTCTAGAGGTTTCGAAACTTGTAGATCCCTCGAAAACTCGAGTTGCGGTTTTCGACATGATTCCAATACTTTCCCTATACATTGCCATGTATTGCAGAAAAAGTAAAAAGTGGACATTTTGACGGAATTGGCCCAACATTGGCTTAAAATTTTAGGGACAATATTACGCTAATATTTCCAATGTAACACCAATATTAATGAAATGTTGTAATGAAAATATTCGCCAATATTGGAGACCAATGTAACTCCAATATTTGATCAATATTGGGATTATAATGAAAGCACTTCTAATATATTGCCAAGTTATACAATATTGGTCCAGTATTGGACCACTATTAAATGCTACTGCGTTGCGCTTTATCCCGTAACACATTCCTGACGTTACTCTATTATTCTGGCTTGCAAACTTGCCCCTTTTACAAAGTGATATCCACAGAGAAATCGGAAGACAGGGAGATAAGGCGTAAATATTTGTCAACTCCTCAACAAGAGTTAAAAAACTGTTAATTTTTGAAATATGAATGAAGTCTGTATATAATATTGGAGACTGGCAAATATATTCAAATACGAATATATGCCCGGTGACACAATAGTAGGGTGTTTGTGTTATCGACATACCGTTACCCTAGTCTCTAATAGTAAAGCATATCGATGAGAAGATATTTCAAATCTGTAACAGTTGACCATGATCAGACTGTGACAAAAATAAAAAATGTAAATATTGATTTATATCCAGACAAGATCCCAAATGGGTCAAATGATTTTTTTAACTTTCATAATTATCACCACCAGCATATGAAGAATATTAAATTTCGCAAATGCCAATCTAAACGATGCAAACTGTGTCCAGTGGCTAATCCACAACAAATTTCTACAGACAACGAAAGTAGAAGAATTTTTTGCAAGAGCTATAATGTGGTTTATTGTATTGAATGTTTAAAATGTCAAGTTAAATATATAGGCCAAACGCAGAATCCTTTAAACATTCGAATAAATCTGCACCGAAGCCAGGTAGGAAAGGTACAACAGGAAATGCCCACTGCTAATTTGGAACTGAGACATTTTAAAGCCCATGGGTTCACCAACATCATGGTAACTATAATTGATATAATACCAAATAAATCGGAAAGATTATGGTGGGAGAGCAACCATATTAAACAATTCAATACGGCTTATCCATATGGCCTTAATACATTAATATTTAACGAAAACTGTAATACAGAAAGATGCAGAAATAGTTCTACATACCCTCTATCTGAAAATCTTATAAATAAAAAATCCCACCGATGGCAAAAAAGAAGTAAAAAACAACACAATAATTATATTAAAACAGAAGAAAAAATATTGAAATTTTTAAAAACTGAAAACACGATGAAAATTGGATGGATTAAGAACTTGGCCTATAGTATCAAGCTTAAATATCTACAGAAAATATGGAATTACATAATACATTTCAACTTAAAAGAAAGCAATTGCCAAAATGAAGAAGCAAGTACTAATATTGATATCCTATTGGATTTAATCAAACTCAGAGCCAGAATTTTTAATTTAACACTTACAAAAAGTGAAATTATAAAACAATCTAAAGAATTTTTTATTACAACTTTCAAGAACAAACTGTATGAGAACATTCCATTCCATTCTATTTTAAATCATATTAACGTATGTCTTCCTTTGTCCAATATAAAAATCATGATCACTTATAGATTCGTCAAAACCAACGGAAGGAAATTTTTCAATTATAACAAAATTTGTCAAGATGTTGCATCAAATAATGTAGATTCTTGTAATTGTCATGAGAATATTCATAGTGACACTCATCATAAGCATATAATCTCCGGAAATCTAGATTTTATCAAAGACAAAAGACTTAAAAACCTTCTTCAACTCGGTACAAAGTACCGTATACAAGAATTTAAAAATGTATACGAAGAATTTTATAATGATCTCGACATCTTCATTTATAGATTGGCGGTAAAACATAGTTTACCAGTACAAGCATTTAATAAGTGGAAATATAAATTTTACAAAGAGTTTTGTCACTACTACCCGCAGCACTGCAAAAACAATAGAGAAATTAAAGTTCCATCCTCGTTCAAGCAAATTAAAGAAGAATATGTATTAACATATACCGATAAAATTGTATCAAATTATGCCTTCACTTGTAAAAAGTTCTATGTGGATACACTAAACCAAAGTTACAGGGACAGTGAAATGTATGCTTTAATACCCAGTAACGCATTGATACTGACAAAAAGAATAGAGGCACTTTACAAAAGAATAGGAATTGATATTAAAACTATAAAATATCCATATTTGGTCCTGATCCCCAAATTACACAAAACACCTGTCAAGTTTCGAACTGTGACGGTGGGATGTGGTTCATATTTGGAAATAGCAAACAAAAAGCTTTTGGATTTACTCATAATAGTTATGCATGATATCAAAAGACATAACTCTATTATGATAAAAAACGGACAGGAACTGATAAACCGACTAAAGTTTTGTCATAACGATATCAACTTTAGGAGTTACGACTTCCGAGATCTTTTTAACAATATTGATTTGGATAATTTACAATTGATTCTGAAAGATCTACATGAAGAATACGATCTAAAGCAATTTATAACTTATAGAAGATACATAGACTTGGTGGAATTGGTATTGAAAGAAAACATACTACACGACGGAAGCAATTTTTACAAACAAATCAAGGGCATACCTATGGGAGGGAGTTGCTCGTCAATACTAGCAGATATATATCTATCTAAATACGAAAGAGGCACTCATATCCTATCGGAAATGCCCTACTTCCGTTATGTCGATGATGTGATAATTGGGGGCTTTGAAAACACCCCATGTTTTGACTTTTCATTCTACCCAAGCGAATTGGACCTTATTGAAAATCCAGCGTGTGAGGACGGATCGGTAAAATTCTTGGATTTAGCTATCAAAAAACACAAGAAATATGGAATATACACAGAGTTACACGACAAAAAAGATTCATACAGGATCAAGGTAAATCATATAATCGATTGGAACTCAAACCTTGCAAAGTATGTCTTCAGAAATATAATAATTGGACATTTTAGAAGAAACCAAAATTATAATACTTTTAGGAAAGACTGCATTTGCAAATGTAAAAAATTTGCAGATGAAGCTATAAAAAGAAATTATCCAGTCAATTTTGTACAACATTATTACAAATCGTTTTTTAAAGAAAATTTGTAATTTGATTGTTGATATAGAGATTTAATATTCATGACTGCGAAACTATTATCCTGATATTTCTCTGCGCATGAGCAACTTTTCTTATATAAAGAGACGTTCCATCGGGTTGGACTAGCGGATGTTTTCCCTTCATGGATTCGTTAACTTCTTTGTTCCTGAGTCTGTTCTGGTGCTTTTATTTTCGCACATTTGGGAGGCTGACCATGGAATTATGTTGGTTCCGTGAGCGTTACTCGGGTTGTAAAAGCTGCTTTAAGCGGGAAAGGGGTGTCGCAATCCACCCCTACCATTCTTATGTAATTCATATGGTCACTCCCGTTCTTTTCTACTTTCATTCTTGTATTCTACTAGGGAATTTGAGCAGCACTTGCGCCTCCACCTTTGTAGTGAATCGTTCTTTTAATTTCTGGCTTATTTGGGATATATCCTATTTTAGTCTCACTTTATCGTAATAGTATATATATATATATATATATATATATATATATATATATATATATATATATATATATATATATATATATATATATATATATATATACATATATATATATATATATATATATATATATATATATATATATATATATATATATATATATATATATATATATATATATATATATACATATATATATATATATATATATATATATATGTGTGTCAAATATTATACTGCTCCGCCCCCTCCTCGCGCAACCTCCTTCGCGAAGCTTCGCTTTCTACTCGCAGAGCTCGCCTCATATCTATCTTTCCTAAATTTTCTACTTTCAAAATTTTCATTTCTATCCCTGCCTATTTTCCGCAGGAGGGAAAAGCAGGGATTTTTTTTAGGGAATTCAAAAACTGAATTCCTTGATCTTGATCTTGCTTCGCGAGCTATTTCATGCCAAACTAAAGTTTAAATCGATAAATGGTCTATTTCATCGGCTTTATTATTTCTCTATTAATGTACCAAATTTTACTTTTTGTATGCTGTAGTTTTACGGTACAAGGCAGAGATATCGCTAGACGTACCGATACGGAAAATAAAGTAAACTTCAGAAGTGAATAAAACGGAATATATCTCAAAAACAACATCGAAATTAAAGAAAGGGGCTCCATCTTACAAAAATTCACCCATGTACAAACCCCTGCTAGCCCTGCTATGTAGGTACCTGCTAGCAAAATTTCGTGTTAGTCTATTGTTAGTCTATCCAGGACGCGAACTCGCAGCTCAAATATTTTGCCTTTGATTTTGGCATTAAATATTTCTTAAACTGCAAAATCTATCAAAAAACGGTTTATTTCAGAGATTACCTCAAAGCCTTTTTTACAATTGTTCCAAATTTCACATTTTTATATGCAATACTTGAGAAGTAGGTGCATATATCTTGTATATTGGTTTAAAATATTTAATAATAAATAAATTATTATATACGATACAATCATGAATGTGCTGATTACACTAGCTGTGCTCTCCGAAGTTAATGTATTGAGTAACCTCAATAGAAAAACATAATCGGTACGGTACTAGCATAAAATATGTATGCGTCGTGCTAAGACGTCCGACAAGTTAAATATCTTAATATTTAACCCAAATTCCCCATTCGTAGGAATTTAATAACTGCGAAACTTCAAAAATCATAATTTGTAATACGATAACACCAAATATGTCGTAAGTTTTCTGCTAAGACGTTTGACAATGGAAACGTCAAACATCCTATTATTAAACTTTACTTTCATATCCTAAGGTATTTAAAATTCTGATGTGGGTCATGTAACAACACATGACTCTCTCTGCAGATTTATATTCACATTATATTTATTTCTTCAATTTTTCTTTAAATTGAATTTAATTGCACAAACTAACACACATAATTATTTTAAATTACACTGAATTTGCACTTTTAATTCAATTTTCGTTTTCATTTGGTAACTGGACTTATTTTCAAAGTTGGAGTAGGGAAAAAGAGAAAATACTAAAATATCTAGCGATCGGCTAGTCCTAGAGTAATGGGGTGAGTCTTATTCTTTCTTTGTCAAAAATTACGTATAAATTAAGCATATTATGGATATATTGAGCATACGTATTATTTTATTTTTAGATTTAAAGATTTTTGAGGTCTTTTTCGCAAAAAAGGCAGTTTCTTTTTTTTCCGAATTATACCACAATATAATCAGCACCAGTTTAACCTACAAGTGATTTATCTACCAAATTTGGGGAAATTTGGTCCATTAGTTTTTCAGCTAAAGTGGATACAGGCAATTTTTATTGACCGTTTCGTAAAGAAGGCAGGCTCTTTTATCCCGAATCGTACTCAAATCTAATCACTGGATAAAATACAAAATCTGCACAGACAGATAGACAGACACACACATAGACCTCACTATAAAAATAGATTTTTCGTGTTCTAGACGTTCCAAAACGTGTAGATCCGTCAAAAACTCGAGTTCCGATTTTTGACACGATTCCAATACTTTCCCTATACATTACCATGCATTGCAGGGAAAGTAAAAATCTGATGTGGGCAGCACATGACTTTCCCTGCAGACGTTTATATTCACGTTCTCTTTATTAATTTTTAAATTTATATCACTTTTAATTCAATTTTCGTTCTCATTCGGTAACCGGACTTATTATTAAAGGTGGCGTAGAGAAAATACGAAAAACTAAAATATCTCGAGAACGGCTAGTCCTAGTGTTGTTGAGACCCAGACCGTCCGACCTACCAGAAAGGTGTAAGGTAACTGTTTGGACGGCCGGGAACTAGTCCTAGTGTAATGGGGTTGAGCTTTTTCTTTTCGTCGTTAAAAATTACGTATTAAACGAGCATTTAATGGATATATTTGAGTATATCTAGTTCATTAGTTTTGATTTTGAAGATTTTTGCGGGCCATTTTGCAAAAAAAAGGCAGGTTATTTTTTTTTCGAGTCGTACCAAAATCTAATCAGCACCAGGGTAACCCACAAGTAACTCATCTACCAAATTTTGTGAAATTCGGTTCATTAGTTTTTCAGTTACAGTGGATACAATATTTTGCGGGCCATTTCGCAAAAAAAGGCGGATTCTTTTATCCCGAATAGTACCCAAAACTAATCAGTACCAGAGTCGCCCACAAGTGACTTACCTACCAAATTTTAAGAAATTCGGTCAATTACTTTTTTAGTTAGAGTGGATAAAAAATCTGCACAGACAGACTCACCGACAGACACACAGACAGACTCAGAGACAGACAAACAGACACACAGACACTCACACACAGACGTCACGCTAAAAATGGTTTTTTCGTATTCTACAGGTCTCGAAACGTGTAGATCCGTCGAAAACTCGAGTTGTGATTTTCGGCATGATTTCAATACTTTCCCTTTACATTACCATGTATTGCAGGGAAAGTAAAAATTGCTACGTATTAATTATTATTTTGAAACAAAGAAAAAATAATAGTTTATACGATGCTAACATAAGATGGTTGGTATGTTTTTGTGCTAAAACTTTAGATATTGAAAAATGGTAAATATCTAACATGTAACCTTTTGTTCATATCCTAGGGTATTTAAATTTATCTACAAGAAATAAAAATAATTTTAAATTTAATATTGCGTAAAACTATATCGTTTAATAAAAAACAATGATCTTAATATTTTACAACACATTAAAAACATTTATGCTTTAATTAACTATCGATTTTTACCAAAATTATAAATCTGAACTTTAACTAAAATAATGTGAAGTTTTCATTCAAAAGCAAGTTGTGTGATATCGGCTGAAATAATTACATATATATATGTATTTAACAACTTCTATTTTAATGTATAAACTTGTAATTTGTTGACTAATTATATTTTTACTTTCCCTGCAATACATTGTAATGTATAGGGAAAGTATTGGAATCATGCCGAAAATCACAACTCGAGTTTTCGACGGATCTACACGTTTCGAGACCTCTAGAATACGAGAAAACTATTTTTAGCGTGACGTCTGTGTGTGTGTCTGTCTGTGTGTCTATGTGTCTGTCTGTGTGTCTGTCTGTGCAGATTTTGTATCCACTCTAACTAAAAAAGTATTTGACTGTATTTCATAAAAATTGGTAGTAAGTCACTTGTGGGCGAATCTGGTGCTGATTAGTTTTGGGTACGTTTCAGGATAAAAGAACCCGCATTTTTTTGCGAAATGGCCTGCAAAAGCTTGTATCCATTCTAGCTGAAAATCTAATGGTCCGAATTTCAAAAAATTTGGTAGATAAGTCGTTTGTGGGACACTCCGGTGCTGAATGGATTTTGGTACGATTCGGAAAAAAATGACCTGCCCTTTTTTGCAAAACTCGACAAAATCTAAAATAAAAAAACTACGTATGCTGAAAAATATCCATTAAAAGCGTGTTTAATACGTAATGTTTAACGAAGAAAAGAATAAGACCCACCCCATTACACTAGGGCTAGCTGTTCTCGAGTTATTTTTGATTTTTCGTTTTTTCTCTACGCCACCTTTGAAAATGAGTCCAGTTACCAAATGAGAACGAAAATTGAATTAATAGTGAATTAAATTTAATTAAAATAAAGAGAATGTGTATATAAGTCTGCAGGGAAAGTTATGTGCTACCTATATCAGATTTGTACTTCTCCTGTAATACATGGTAATGTATAAGGAAAGTATTGGAATCATGCCGAAAATCGCAACTCGAATTTTCGACGGATCTACACGTTTTGAGACCTCTAGAATACAAAAAAAACTATTTTTAGCGTGACGTCTGGGTGTGTGTCTGTCATTCTGTGTGTATGTCTGTGTGTCTGTGTGTCTGTCTGTGCAATGTAGGTATCCACTCTAACTCAAAAACTAAAGGACCGAATTTCATAAAATTTTGTAGGTAATCACTTGTATATGACCCTGGTGCTGATTAGTTTTGGGTACTATTCGGAATCAACCAACCCGCCTTTTTTTGCGAAATTTGTTAGATAAGTTGCTTGTAGGACACCTTGGTGCTGATTAGATTTTAGTACGATTCGAAAAAAGTAACCTGCCTTTTTTTTGCAAAATGGCCTGCAAAAATCGCCAAAATCTAAAATAAAAAACTACGTATACTGAAATATATCCATTAAATGCTTGTTCCATACATAATTTTTAACGAAGAAAATAATAAGATCAACCCCATAACACTAGGACTAGCCGTTCTCGAGATATTTTTGTTTTTTCGTTTTTCTCTGCGCCACCTTCGAAAATACGTCCAGTTACCAAATGAGAGGGAAACTTGAATTAAAAGTGAATTTAATTTAATTAAAATTAAAAAAACGTGGATATAAGTCTGCAGCGAAAGTCATGTGCTGCCCACATCAGTTTTTTTACTTTCCCTGCAATACTTGGCAATGTATAGGGAAAGTATTGGAATCATGTCGAAAATCGCAACTCGAGTTTTCGACTGATCTACACGTTTCAAGACCTCTAGAATACGAAAAAACTATTTTTAACGTGACGTCTGTGTGCATGTATGTGTGTCTGTCTGTGTGTGTGTCTGTGTGTCGGTCTGTGCAGATTTTGTATCCACTCCCATTAATAAACTAATGGACTGAATTTCACAACATTTGGTAGGTGTTATAAGTCTCTTGTAGTCGAGGCTGGTGCTGATTAGTTTTGGGTACGTTTCGGGATAAAAGAACCCACCTTTTTTGCGAAATGGCCCGCAAAAGTTTTTATCCACGCTAACTGAAAAACTAATGAACTGAATTTCACAAAATTCGGTAGATGAGTCTCATGTGGGTCACTCTGGTGCTGATTAGATTTTGGTACGAATCGCAAAAAAATAACCTGCCATTTTTGGCAAAATGGCCCGGAAAACTCGTCAAAATCTAAACTAAAGAACTACGTATGCTGAAATATATCCATTAAATGCTTGTTTAATACGTAATTTTTAACGAAAAAAAGAATAAGACCAACTCCATTGCACTAGGACTAGCCGTTCTCGAGATATTTAAGTTTTTCGTATTTTCTCTACGCCACCTTTGAAAATAAGTCCGGTTACCGAATGAGAAAGAAAATTGAATTAAAAGTGAAATAAATTTAATTAAAATAAAGATAATGTGGGTATAAGACGGATATAAGACGGATATAAGACGGATATGTGGATGTAAGTGGATGTACGGAAAGTCATGTGCAGCCCACATCAGATTTTTTTATCTACGTTCAGGATAATTAAATATAAGCAACCAGTATCTTTGCTTATCTATCTTCTACTGTAATGTAAATATCATCACACTATAGGAAACAACAGTTAAGATATTTTGCTATTTATTCCATTAATACTTTTAGAAATAAATGGTTACATAATCAACAAGTTAGGTTAAATCCTTCTGACAAACGTAAATTGTATTTCTTATTTCAGCCTTCCATTTTAATTTGAAAATTATTTTCATTACAACCGACCTAAAAATATTTGAAATTATAATTTAAAAGTTACTTAAGTACCACAAGCATATTTAGTGACCCGAGGAAAAAAATTAAGCAGAACGTAATTGCTTTCATAATCAGTGAGTAATGTAAATTTCATTGAACGTTAAACAAATTTGAGTTCTGGGACATATGGTAATTAAGAAAGTAATGAAATGTCTCTTGTGATTATTTTTCGTCTGTGGAATAAATTAAAATTAAAGAATAACTAAGATTCTGTTTCACAAATTCTGGTTTATTTTACTCTTTTTAATTTCATAAGAAGATATATTTGAATCAATTTTATAACAAGTTTAGAGAAGTTTATTATTTGTTTGTTTGTTTGTGAAATATCGTGAAGTAAAATATTTCTTTTTTTTTGGCTTCAGGATATTTTATTTCATTTTAACTGGCTAATTGACATGCCCTATGATTAAGTGTATAACATTACTGCTAGAGTCACTTATGCTGATTCAGCTTCGCAATACGACACAACGCGTTGATGAACAGTCAGTCAGTCTATCGTTAAAGCCTCTCAACTGCATTCTGCAGTGCAGTTTTTCACATTAATAATATTATGATTTTGTAAAAAGGTATGAGAATTATATCAGTAAAATTTTTAAATTTATTGTAAAAGTAAACGTTTATTTTATTTATTTTTTCAGTATACACTGACAGAAATAAGTTTATAATTATTATGGCTCCACGAAAAGGTCTAGAATGTAGATCATCAGATAATTGGTTTCGGGGTGAATTTCAGAATTTTCTCTTACATTTAATTTTTCTATAGATTTTTCTGATATGTTAATTTTTTACACTAGATGTACTCTCTGCAGTTAATGTAATGCGTAACCACAATAGAAAAGCATAGTCGGTACGAAGCTAGCATAAAATATGTTGTGTGTGGCGCGCTAAGATGTCAGACAAGTTAAATATCTCAATATTTAACCCAAATTTCACATCCATAGGAATTTAATAATTGCGAATCTTCAAAAAACATAATTTGCAATACAATAACACCAATTGTGTCGTATGTTTTGTTCTAAGGCGTTAGACAGTAGAAACGTCGAATATCCTAACATTTGACCTTACTTTCATATCCTAAGGTATTCCAAAATTTGATTTGGGCAACATATTACTTTCCATGAAAACTCATATTCACCTTCTATTTATTTCTTCAATACTTCACTAAATTGAGTTCAATTGCACAAAATAACACGCATATTTACTTTTAAATTACGCTGAATTTGGACTTTTAATTCAGTTTTCGTTTTCATTTAGTATCTGGACTTATTTTCAAAGTTGAAGTAGCGAAAATGAGAAAAAGCTTAAATATCTCGCGATCGGCTGGTCCTAGAGTAATGGGGTTGGTCTTATTCCTTCTTTGTCAAAAATTACGTATGAAATAAACATTTAATAGATATATTTGAGCATATGTATTATTTTATTTTTAGATTGAGCGATTGTGAGGTCTACTTTTAAAAAAAGGCAGGGCTTTTTTTCCGAATTGTTCCACAATCTAATCACCACCAGGTTGACCTACAAGTGATTTTACTACCAAATTTGGAGAAAATTGATCCATTAGTTTTTCAGCAAGAGTGGATAAAGGTAATTTTATTGACCGTTTTGTAAAAATGCAGGTTATTGTATAACGAATCGTACAAACATCTAATCAGTGAATACAAATACAAAATCTGCACAAACAGGCAGACAGACAAACACATAGAGCTCACTGTAGAATTAGATTTTTCGTGTTCTAGAGGTCCCAAAACGTGTAGATCTGTTAAAAACTCGAGTTGCGATTTTCGACACGATTCCAATACTTTCCCTATACATTACCATGTTTTGCAGGGAAAGCAAAAATTGCTGCGCGTAAATTATTATTTTGAAACAAAGAAAAAATCATAGTTTATACGATGCTAACATAAGATGGTTGGTATGTTTTTGTGCTAAATCTTTAAATATTGGAAAATAGTAAATATCTAACATGTAACCTTTTGTTCATATCCTAGGGTATTTAAATTTATCTACAAGAAATAAAATTAATTTTAAATTTAATATTGCGTAAAACTATATCGTTTAATAAAAAACAACGATCTTAATATTTTACAACACATTAAAAACATTTATGCATTAATTAACTATCGATTTTTACCAAAATTATAAATGTGCACTTTAACTAAAATAATGTGAAGTTTTCATTCAAAAGCAAGTAGTGTGATATCGGCTGAAATAATTACACACATATATATATATATATATATATACATTTTCCAACTTCCATTTTAATGTATGCAACTTTTAATTTGTTGACAAATTATATTTTTTATCTACGTTCAGGATAATTAAATATAAGCAACTATTATCTTTGCTTATCTCTCCTCTACTGTAATGTAAATATCGTCACACTATACTAAACAACAGTTAAGATTTTTTTGCTATTTATTCCATTAACACTTTTGGAATTAAATGGTTACATAATCAACAATTTAGGTTAAATCCATCTAACAAAAGTAAATTGTATTTCTCATTTCAGTATTCCAATTTAATTTGAAAGATATTTTCATTACAACCGATCTAAAATATTTGAATCAATAATTTAAAGGTTACTTAAGTACCGCAAGCATATTTAAGGACTTGCGGGAAAAAAATAAAGCAGAACGTAATTGCTTTCATAATCAGTGAGTAATGTAAATTTCATTGAACATTAAGCAAATTTGAGTTCTGGGACCTATGGTAATTAAGAAAGTAATAAAATGTCTCTTGTGATTATTTTTCGTTTGTGGAATAAATTAAAATTAAAGAATAATCAAGATTCTGTTTCGCAAATTCTGGTTTATTTTACTTTTTTATATTTCTAAGCAAGTTTATAAAAGTTTATCATTTGTTTGTGAAATATTGTGAAGTCAAATATTTCTTTTTTTTCTTTGGCTTCAGGATATTTTCTTTCATTTTAACTGGCTAATTGACATGCCATATGACTAACTGTATGACATTATTTGTAGAGACACTTATGTTGATTTAGCTTCACAACACGCCATAACGCGTCGATGAACAGTCAGTCTATCGTTTAAGGCTCTCAACTGCATTCTCCAGTCCAATATCTCACATTAATAATATTATTATTTTGAAAAAAGTAAAGAAAATTATAATATTAAAATTTTTGAATATACTGTAAAAGTAAATGTTTAGTTTTTTATATATATATATACACTGACGGAAATAAGTTTACAATATTTATGGCTCCACAAGTAGGTCTATAGTGTAGATCATAAGATGATTCATTTTAAGGTGAATTTCAGAATTTTCACATCCATTTTATTATTTTATAGATGTTTTGATATGTTAAGTTTTTCATGCTGTCGTAATTTCTTCTTTATGTATGCTTAGATTCAAGAACTGGGATTGTCGCAAAAATGGGGATACTTTCACCATCTGTTTTGAACGCATTTTATTAATTATGTATTACTTCGTTTTTTATTTGAAAAAATATGAAAAACAAAAAGATAAAACGAAGACAATACATGCACGTAATAAATTTTACATAGAATTTCGAATACAAATTGAAGCGATTGATATATGGAATATGATAAATAACTAGAAAGTAGCGTAAAGGGCAATGTGAAATGGATACAGAATGCGTAGGATTGTTTCGAGAGAACGTTATGGGCTTTCTTAATCAGTGCGAATGGGTTAAGAAATACCTAACAAATGAACAGAACTACGTATTGAAAACTGTTTAAATATGGCGCACAGCAGATCACCTTTGGAAATTCTACACAAAAATCACTTTTTTACGTATTTATTTGGTAACCCTGCTTTAGCGAAGTTTGGCAGCACCACAGTACGGGCTTTCTGAAAGGCAGCAACTTTTAGTATAAATTGCATAAGCACATTTTACGTGCTTAGTCGGCGAAATCCATAGCGAATCTTGGGATCACACTTTTGATGTGCTTAACCCACAACAAATATATCGAGAGTGAGTCTTGCCCTTCACTTGTTTTTGCCATGGGTAATTTTGATTTCCTCCCTTGGCTCTCACTGGCTTCACCGTATCTGCGTCCCAATTTGCTCCAGTCATCTGGGCGTGGTCCATAGTGGCTTTTATTGGATATTTTATGATGCCCACGGGCTCGCTTGATTCTGTAGTTGTATTTCTCATGATATCATTCTCCTTTGATTGTTCGTAAATAAATTGTCCTCCCATTATATAATTAGGCGTCGACTAGTCTGTGGCTGATGTCGCCTTGCCGCAGGGCCATTTCTGAAATATGAAAATAACTTTCGCGCAATTATATCCTAGTCCACAAATGTGAACCCCAATCTACAAGTTGTCAGTTTCCTACCTGCTTAAGACTTTATGCGTCAAACTTGCATTGATCATGTATACATTGAAAAACTCTGTGCAACTGTTGCTCATTTTTTTCAGCTACTTTGTTGATAATTTCGGCGAATTGATAAGAAAGGCCAAAATTACAGGCATTTATGAAACTTCCAGCTTCATCTTCAGGTAACAAATAGAAAATTATGTTAAATTGTTCCTTTTTGGTGTGTACAATAGATACGGCATATTATTCACTTTTGAGATATTTTTGAGTGTTTATTTGTCAATGAATTGTTTACGCTGCTGCTAGCCTTTTATGGTAAACTTCTTTACTGCCTTTATTTTAAAAAATAGCCGTAGTATTGTTACGACGTATACTCTGGAGTATCTTAGGTGTATTCAGGATGCAAGGATGAGTCCGATTTCTAGATAACTTACCCTTTCATTTAGAAGCATTTATAGGTGCAAACAGGAACTGTATACATCGAAGACGCAATAAATATTTGACAATATATCACCAAACAATTCTTGGATACAATAATGCAGTAATTAAATGCTGAATCTAATTCACAAAATACCTGGTATTGCTCTCAAAACACTGATTATATCAAAATTATATTTAGCTAGAATCAGGTTACTCTCCAACTCAGCGATGCCACCTTTTACATACACTCCGTAGAAATTTCTAGAAAAGGCTTGTACCTTCAAAAAAATTCTGTATTTCGACAAATATTCTATATTTCGACAAAAATTACCAAATTATATTGTGAGAATCCGAGTTTATTCTAAACCTCGACAACAGTCACCAAGGTAGCTATACAATATAAAATTTGTCAACACTGACTCTCAAGTCAAAATATGGCATTGCTACATTCATGTAATAGAAATGGCTGGTTATAAAGATGTTCTTCCAGAAATATTATCTTTGATCAACTTTTTAGAATTTATAGATTATCATATAAAAAACTCATGCTATGGATATAAATAATCTAAAAATCACCAGCAAATGATACAAATATCCAGCATATTTTGTTAATGGTATTTTTAAAAAGTTTGGATTAGCTGAATTTACTTGAATTCTCTTCTTTGTTCTTATATTGACTAGACATCTACATTCTGTAGTTTTAAAATTACATTTTAATTACATCCCCTTATATATTTGCCTCCCTGTTTTCGTTTATACGCCCTATTATATTGTAGCTCTTACTGTGGGATATATCACTGTTTATTGTCTTTTCGAAATTACCGTTATTTGTTTCACACGTTTGTCAATGGTGGGTCTCTATTTTACAATTTTGCGATTGGCAACTCTGGTCTCTTCATTTTCTGCGCCTATGGTTAGCACATTTTCAGTGTTTTATTATCCAGGTATTCTTGTTTCCTTTATAATTGTTCTAACTTTATGTGTGTTGTCCAATTAGAAATGGTTTATAGATATAATATATCCATTTCTTCAGACACATACGTATTTTGTGTTCATTTTGATTGCATACTTGGACTCGACTAAGAGCTTTTCGGAAATGAACAATTCAATTATTTAGGCTTGTCCACGTGTATAGCATTAATGCTCGGAATTTATTTGCGTTTTTATTATCGATTCCATAACTTTATTATTTGTTGATTATCTTTAGATTGATGACTCTTAAATTTGCAGTTTCTTTTCCATTTGCTTGATGATTCGCAATTTAATACTTTTTTAATTATGTAGGTTTTATTTAAAGTTAGGATTTTTTAGTTGCACCTTCTCTCTATTCTATCATTGAAACTTCAAACTATTATATATATATATATATATATATATATATATATATATATATATATATATATATATATATATATATATATATATATATATATATATATATATATATATATATATATATATATATATGTATGTATGCATATATATACAGGCTTACAAAATAAAAGTATGAAACAGAAAACCTTCAAGCAAATGTATAAAAATGCAAATTTCGAATCAACAAGTCTAAGAAAAGTAACAAAAAACAAAGGTATGGAACCGATAAAAGAAAAACTAAAGAAATCCAAGCACAAACGCTATGCACGTGGACAAGGCTCGAGGCCTAAATCAGAATTTGTTCACTTCTTCAAAACTCTTTATCAAGTCCAAGTATTTTGTAGAAGCAAACACAAAAATGTATGTTTCTGAAGAAATATATAGACAATATATAATACAATTTTGCGATTGGCAACTCTGGTCTCTTCATTTTCTGCGCCTATGGTTAGCACATTTTCAGTGTTTTATTATCCAGGTATTCTTGTTTCCTTTATAATTGTTCTAACTTTATGTGTGTTGTCCAATTAGAAATGGTTTATAGATATAATATATCCATTTCTTCAGACACATACGTATTTTGTTTTCATTTTGATTGCATACTTGGACTCGACTAAGAGTTTTTCGGGAATGAACAATTCAATTATTTAGGCTTGTCCACGTGTATAGCATTAATGCTCGGAATTTATTTGCGTTTTTATTATCGATTCCATAACTTTATTATTTGTTGATTATCTTTAGATTGATGACTCTTAAATTTGCAGTTTCTTTTCCATTTGCTTGATGATTCGCAATTTAATACTTTTTTAATTATGTAGGTTTTATTTAAAGTTAGGATTTTTTAGTTGCACCTTCTCTCTATTCTATCATTGAAACTTCAAACTATTATATATATATATATATATATATATATATATATATATATATATATATATATATATATATATATATATATATATATGTATGTATATATATATACAGGCTTACAAAATAAAAGTATGAAACAGAAAACCTTCAAGCAAATGTATAAAAATGCAAATTTCGAATCAACAAGTCTAAGAAAAGTAACAAAAAACAAAGGTATGGAACCGATAAAAGAAAAACTAAAGAAATCCAAGCACAAACGCTATGCACGTGGACAAGGCTCGAGGCCTAAATCAGAATTTGTTCACTTCTTCAAAACTCTTTATCAAGTCCAAGTATTTTGTAGAAGCAAACACAAAAATGTATGTTTCTGAAGAAATATATAGATAATATCTATAAACTATTTCTACTTGGACTACATACATAAAGAAGAAAAAATACATGGAGAAATGGATATCAGGAATCTAACTGAAAAAATACACAAACCTATCGAGTACGGGAACACAGAAAGAAGTGACAAGTGTTGCCATTCACAAAGGAACAAAATATGATCTACTGTTACCATTCGTAAGAAATAAATAACAGTAATGCAAAAAGACATGTTCAAGGGATAATATACAATTAAGAGGTGTTATAATAGATAGGTTAAAGTGTAAGTTATTATATTTCTAAACAATAGAAACGAGTTGCAGGAATTAAATGGTAATAATTTATTAATGTTAAAATTAAAAGAGTCTTTTTTATCATATAAATTAGTAACAATTATATTAGAAGGTTCAATAAAAATATTTAAATCCAAAAAATTATTATTTTTACTAATAGTTGCTTCTTTAGGAATTAATTCCAAATTATTAGGATATATATATATATATATATATATATATATATATATATATATATATATATATATATATATATATATATATATACAGTATATATATGTAACAATATTTATAATTGCCAGTTTAGAAACGGAAATATAATTCAATTAGATACGTCAAATTAGTTTTATATCTTGCCATCCGAAAAAGCGTTTAATGTACAATTTAACAATAAAAACATTTTTATGTATATCTTATACATCGCTTTTTCATTGTGAAAGATGTCAATTTACTACATTGTATAGAGTCAGTAGATTTTTATTAAGAAACTGCCCTAATCATTCCAAAAATATGCACTGTTTGATCCATATCTTTAAAAGCACTTAAGTACCAGCACTGCCTTATTAGAGGAAAAATGTATGTGTAATTACATTAAAGGATAATGAATAATGCAAATTTTATTGAACATCATGCACAATTTGAATTTTTGAGAGTTTGCTAATTAGGTGAGTTGCCATTACTTTTGAAAACAATAAATGTGTCAAGACTGTGTTGTGCATTATAGAAACCTGATATACTGTTTGTAATATTCCACAAAAAAACTTTTCAAACTTTGAAACTACAGTCGAATAATGAAATGCCACGAATAATAGTTTTATAACATCGATGCGTGATGTCAATAGATTTATTATATAAAAATTGCAAATGGTAAGTGAACATGTTTGACGATGCTTAATACTAGTGCAGATTTTGTGAAAATGTTATTGATAAAATGTGCAATACCTCTAGAGCAGTTCGTGCTACCGTTTCAAAGTTTGTGTAATTCGTTTCCTAGTGACAAATTGAAATGTTTATATATTTATAATTATTGGAGGTTTCGATTTTTTGATGATTTTGTTCTTCAAAAAATTATATATAAAAATTATTTAAAATAACAAATTTTTTGCAAAATTTGGTTTCAAAAATTGAGGGGGGTGGGGATTTTGGAACATTCGATTATGTTTAAAATCAATAGGGTTCCAGTATTCACTGAATGTAATAATGGTATGGAATTAGATTTAAAGTGTACCATTCCATCGAGACATTAAATCCACAGATTAGCGGACACACACACGTAACCACATACGCGCGCGCGCACACACACATACATACACATACACGCACACACACAAATACAAACAAACACATACATACACACACGCAAGCATATACGCGCGCACACACGCACATACACACACATACACGCACACACATACAAACAAACACATACAGACACACACGCGCAAGCACATACGCGCGCACACACACACACATGCACACACATACACGCACACACATGCAAACAAACACATATATACACACACACGCACGCACACACGTACGAACAAAGACATACATACACACACAGTAACACATACACACACACATACACGCACACACACATATACAAACAAACACATACATACACACACAAACACACACAAACACACACAAACACACACTCACACACACGCATACACATTTTGTCAAGCATGATCGAAATCTGTTCAGATCTTAAAAGGAATTTATCTCTCAAAATCTTGAATTTAAAAAGGAAAACAAAGCTTTTTTAAAATATTATAAGAAAGTAGTAAAATGAACGAGATAATAGTACATTTAAAGCATCTAAAAGCCATAAAAGCTGCATTATCTATTTTCTAGATTAGTTTTTTAAAAAATTGGATCTCTTAAGAATGTCTTACAACTTCCATTGAAAGATTATATCTTGTTTTCATTTTTTTAATTCAAAGCTCACACTATGTAATATTTAAGATATTTTAAAGAAGTCAAAATGTGTTTGAAATTTGATTTATTCAAATATAAATATATAATTTTCAAGAAAATAAATAAAATTGGAAAGAAATTTTTTTTCAGCAAACAAGAATTTCATATTATTCGCCTGCGAATAGTAAAACTATTCTATTTTGCTTTAAATGTTACAATCTTAAAATTACATCAACCGAATGCCACGAATTATTTTATTTTGATCTATTTTAACTCAAGTAGAATTGTAATTATTAGTTGCTTCCTAGAAAATTATATTTACCTATAAAGCTTATTAACGAAATAATGGACATATTTTCCACCATTAATCATGTCTAAATGTTTATAATTAACCTTCTCTCAATATCATTAAATTATCTTCTGAATAATCATATGTATTTTTAATATCTGCCACTGGCCATGCAAGTCTCATTTCTAATTAAATGAAAAGGAAATTAAACTTTAGGCAGTTTTCGCTTCGAAATGAACTTTCTATGTCGATTTAATGTGAAATGAATGAGATTGATATTATGATTGTTGACATCAAATATGATTGATATTCTAGTATGTACGAATTCGAGAATATTAATTTAATTTATTTTCTGGAGAAATACTTATGGATGTTAAATGCTATATAACATATTTTGACTTATCTTTTCATATTAAGTAATTATCAAATCAATATATTATTATATCTAGGCAGTATATAATGAATATATTAAATATGGGATGGGGTGGGATGTTCATTTTGCATTATTGTGACATGCGTACTAATGACAATAGTTAATGGAGATATGGATAATGCATATTTAATGATATTGTAAAGAACCTTGCCGCCCAAAACTCCATACTCTAGTGTTAGATTAGTGTGCAATTGTCAATCTAACTGACCACCTCCTGCTATTTTTATCTCAGGTTAGCAATTTGATGCTATTTTCATCTTTCAGATTAGCTTCATGTGTGGTTGTTATCCTGCCGATTTAAAATCGGCCTTCAATATTCCAAAGTCCAATGAATCCGTGTTAGTCGTACTATGATCACTTTTAGACCTTCGACATATTTGCATTGACCTACATGGTAGATTTTTTGGGGCGCCTTTGTAAAGAGCCTTGCTGCCCCAACCAGGAATCAAACCCTATTTCTCGGAACTGGTCAGCCGACGCTCTACCGTTGAACTATTGGGATGAAATTGCAAGCTCTTATCGTCCAAAGGGACTCTGTGATATATGCGGAGTCTTAACTTTTGAAAATAATTAACAATTATTTGTCGAATCGCACTTGGCGCCAATTGTAAAAATGCCAAAAGTGGAAACGAACTCAAACAATATTATAGAAGTGGTTAGAACATTAATTTTAACCCAGGAATTATATATAGTGCAAACATTTCCCAGTCTGGAAGAATTAGATTCCAGATGATAACAAGCAAGGAAGAAAAATGAAGAAATGCGAGAATAAGCACACATTGGTATATCAATCAAAAGAAATATTTATTCATTAACTTGTTCATCATTTTTGTTATTAAATTCAATTCAAAATATATTTACTCATCATTTCCATAACTACAACTTAATTTCATTCAATCAATATCATTCTATATTCAATTTATCAAACAACATCATATTAGAATTGATATTATATAATCATTTAATTCCAAGTGCCTGTATTAGATATTTGATTCCTTCAATTGGAACTTTAGTTCCAGAAATTTCTTACAAAATTTACCTCAAGTTCCCGTGCAGAACAAAAGAAAAGAAAAGTTCCAAAGGTAGCGTTCATGATACCGTTCCTGAGAAAAAATGTAGAAATTCCTTTCCAACCAGGAAATAAGTTCATCGGGAAAAAGGATTCTCATCGTTTCAAAACAAAACAGGCAAAACTCCGATCGTCGACTAGTCTTAGGAACCGAAACATGACTTAGTAATACAAGGACATCCCGGACGGTAGCACAGGAACTTCCTAAAATAAAAAAAAATGAATTTTAGAATTTTTGTAAAGAAAATTTGAAATTCTGCTGGAACAGGAGCTTCTTCATCTTCTCAAAACAGGAAAGGTTTCTATCCGAAACAATCATCCCAACCACGAAAATTTAGCCATTTTGGCCAAAGCTTTGTCTTAATCTTAAGACAACATTTTCGCACGTCCTCTCAGCAAAGCGCCGTCCAAGAGTAGAGCGCGAGCAAAAAGCGAAAAATTCTCACTTCTCCAAAAAGACGCTTCCTGATTGGCAGGAAAGCGAGCGCCCAGCAACAGAGCCACAACACGCGACGCGACGTCACTCTCCGACAGAGACAGAATTCTTCCTCCAAACCAACCGTTCCGAACAAAACTCAGCTTTTAATGCAAAAGCAATCTGGACAAGGTTTAGCGAAAAATAACCGTTACAGGCACGAAGGAAAGATAGCTTTTCTCTCAGCAAAATACAAAATGGTCATGGCGCGCAGAATGGCGACATGACATATTAATAATCGACATCAACACAGATTTACAAACTGAAATGCAGCATAAAACACTTCATAATATACTAAACCCTTTCGTAATAATACAGCTGCATAATTATATTTAATACCCGGGACACTTGATCGGGCTAATCATTCGCCCATTTTTAGCTGCCAGATCGAGAAACATTTTGTCAACGTCACATGACATTGCAACGGTGCACCTTCACGAACGGCAGTTCACATAACACCACAGCATCCGTGCCCGCAGTTGCGATTCGAATGAAAACCCGGCAATCCAGAGAGCACGAGGAAGCGAAAGGCTTGCACCTCACAATTAATGAACTGGCCAGTAATATAAGTACATAATAACACTAGCAGTATTTTGAATGTATTTCTTAACTAGAAGTATACCTGTTCTTCGTACGGAATATATAGTAAAATGAAACTTAAAATAATTATGTGCAAATTCTTATAGTATTTTAAATGGCATCAATATTAAGAAGATCTATTAAAACATTTATTTTAATCCACCTAAAAATAAGTATAAGAATCTCTCTTTTCGCTATACAAAATTGTTGTGACGAGATTTCTTAATCTCTCGACACCTGTGTAAAAATATGTCAAAATCATGGAAATCTATATTATATTTTTATATCTATATTTTTATGCATCCTTTAATATATTCAATCCTGTTATTATATACCTCTCGTCTTATATATATGCAATTTATATTCTACATGTATCTATCAGTTTCAAAGGAATATTCAGCCATTTTAATTCTTTTAACGCGCACTGTGAGAGAGAGAATTATTTTCCGTTATGAGTTCAAGGTCTGCATTCGGGTGATGAAAAGCTTAGTAAGATTTCATATGTACATGTTCTTCGGCAGTTGAAATCGGAAGTAATGTAAAGGTTTCGATTGTTATATGTATATGCAAGCGGTCCAACGTACTGAACGTCTAGACTGAGTGTCGGGGCAAGCCTGCGGCTGATGGTGAGAACTTATTTCTCGGCATGTATGTTTTCTTGTTTGGTTCTGAGTCCTATGAGTCTCGGAAGGTTATATAAGCTTGGAACGCAAAAGTTCGTGGCGCATTCCCATCCTGAATACTACACGGAGATGTGGTAGTTCAATTTACTTTCGATGCTCGCCCTGAGCTCCGGGATCCGACTCTCACTGCGGAATCCGGGGTTCGCGAGTTGGGAATGTCGCCACCGCCACGGAGAAGAAGAGGTCCGAGGTAGCATTGCCGGACATTGCCGTCAACTCTCATGCCTGAACATCTGTCCGAGAATTCATCTGATACGCCGACTTAGATCTTCTGCAATGCCTTTTCGTCCCTGCCGGACCGGGAACTGAGATGACCTGTACTGTGAGCAATCAATGACGTAATTCACTCCTATTCACACTATCCTGTGTACGAAGGTAAGCTCCTTTACATGCATTGGCGGAGCCATTAGACTTTCTCCGAAATTCCTTAAGTTCTAACAGATATCTCCAAGAACGGAGAACTATCATATTTACAGATCCTTGTGTTAACTCCTAGAATCAGCAATTCTAAATAGTATTATTATTTGTGATTATAATTCTCTCCTGTGCTCTGCCCTTGTCTGCCTATTACCATACTTTAGACCATACCTTATTTTATTCAATTGTGGTTCTATATGAAATGTGTGTGCCACGTAACGTATTAAATTCTTGGTATTATATTTATCATTTGGTGGCAAATTGTGTTATAATATCCTGCCGGTGTCCAGTGCGTAGATATAATTTAGGAATAGGTGTAACTCCATAATATAACTTATTAATTACATATTTAATAAAGATTGGATTAGTTAATTACTGTGTGCTTATTGAGTTCGGTGGTGATTATTTGCAATATTCTGTGTTTTCTATATCTCCATGCTTTAGCTGAAGAATCATCCAATCAAGGTAAGGGTTTATTATTATTACGCTTTGTATTTGCGGCTGGTCATCTGTGAGTTTTACTTGCAGACGAGAGATGTTTTGAACCTGGGTTGTAAAAATTGGAGAAAGTTAGAATTCTCCGGTCGGCCGTGTCAACGGGAAACCGTTATGACAAAATTATCTTCACAAGAAGATCTGAAGAATAAAAAATTCGTGCCCCGTTTGTAAACAAATTTACAAATTTAATGTGTGCAAACGTATTGTTACTTAAATGTGTTACAAATTGGATCAATATATGCCAAAATGAAAGCGCTATGAAATTGGATCAACATATGTCAAAACAAAAGCGCAAAAATGGTATTGGAAGTCACTTATACAAGTTTAATAATTGGCTGAACTGAATATATGAGTTTGAAAGATCTTTCTCGATATAAAACAGATGACTGATGACTTAAGAAATTGCAAATATAAATAATCACCGTAACCTTTCAACCCAAAAGCCGTAATTGATATATTCCAGTCAAAAAAGTAATTCCGTTAGTCCAAAAAATAGTAATTAATAAAAACAAGAAAAATCAGTCATGCATAAGCATTGATTATGAAACACTTTCCAACTGAAATGCAATTTCATTTAAAAGTTTTTAAAATGCGATACATTCAGTGGTGATATCTTTTACATTATCACAGTGCTACAGTAATTTATTTTACTTAAATATTTAAAACTGTATCGAAATATAAATCATCTGATTCTCTATGCAAAATCAATGAATATTTCATTCATATAACTTGTATTCCACACTCCAGAGCTAAAAAATTTTGTGTGAAAAAAATTCAGCAATTCTTATGTAACTCACCTTACATTCGCTTGAGATATTTGCATTATGCATAAGTTAAAATTAGGCTTCGTTGAAGAAATAATAAAAGTTTAGGTATCATTTAAATTCACAACTGTTGTAATTCCATAGGCACGGAATTTAGATACACAGATAATACACAGACACGCAGATAATATATGTGGGTGTGTGTGTGTGTATGTACTCAAAGTATTGGAATCGTGCCGAAGATCGGAAGTCGAATTTTCGAAGGATCTACACGTTTTAGGACTTCTAGAACACGAAAAAACAATTTTTAGGAAGACGTCTGTGTGTGTAAGGATGTATCTGTGTATGTTTCTGTGTGTCTGTGAGGATATTACACCTACTATAATTGAAAAACTAATGGACCGAATTTCATAAAATTTGGTAGGTATGTTTTTTGTGGGAAATCCTGATGTTTATTGGATTATAGTACGATTCGTAATAAAAGAATCTGCCTTCTTTGTGAAATGACTGGCAGAAATTGCCTTTATCCACTCTAGCTAAAAACTAATGGAACAAATTTAACAAAATTTGGTGTGTAATATTTCAATGGCCTACAAGTGATTTATATACCAAATTTAACAAAATTTGGTACATAAATCATTTGTAGGTTGTTCTAGTACGATTCGGGAAAAGGAGCGAGCTATTTTTGCGAAATGGTCCGCAAAAATCGTTAAATATAAAAATAAAGGACTACGTGTGCTCAATTATATCAATTAAATTATTCCTATTTTATACGTGATTTCTGACAACAAAAAGAATAAGACTAACCCCATTACTCTAAGACTAGCCGTTCTTGAGATATTCTAGTTTTTCCGCGTTTTCGCTACGCCACCTTTGACAATAAGTCCAGCTATCAAATGAGAACCAAATTTAAGTTTAACGTGCAAATTCAATGTCATTTAAAATACTTATGGCTGTTATTTTATGCAGATAAACTCAAATTATTATTGAAGAAATAAAGAGAACGTGAATATGAGTCTGCAGAGAAAAACATATGCTGTCCACATCAGAATTTTTAACGATATTACAACAATGATTTTTAGAAGTGAACGGGGATTATTTGCAGGCCATTTCGAAAAAAATGTATGATCTATATTTAAAGATCCACTAAATTTTTGTAGAATAAAATGTTCAACAAATTTAAGCTGTGTACCAAATTTTAACTTTCTAGGACGTAGGAAAGTGCATTAAAAATGCCATCAAATTAGTATATCATGAATAGTTATATAAAATGAAAAAAAAAATTGAAAAATTGTTATCTATCAAATTTATTTTATAATGTGAAACTTTTCTCATATACAAAATGGTTGAACTCTTGGAAAGATATTTATTATATAATATATCTCTTTTATCTTTCTGGAGGATATCCCAAAAGTCAGAATTTAATTGAATTTGTTTTTTCCCTATATTAAATAATTTTTAATTAAAAAACTACTTAAAATATTTTATTGAATTTTTTTATATATATTTTATGGGATAATGTTGTTGTTGATGAAACCCAGACCGTCCGACCTACCAGAAAGGTGTAAGGTAACTGTCTGGACGGTCGGGAAATGCCACCCAATTTAGACCGGAACCCAGTGGGGGAGGCATCCACAGGGACCGTACCCTCCTTCACCTACCAAAAACCTCTCGGAAGGACTTTCGGACCCACATGTTTAACGTGATCGTACTCCGCATGAACACGGTGGCAGTTTTGGCAGTGGCTGGAATCGAACCCGGGCCTACCGAGTGCTACTCCAGCGCGCTAACCAATGGGCTACCGCGCCCTTACGGGATAATGTGAATATTTCCTAAAATTTTCGAAGCAATTTGTGAATTTTAAATTTGCCTTAAAACTGTTTGAAGAATTAGGTGCCATAAGGTTCAATGTATTTCATTTTTTCAACCCGGGTTCAATAAAAAACTAATTGGGTGATATTATTTATTTATATTCCCATATATCCCACAGACCGTCTGAAAAGCATACTAAAATTTCATTTTGATAAAGTCATTTTTACGGCAGTTATCGTGCTAACGGACAGACAGACAAACAGACAGACAGAATGAACAAAATCATAAACACTTTTCAACTATGTTGTAAAGTGTTAAACATGTATGCACTTTACTTAATTATTTAAAGCGAAAATGATTTAATGAAGATCGTCTACTATATAAACTCACTGTGTTTAATTCAGTTGTTTAGCAATATGATATTCTTTGTTTTTAAATAAACTTGGGGATAAAATATCACCGGCATACTCCTTTATGGGAGGTTCATTTTTTAACACTTTACAACAAAGTTGAAAAGTGTTTATGACTTTATTCATTCTGTCTGTCTGTCTGTCTGTCCGTTAGCACGATAACTGCCGTAAAAAATACTTAATAAAAGTGAAATTTTAGTATGTTGTTCAGACGATCTGTAGGACCTATGGTAATATAAATGAATAATATCACCCAATTAGTTTTGGATTGAACCCGGGTTGAAAAAATGAAATACATTGAACCCTATGGGACCTAATATTTCAAACATTTTCTAAGCAGATTTAACATTTACAAATTGCTTCTAAAATTTTAGGTAATATTCAAATTGATCCATAAAATATATAAAAAAAAATCAGCGAAATATTTTCAGTAGTTTTTTAAATAAATATTAAAATATTAATAACACCTCTTATATGAAGCGATCACATGACCATGGCATGAAAAGATCACATGACGCACTACAAAATGATATATGGCATCCATCTTGCCTCAAAATCGTGATTTTTAAAGTTCTTTTTAATTCATATTGAGTGTTGTATCCGTCCTAAAACCACTTTATTTTTGCTTAATTTCTGTGCATATACATACTGATATAACACAATTACAATATATTTGAGTTTAAATGCTCATCCAAATTTGATTATTTCTACAACGAAGTCTATTCACCTATGTAAAATGTAAACAGCAAAATATGTAGAATGAGTTGTATTAGAATTGCTGTATTTTTTTAACACAATTTCATTTAGTTCATGGAGTCTGCATAGCTGATATGAATGAAATATTCATTGATTTTACTAAGAGAAGGACGATTTTTTTCGATGAAGTTTTACGCATAGAGTTTAATTACTTGTAGCTCCATGGTCTTAATATTTAAATAAAATAAATTATTATGGTATTGTGATGAATGACATGAATGGGAAATTACTTACGAATGAAATGCTGCTCTTATCGAGAGAGCCAGGCGTGTTATTTTTTCTATGACGTCATCTGAATGAATTTCAGTTGTTTTCGATGAAGTTTTCAAATATAATAAATTATCGTAGTATTATGATAGTTTCAAAAATATTACAGTGGAATGTATCACA
Source organism: Amaurobius ferox (assembly GCA_951213105.1). NCBI lineage: Eukaryota > Metazoa > Arthropoda > Arachnida > Araneae > Amaurobiidae > Amaurobius > Amaurobius ferox. Next base: position 37,673,262 of record OX578143.1, read on the forward strand.
TTTTAGAGATGTTTAAACCAGGCAATTTATATTTCAATGCTGTCATTTGAATGAAGTTCATTTTTTTCGATGAAGGCTTAAGTTTTCAAATATAATAAATTAATATAGTATTGTGATAAGTTTTAAAATATTACCGAGGAATGTATTGAATTTTAGACATGTTTAAATAAAATTGCATTGAAGTTGGAAAGTGTTTCATAATCAATGCTTTAAGCATGATTGATCTTTCTTGTTTAATATATCGACAACCCTTGGTCCTAGAAACTCGAAACATAGACTTTAAGTGGGGATATATAACGGTTACCTGCCAAATTTCATGAAATTCGGAGCAGCTGTTCTCCCATAATGATGAGACAACCCCCCACATATATATACATATTTTAAATATTATTTGTATAAAGGTCCGAATAAAATATAATTGTAAAATACTTGTGCTAAAACTTAAGTAAATATCAGGTCGAGCAACAAGATATAAATAATTTCACTGTTTAAACACTTTATTGAAAAACTTTATTCTATATCACCCTTTAATTTTGGTCTTATAATATTTTTATTTCGGAGTATTAGAATTTGCATGAGGAATTGTATTAACTATACTTGGAATAGATACATGAACGATAACACTTAGTGTTAGCAAAATATAAACGCAATGTGCAGTATAATTAGTAATCAGCATACCATATTATATTCTTCTTGAACAGCCTAAATTGGAACTACATATATATTCAAACGCTTTATAGCCTCAATAAAACATAAATATAAACGTTTTTAACACTTTACAACATGGCTGAAAAGTGTTTATGACTTTGTTCATTCTGTCTCTCTGCCTGTCGTTAGCACGATAATTGCCGTAAAAATGACTTTATCAAAATGAAATTTTACTATGTTGTTCAGACGGTCTGTGGGACCTATGGGAATATAAATGAATAATATCACCCAATTAGTTTTGGAATGAACCCGGGCAATGAACCATGAACCATGAACCATGTTGAATGAACCATGTTGCATAATCAATGCTTTATACATGATTGATCTTTCTTGTTATTTATTTACATTTATTTGCCAAAATATTTTTTCCTTAAATCCATTCGCCAGATGGCAATGGTGTTACTGTTATGTGTTTTGTAGAAATAAAAAAATTATTCGGCAATTGTATGCGAAATTTACATCTTGTTTAATGTCACAGCTTATTATGTATATATATGAATGTTTTTAAATGCTGAGTCAATCTTACTGATAATAACAATTAAAATACTCCTTATTATGCAACACCAATAGCTTTTTGATTTGCAACAGCAAATTAAGAATAAGATTTGCATCTTTAGGAGTTGGTGTAATAAACACATTCACGCCCATGTTTTAATTACCGCAGCTTCAAGCAAACAAAATATCGCAAAATCTAATCAAGTATTTCATAAATTTTTAAATTTAAAACCACAAATTTAGGATGCATTATTCTATATGAATTTATTGTAACATATATAGGTATATGTATGTGTATAATAAATTATATATTTAATGTATATATATATATATATATATGTATATATATATATATATATATATATATATATATATATATATATATATATATATATATATATATATATATATTTGAAATGTAATAATAAGAATTATGTAAAAATAAAAAAATACAATTCAAGCAATATTAACATCACCATAGAAGCAAATTCAAAGCCACAATGCCGATAAGAGAAAAGTACAGCACCATCCCAAATTCGATGATTAATTAGAATTAAATTCATCGTCAGGTCTGAGTATTTAATTCCAATTAACCCAAACAAATGCCTGTTTCAGACCAAGCAATAGCACATTACTATAAATACTTAAACTCAGACTACAGGCAACAAAAAATGAAAAAAGGATACATTAAGAAAATTGTATTACCATGCGGCATGAACCATTCTTCTACCACGTGTATACACGATCAACCCCAACAGCTTAATCTAGAAGCACCGGAATGAACAAGTCGAAATTCTACCAGGGAGGCAGCACGAACGTTCACGGATTTACTCCCAAACCCGTCCAGTGAGTCTAAGCTGGAGACTGGACAAGCAATTCAGAATACAACTTCCCAAATATGCAAACATGAATATGAATATGAATCAAAGATGAAAATTCCCACTAAACAAGTAATTCATATGAAAAATGGATAATCGAGAATGCCACTATACACCATTATAAGGGCGCTCAAAACGTAGTTTCAATACTGACAAAAGTTACATTTTTTTGCGAAAATAAAATTCAAAACATTAATGTTAATGCATCTTATTTTCCTATATTTTGATTTTTCTAATGTTTTTGACTTAGTTTATTATTTTTCATTTTTATTTATATAATTAATAATTATATATAATATATATATATATATATACACATACATATATATATATATATATATATATATATATATATATATATATATATATATGTACAATGAATCATATATTAAATGCATAGACACTCCACTCAATAAGTCTCCGGTCTGACATATATATGGCAAATCTGTTGACAGACCCATATGATTTCCAGATAGTACCAACCTCCAAACGGCACGTGTCAAAATTTCATGACCTTCTGACAATTAGTTTAGGGGTTACAGTGGTTTTAGTGACCCAAATTTTGTAATTTTCAAAACAGTGGATAAAAAATAATTTCGTGTGTTGATTAAACATTGTTCTTGATGGGGAACAATACTGTTAAAGCCAAACAGTGGCTTAATAAGCGTTATGGAGTCTCTGGACTATTATTGACTGGTATGCTGAATTTAAACGCTGTCGTAAAAACACAGATGATGCTGAACGCTCTGGTCGCCAAAAATCGGCAGTTGTTTCGGAAAACATAAAAAAGTCCACAAAATAGTTTTGAAAGACCGTAAAGTGGAGTTGCGTGAGATAGCTGACACCTTAAAGACATTAGAAGGCAGTGTGTTTACAATTTTACCCGAAAATTTGAGCATGCGTAAGTTGCTTTTGAAGTGTGTGCCGCGTTTGCTCACACCGGACCAAAAACAACAATGCGTCGACGATTCAGAGAGCTGTTTGAAGCTGTTCAAGCGAGATAAGAAGGATTTCTTGCGTCGATATGTGACAATGGATGAAACATGGATCCATTACTACATACCTGAATCAAAAAGATCTTCAGCTGAGTGGACACCAGCCGGTGAAAGTCGTCCAAAGCGACCCAAAATCCAAAAGTCAGCTGGCAAGGTTATGGCATCCGTAATTTGGGACGCGCATGGTATTTTGTTCATCGACTATCTTGAGAATGGTAAAACTATCAATTGCGAATATTACATGGCATTATTGGATCGATTGAGTGTAGAAATCAAGAAAAAACAGCCTCACATGCAAAAGGAAAAAGTGCTGTTCCACCAAGACAAAGCTCCGTCTCACAAGTCGATGAAAACGATGGTTAAATTATATGAATTACGCTTCGAATTGCTTCTTCACCCACCGTACTCTCCAGATCTGGCCTCCAGCGACTACTGAATTTTTGCAGACATCAAAAAGATGCTCCAGGGAAAGAAAATTGGCTCAAATGAAGGAGTGATTGCCGAAACTGAGGCCTATTTTGAGAACAAAGACAAATCGTTTTACAAAAAAGCATCGATAAGTTAGAGGAGCGTTGGAATGAATGTATCACTCTTGAAGGAGAGTATATTGATGAATAAAGTCGAATTTCTAAAAAACTAATTGTTTTTCTTAGTTAGATCAGAAACTTATTGAGTGGGCCTTGTATTTGAAAGTTAGCCAGATAGCGTAGGTAGGTCCCAAAATGGTCATTATATAGTAAGGGTGTCCAAAACCTTATTTATTAGATTTCATACATTTCACACTGTATCTTATGAAGTCTAATTGCTGCGATCTGACCATATAAAGAGTAAGTAGAAAGTAATACTGTCATGATGGAAATACAAATGTATCAACCAGCTATACGAAATCCTATATAAAAACTAAGAAAGATCAATCCTGCATAAAGCATTGATAAAGAGACATTTTCTAACTAAAATGCAGTTTTATTTAAACATGTCTAAATTGCGATTCATATCGCTTATATTCCATACTCCAGAGCTAAATAATTTTGCTTGAGAAAAAATAAAAAATTATTATACAACTCACGCTGCATTCGCTTGAAGTGTTTACATTCTGCATAAGTTAAAATTAGGCTTCGTTGTAGAAATAATCGTTTTCAAAAATTCGTTCGAAATTCGTTGTCAAATATGTCATAATTTAGATACACAGATAATGCACATAAATAAGGCGATTTTATGACGGATGCAACATTAAATATAAATTTAATCGATTTTTAAGCATCTACGATTACAGCTGCAAATGGTAGAAATATTTCATTTTGTAATGATTTACGGATGCTTTCATTTATCATGAGTGTAATTATTATTTCAGTTTTTATTTTAAAAACTCCCTGTATATTTTGCTTGATTGTTTTCATAGCACATTTTATTTATATTTTTCGTGATAATTTGCATATTTTCTAAAATTTTCAAATCAATTTATGAATTTTAACACCTCTTAAAAACTGTTTGAAAAATTGAGTCCCATAGATCTGAATGTATTTCATTTATTCAACCCGGGTTAAATCCGAAACTAATTGAGTGATATTATTCACTTTCATTCCCATACATCCCAGAGACCGTCTCAGCAACATACTAAAATACCATTTCTATAAATTCATTTTACAGTAGTTATTGCACGAACGGACAGGCAGACAGACAGACAGACAAACAGACACAGACATAATGACCAAATTAAAAAAAAACAGCACTCAGTCGTGTCTGTGTAGCCCGTTGAGGTGATATAGTATAGGGTTTATATTTCAGGTTGAAAGTGTTGCTTCAACATGATGCAATTGCATGGTCATAAGATTTTAATTCCTGAAGAAATTGAAAGAAAAAATGTATTTAGCTCATGTAGATAAGAGTATCTCTGTTCCTCTATGATTCAGCGGAATTGGAAAGTTAATATTGAGTCTTCCCAATTTAAGCAGTTAGACTTTAATATTTAAACAATGGATTTAGAGAAACATTTCTCCTTTATCTGAAATTCTTGTTTTAAACAATAAAAATAATGCAAAAATAATTTATAAATAAATTAGTGTGAGCTGAATTGTGACCCATGAAGTTAGAGAAAGTTAGACCCTTTTACATCCATGGCATGACTACTATATGAAAACGTAAATTAAAAAGTGTGAGGCATTAAACTTGATAAATTCGTTTGTTAGAGGTTCCAATGGAGCATAGTTTAACTGCGTTATGTTAGTGGGTAGTATATTATGTGTGTTTTGATAGAGAGTCGTATAAGAGATAACATTTTTGAAATGGAGGTGTGTATAACTAGCATGAGTCTGTAGATATTAGGATCATATATCTAAGACTAATGTAAAAAGAAAAAATTCAGGAGTGATGGGAAACTGGTCAGAAGCACGGACTGCGGAACATGTTGTCCCTAATCCCCAATTGGTCCAACAAATTTAGACCAATTCTATCAGTCCATGAACTTCTAAAAAGTCTAAAACAAAAGAGGATTAACTGGACTCATGATAAAAGGGTGAGTTTTACAGCTTCTGTAGTCCAAAAGACCTGCAGCCCCGAAGGCAGACGTCTGATTTTTCTGAACATGGTTGACCAGGGTTGAGAAGTAAGCTGAAAACCGTATGTGTCTATAGGCACAATTAGTGATGATGATTATATCTTTTGCAACTTGACGAATGACGAATCTCATAATATTTTTCAAATTTATCACGCCTTATGGCAGGCTTATCCTTATATATCTCATAAATTGTACAGCCAATCTGCATGATTTTTGATAGGGTACATCTTAGGGCACGAGGTACGAGGTAAGGAGCAAATTAGGAAATAAATGTGACGGGGTTGAAACGAAAGTGTCTATCAGAAGTGTACTCGCAATGTTACAAATACGTAACCGAAAACCATTGATATAATTTAAAGATCTAGGGCATTTGAATTTAGAGAACAATCCGTTGACCTTGACGACGGATTCTTCGAAATATCGCCACATTGGTAATTGGCCCATTCTAAAAACTTCTCGAATTTCGTAGATTGGCTAAGCACTTTACGAGTTACTTGCTTTTGTCAGGTGGTATATGAACTTGTCTTAGTGCAGAATTGTTGGTGACGTGATACGCGTAAATGTATCTGGCGAAACCAGCACAGAGCTCAAAATATGAATTTTATTCTGTTTATATATACCCTTAAAGCTCTTTTATCTTTCAACTCTGACTGTCCGATTTACCCGAAGGTAAAAGCTATCAGTTTAGAGGACCGGGAAAGTGCTACCAACTGTAGACTGGAACGCAGTGTGAGTGACATCCACAGGAACAAACCTTTCTTCCTCTACCTCCAACCTCTCAGTAGGAATTTCGGCTCCACAGTACTCTTTAAGCTTTTACCTTCTACAACCCAGACCGTCCAAAGGTTTTGGAATCCTTGTATAGAAAATATGTATTTCTTTTAATGTTTCAACTAAGCGAAGTTAATGCCATTTTTCTTACATCACCTATTTACAAATTAATCAAGAATACATTAATACTTTCATAGGTTCAATTTCCAAAACAAATATGAGCGCAAACATTTATAACAGCATCCAACGCAATTATCAGACTGCCAAGTAGATAATACTAAAATCAAGAAATGTCTTGTCAATAATCCGTATATCAAACTAATAAAAAATATGAAATATCGCCTAACAGGAGAAAAAATTATACCTCTATATCCGATCTCTTCAACATTAAAAACTAGAAACTTCCTTACCGCTCGGCCTGTGGACGAGACTTAAATAGTTAACGTAAACGTAAGTCGCGGATTAGTAAACGTAAATCGCGGAATTAAGTCTTGGATAAGTATTTTCAACGTTCAACAATTTATCCTACAATAGCAGAATACCCGTTGAAAATCAACAGTGTCATAATAAGAAGCCCCCCGAATAATGTGATTTTTTTAATAATTCGATTTTTCCAGTGGTCCTTTTCAAATTGCACACATGTAAATTGTTTAGTGTTTTATTATTTCAACTTTCGAACGTTTTTCTGTGGATCACCTTCTTAAATGCACAATTTCGAAAATATTCGTTTTGGTTTTTTTAATCAAATTATTACCTCATATACCATATTTACCCCATACATCAAATTTTAAAGCAGGCGCTTCTCATTTGTTCGGCATATCGATCATTTTGTTATGCGGCACCCCCTAAAGTATAAAATATTGGAAAACTGAAATTGCACATTTTCTTCTTTTCGAACTATCTACCCATGTACTAAATTTGAATGCCCTATCCCATCACGAAGCATGATTCTATTATTTCACCTTTTGAACTTCTTTCTGTGGAGCACCCTTCCCTTTAAATGTACATTTTTGAAAACCTCTATTCTTCTTGGGTTTTGTTATAAGATGATTGGCACATCTACCAAGTATCAAGCATCTATCCCATTTTAAAAGAAGCGTTTCTCATTTAATCGAAAATTCGATCATTTTGATGTGCGATACCCCCCCCCCCCCCCTAAAGTAGGAAATTTTAGAAAACTGAAATTGCACGCTTTCTTCTCTTCAAACTATCTACCCGTATACCAAAATTTAAATCTTAATTTCATCCCAAAACATGTTTGTTTATCGTTTTATCTGTCGGACGTTTTTCTCTGAAGTACCCCTTTAAAAGGACATTTTCGAAAAACTATCTTTGTCTTGGGTGTTTTCATCAAATTTTAAAGTAATGCTTTCTCATTTTTTCGGAAAATCGAACATTTTGAGATGCGGCAATTCCTAAAGAAAATATTGGAAGTCTGAAATTGCACACTTTATATTTTTCAAGCGATTCACCCATACTCCAAATTTGAAGTTTCTATCTCATCCCAAAACATGCTTTCCGAAAATTTCACTTTTTGTACGTTTTGATGTGGAGTAACCCCTCTACAGAACATATTCGCAAAATACGATTTTTCCAGGGGGGTTTATCGAACGATTAACCTGTACCAGATTGTGAGTCTATATTTATTCGGGGCGTGTCTAGAAAAAGCGTGACAGACGAACACTTGGCAATTGGTATATAGTATAGATTATAAAGCGTTAGAAACAAGCACTTTACATTTTCAACATTATTCTTTTGGCTATATCTATATGCATGAAAACTCATTTATTTATCTCATTGTTAAGAAAAAATAGCTGCATCATATTTTAATAGGTAGCCTTAATAGAGTTCCGTTTAAAATTTGGGCGTCCATGTGTTCTTCGGTTTGTCAGTCTTCATGTTCTTCCGCATATTTCCTTAAATTGAGTGCGAACTACTCGTTATATAAGTCTCCAAACAAGCGGGACCCAATTATTATTTCAATCTCCAAAGTAATGTGACCAAATCGTTTTATTTTTCCGACCCTCTCTATAATAAATGGAATTCAAAATCCGTTAACATGAGCCCATTTTTGTTTGCGCCTCCATCTTTAACTTTATGGAAGCTTTAAGAATTAACGAAATAAAAAATAACCCAAGAGCCATAAATGAAAAATCTGGCTTTAGTTCTTCCCCTAATAAGAAGCCTTGCAATGTAGTAAATAAAGATACTGTTGTTTAATTGTAAATTTATTAATATTTATATAAATAAAATTGTATATTGTGCTTCTGTAAGTTGATGATGTCTGTTGATAACTCCAGTTCTTCCACTAAGTCAGGATTGTTATAAAATCTCAAACAGAAAATTCTCCAACTAATAGAAGTTCACAGCAAATCACCGTTTCTTTATATCAAGTTGTTGAAGTTTCTTTATATCAAGTTGTTGAAGTTTCTTTACACCAAGTTGTTGAAGTTTCTTTATATCAAGTTGTTGAAGTTTCTTTATATCAAGTTGTTGAAGTTTCTTTACACCAAGTTGTTGAAGTTTCTTTATATCAAGTTGTTGAAGTTTCTTTATATCAAGTTGTTGAAGTTTCTTTACATCATATGTTCTGTACCCAGAACGGTTATACATATAATCCAGTCTGTAATATATTTAATAAATTAACATTCCGTTATTTATGACATTTAATTTTTCTTTAAAACAAATAACAGCTAAATTTCAATTAATCGCATATCCAAATAAACATGCCCTTTGAATAAATCAAAATGATCGGATGATTGCAGTATCATAGATTTAAATTAACTAAAATTGCAATATTTAGTCAACTCAGTAAATAGCCTTCAGAAACAGCATTAATTAAAATCTATCATAAATGCATCACAGTTGTAGATAACAAATTTTAAATTATAGCTTATAATATATATATAAATTTCATTTTCATTTTGTTTTACTTCAGAATTAAAATTGTTTTTTTCCATCATTTAATACTTTATTAAATTCACTAAAACTAATAAGTGTACTAAATAAAGTGTGCTATTTTTAAATGAGAGGATGGAAATTAATTAATTAATTAATTTGCATTAGCATTGTAAGTTGGTATTACAACGTATGCTAATAGCTGAAATTTAAACATTTTAAAATACGCATCGTTGGTGTAGTGATTATATTTCACTGATCTCCATTCAAACCAATAAATATATTTCTAAGATCACAATGACTTAATTTTTATTATTTTCTTTATTTGAGATAAATTCGGATTTTATTGTAAACTAAAATATAAAATTTTTAAGGAAGACATATAATTCTAAGAAATAGTAGCATATGTGTCTTCTCCAAACTAAATAAAATAACCAATATATTTTAACTTCCAAACTATTTTACATAACTTCCTTATTTTAAAAACTCATTAATTAATGGCATGTGTGGAATACCTCATTTTTCAATGTCATTTGCATACTTCCATGTTTTACTGTCAGTTGCGTTTTAACTGTTTTATTATTTTTGGAAACAAATGCCAAAAATATAAATGTTACAGCTCCTTGTAACAATTATATATATATATATATATATATATATATATATATATATATATATATAATTATATATATATATATATATATATATATATATATATATATATATATATATAATTATATATATATATATATATATATATATAATTATATATATATATATATATATATATATATATATATATATATATATATAATTAAAAATGAATGTTACCACAAATGGTCGTGAATTTGCTTCTATGTTAATGTTAATATTACTTCAATTTTTATTATCTTATCACGCATTTCTAATATATATATATATATATATATATATATATATATATATATATATATATATATATATATATATATATATATATATATATATATATATATATATATATATATATATATATATATATATATATATATATATATATATATATATATATATATATATATATATATATATATATATATATATATATATATATATATATATATATATATATATATATATATATATACTATCGTCAAAAGTGAATTTGCAGCTATATGAAGTAATGAACGTAGCCATATAAAAATGACAGTCCCGATAGAAGAGAGAGTCATATACAAATGATTGTCTTCTTTCGTATCGAGTCACGTGACACCCAGTTTCGGGTGATAAAACCCAGCAGACGGCTCGTCCTGTAAATGCTATCAGCGACGTTTTGTAGCAGCCAAACTTTCGACAAAGTGAAGAAGCGATGCCTCGAATACGTTTACGACGATTTCTATCCCATTGAACACGTGTGTGACCTCATCGGATGCCAGGTGCACCGGAAGCATCGATGCATATCGTAGACACTGCTCGGCAAGAATTGTCTCAAGCAATCAGTCGATGTCTTAGACTACATCGATAAAGCCCAGCCGTTACTCATTCCTCTATAGCTTTTCATAGAGGCCGCATTATTTACTGAATAAACACGTTTCTTTCTCATACCTTTGTTTATTATTTTAATCATATGCATATAATTATCTTTTCTACTGGTACTGTTATTTGCATATTGCAACGTGCATTCCTTCATGGTGTTGCAATTTCACTTTTGACAATATATATATATATATATATATATATATATATATATATATATATAAAGAGAGAAAGAGAGAGAGAGATTGAGAGAGAGCTATATATATATGTATACATATATACACCAAAATCTAATTAGCACCAGGGTAACCCACAAGAAACTTACCTATAAAATTTTTTGAAATATTGTATATCCATTTTTGAGTTAGATTGGATACATGCATTGCACAGACACACACACATACGCACACGGAAACACACACATACGCACACGGAAACACACACAGACGTAACGCTGAAATAATGTTCTCGTGTTTTAGAAGTCTCGAAACGTGTAGATCCATCGAAAACTCGAATTACGAATTTTGACATAAAGTAGTAATATCAATTTTATAATACTTTATAGATTAACATGGCTGTAACACATATTCATAAGTTTTAATAACAATCTCCAACCCAATATTTAATTGCTATATTCACATTTGTATAAAAAATTATATTGCTTTTTAAATTTTCTATTAAAAATAAAACATAATTTAATCACCATGAATTGCTTCAGTAATAATTAAGTCCTTTTTTTAGATAATAAAATTATCGTTAAAATATGGTGAAGGACTATAGCTAAAAGGCTAAAAAATACTGAATTTAGTTTGAGATGGTAAATGCGATGTTAATTTAGTTTTTACAGTAATATCGAAAACTGTTAAGATACCATATTTTTGTTTGCTAGGGAAATTTCCATATTTATGTCAATAAAAGTAAGTCATTTATGTCAACAAAATTCAATGGCAACAATTTTATTTTATGTTCGATGATACTCCGTTAAATTATGGATATTTTAATAATCTAATCACTGAATAATATTAATTTTAATAATATTATAAAAACTGTTTCTTTGAAACATTTTTATTATATGTAAACTTACATCTTTTATTCAATCTTTACTTTTAGAAACTCGGTCGAATAATTTATAATTCATATTTATATTTTTCACACGAAAATATATTCGATATTCTATTGGATGAATTGAATTTGTATTAAATTAATAGCAGTTACCTGAGAATTTCGCAATAAAAGATTGAATGAATGCTAATTACATGTTCTCGCATGCACTACTTTAAGCATAGGAAACATATTTTTGTGCACCTGAATTCATTTCTAGACTGATTTTGGTTTTGTTAACATTCATCAACGCCATATCACAGTTCAAATGACAGATTAATTTCCACTGGCTGGGGCGACTAGGGTGTTTGTGCCCATAATCCACCAAAATAACTTTATGTATGGATATTTGTGAATTTCTATCATGACCAACAAGGCTAGATGTACCACTTTGGAATAGCTATAGTCAGAGAGAGGTTTTAAGGCTATCTTCATAACTTAAATCCTATTGAAAAATTAATATGAGTTAATGATCTTCAATGGTACTAGTTCCTGCACTATCTCCATGAATCCAACTTTAAGTCGTTTTATTTGGTTGGGGAATCAACTGTAAATTAAACTGCTCTAAATTGCACAATACCTGCATTTCTGGATAATTTCCAAGTTTGTGATCTGAATAAGAATTGAAATTCCGTTAACTGCATTGTCAAGAAAAATATGTTCTATGTTTTAAAGTCAAGAAGGATACTTCCTAATGTTTCAAACCACTTGCAATGACTGATGAAGTCAGTCGTCTTTTAATTTTGAGATTGAAGTTGTTCTGCATAATTAATTCCCGACCCGGTATATTATGACGAAAAATGCTTTGTTTGGTGTTGTTGTTGAGACCCAGACAGTGCGACCTACCATAAATGTGTAAGGTGACCGTTTGGGTGGCCGGGAAGATCCACCCAATTTAGACCGGAACCCAGTGGGGAAGGCATCCACAGGGACCGTACCCTCCTTCCTTTACCACCAACATCTCGGAATCACTTACGGACCCACATGTTTAACGTGATCGTACTCCGCGTGAACACGGCGACAGTTATGGCAGCGGAGGGAATCGAACCCGGGCCAACCGAGTGCAATTCCCGCGCGTTAAACACTGCGCTACCGCGTCCGACCATCCAACGTATGACAAACACGGAAGTGACCACCCGGACCATTAATAGAAGACTACGGAAGCGAAGTGTGCACCACGACTTCGTGAAATTTGGCCCATCTCTTTTTAATCACCCTGTATATTTGTAACACATACACAAAACTTTTGAATTAAACTTTAAAGATTTACTTCAGATAGGTAACAAAAATGGCTCATTATATCAGGTTAAAGTTTCAACCGATTAAAAGGAACACCTTTTAAAAATGTTCGCTTTCAAGTACTTCATTTTTTTTTCAGATACAAAAATTGAAGTATAGATATGTATATAAAAAGAAAATTCGGATGTATGAAGCAACGAAATATTTACAAAACTTTTAGATTGACTTTTCAGAAAGACTTCTCTTACGACAAAAATTTTAAATTTACTCTAATATAAAAAATAACTATTTAGCATATTTGAAAGTTGTTTATACTTCTAATGCTCTAATTCGATAAAATACTGTGCTTAGTTTGAAAAAAAAATAGCATTGCATTTTTTAAATCCCTCATGGGAATTTTCTAGCATGACTAATTTATTCACAAAAAGTAAATATGCCTGAATTTGTAAATATTAAATAGCTATCAGTATACTATCATTCTGTCAATATGTTGAGAGGAGATTGACATAAGGTTTTTCTTAAAACATTAGTTGCACCATGATAGCTATCCTCTATTGGAATATATGATTATTTTAAGTATATTTTTATATTTTCTACGTAAGTAGTGCTTGCATGATATACCGACAACATAAATTGCATTTTAAAAGCAAAATTAATTACGCAAGGTAATTCTTGTAATTGCAGGGTATGAATGATGTAGCAGGCATTTCGTCAGGGTTCAAACTAATGGTGCAAAGATTCAATAACCGACCCTTGTTGATTATTTTATTTGTTGCTAAAATTAGTTGTTAAAGAATATAAGAGCTGCTTGGGTCCGTACTCCGGATTTCAGTTATGAGAATGAAAGACAATTCTAGTACTCTTAACATGGATAAAGTAGGGATGGTAGAAAATCTCTCTTATTGCCGTTGATAGTATCCATGGTCCAGTTTGGCAATTGTCGTCCAGTTTGGTAATTGTTGTTTGGCGCTCGTCAGTCGAATGGCATAGGCGATATCTGCAATGGCAGCAAGAAAACTTGCAATATGCTTCAACGTTGCTAACATCGAAGGGAGATGATAATTTCAGTCCTACAACCACAGTCGGCTTCAGATTTCACCTTAGGTTGCGCAACACTGCAATGACCAATATCATTCTTATGGAATCCACTTGTTTGAAACGTTCCCTACAAGCTAGTTCGTGACTATGATAGACATTGAAGTTATTGCGACTGCAATCTACCAATGTAGACCGGCTTCGACTTATGGCGCAGGAAGACAGTAATGAATAAAGGTGTTTATAAATTAAAATTATTTCTAATAATCTACACTTGAACTTGCATATTTATCAATCTCCAATAAATGTGTCAGGTTTCTAATAACGGATTCCTTCGTTCTTCGTTACTTGATAAAATTGAAAATATATGGAATCTTTTATGCAAGTGTCCAGATCTCGGTATTTTTTCAAATTGAATTTAGACATTTGTTAAGTACATCTAAAAAATAGATTCTAAAGATTTAAAAAAAAAGAGAAATAAGGATTTCGCAATTATTTTCGATAATTACCACTCATCTTCCAAATACAGTATTTATATTATTCATCAAGCGAGAATATTTTAACAGGGTAAAACAGCTTTAACATTTTTGGGTTGGAGGAAAAAATAATTTCTAAGTGCAGTCAACCTTCCTATAACGCAATTAATTCGTACCGCGTTATATGAACACCGCGTTTTATAAATACCGTGTGTTATGAGTACTGCGTTTAATGAGTACCGAGTTATGGGAGGGCTGTCGCAATTTTTTCTCCACGTTATATATGGAAACCGCGTTATATGGAAACCGCGTTATAAGAGTACCAATTATGAGAATACCAACTAGCAGAGTATAATGAAAACATTTCCCTTATTTAAAAATCATGCTCCTGCCTAAATCCACTAAAAAGTAAAATGAATAATTGCCGGCTTAAAAACTATATGCAACTTTATGTCAGAAGTAAAACTACCGCCAACTGGATAATTTTTTGTAAAAAATCACATATGACTCTTTTTGAATAATTTTACGAACATACTAAAATAAATTATGAAATTAATTTAAAAAAATCCTGTATTTACAAAACTGTAACAAACCAAACAATATATGATGTGGGCAGCACATGAGTTTCCCTGCAGACTTATTTATATCCACGTTCTCTTTATTTTAATTCAATTTAATTCATTATTAATTTTTTTTTCGTTCTCATTTGGTATGGACGTATTCTCAAAAGTGGCGTAGAGAAAATATGCAAAAACTTAAATATCTCAAGAACGGCTATTCCTAGTGTAACGGGGTTGGTCTTATTATTTTATCCGTTAAAAATTACGTATGAAACAAGCATTTAATGGATATATTTGAGTATACGTAGTTTTTTATTTCAGATTTTGTGATTTTTGCTGGACAATTCGCAAAAAAGGCAGGATATGTATTTCCGAATCATACCAAAATCTAATCAGCACCAGGATAACCTGCACCCGACGTATCTACTGAATTTTGTGAAATTTGGTCTATTAGTTTTTCAGATAGAGTGGATACAGGCTTTTACGGGCCATTTCGCAGAAATAGGCGGGTTCTTTTATCCCAAATAGTACCCAAAACTAATCAGCACCAGATTCGCCCACAAGTGACTCAGCTACCAAATTTATGAAATTCGGTCAATTAGTTTTTTAGTTAGAGTGGATACAAAATCTGCACAGACAGACAGACAGACAGGCAGAAACACACACACAAACAGACACACAGACAGACACACAGACATATACACAGCCACACAGGCACACACACAGAAGTCACGCTAAAAATAGTTTTTTCGTATTCTAGAGATCTGGAAACGCGTAGATCCGTCGAAAACTCGAGTTTCGATTTTCGTCATGATTCCAATACTTCCCCTATACATTACCATATATTACATGGAAAGTAAAAATTAGAACTTGGTAATGTATTGCAGGGAAAATAATATAGTATTTGCAAAATTAAAATATTTCATTTTCTGCATTATAACTATATTTTATTACTGAAAATGTAATTAGCATTAATCTAAAATCTTTCACTTATTTGTCAACGCAGGAGTTGAAAGTGTATCAGCTATTGTACGATATTTTCATTATTTAAAATAACCTGCTTCAGCAAGAAATATTATCTAGAGGATAAATTATGAAACTACTTGGTGAATTATTCAGTTCTTAAAGAATAATGATTATATGAAAAATTAAAAGACGAGAATCTAAATATTTGCTCAGTTATCATATTGGTAATTATAAAATTATATTTTAGTAACATGCTTTAAATTTTGTCTACCACCTGCTCATGGAAACGACGTAGATTAAATTTTAGATAATTTTTATAAATTAATTATTATTGAACATGTGTTATTAGTAAGCAACAAATCAAAATTATATCTTTTAAAAATTAAAATGTTTCATTTTTCTGTATTATGAATATATTTATTTCATAAAAATGTAATCAGCATTAATGTGAAAGCTTTTACCTATGTGTCAACACCGAAAATGAAAGAGCATCGCATTTGTACGAAATTCTCATTAGTGCATAAAATAATCTGCTTAAGCAAGAAATATTATCTTAAAGTTAAGATATGAAACTACTTAATAAATTATGCAGTTCTTGAAGAATGATGATTGCATCAAAAAATGAAAGAATGAGAAAATAACCATTTACTCAGTTATCGCATTGGTAGCTGTGAAATTCTATTTTAGAAATGTGCTTGTATATTTTAACATAACGTAATTTATAAAAATAACATAGAGACAATTTTAGACAATGTTGATAAATTAGTAATTAGACAAGTGTTATTAGCATTAAAATAAAATATACTTAGAAATTTGCATATGATTTCTGTTCGGACAAGGTAAATTTAGGAAGAGTCACTTTTTAGTTTTTGAAGGGTCATATTTTTTGCGATCCATATCTTTGCATTCAACTTAATTGTTGAGTCAATTAGATAATTTTCGTATGTAAGAAGTAATCGATTTATTAATGCAAAAAGCTTGCACACTGTACCAGAGAGTGCGTATGTAATACCCCAAACTACATATACGATGAAAAGATGCGCTTTTTACAATTTCAATTCTAACATAAGCAAAATACCATTTTTAACACTTTTTATAGATGAAACGTGTTTATGACTTTGTTCATTCTGACTGTCTATCTGTCTGTATGTCTATCCATTCACACGATAACTGCCGTAGAAAAGACTTCATCAAAATAAAATTTCAGTATGCTGTTAAGACTGCCTGTGGGACATATGGGAAAATAAATGAATAATATCACCCAAATAGTTTTGGATTGAACCTGGATTGAAAAATTGAAATACATTGAACACTATGGGACTTAAATTTTCCAGCATTTTTCAAGTGAAGTTAAAATTCACAAGTTTCATTTAAAATTTTAGAAAATATTTAAATTATTCTAAAATATATAAAAACACAATGAGCAAAATATGTTCGGTAGTTTTTAAATAAAAAATAAAATAGTAATTGCACCCACATTATATGAAAAGATCACGTGACGCAATTCAAAATAAAATATGTAATCCATATTTTTTCCCCCAGTGTAAAAATCGAAATTTTAAAAGTTCTGTTAAATTTATATTTAGTGTTGCATCCATCCTAAAACCGCTTTTTATTTTTGCGTATTTGCTGTGGATCTATATTCTGTGCCAACGCAATTACAATATATTTTAGTTTAAATGATCATTAATCTTTGATTATTTCTACTAAGCCTAATTTTAATGGCTGCAGAATGTAAACAAGTAATTATGAGTTGTATAAGAATTGCTGAATTATTTCCACGCAAAATTATTTAGATATGAAGTCTGTCATAAAAGTTATATGAATGAATATTCATTGCTTTTACATAGAGAGCCAGTCGATTTATATTTCAATGACGTCATTTCAATAAAATTCATATTTTTCGATGAAGTTTTAAGTTTTCAAATAAAATAAATTACTGTAGTACTGTGCTAATTTAAAATGTATCAGCGCTGAATGTATCGCATTTTATAGATGTTTAAATAAAATTGAATTTGAGTTGGAAAATGTTTCATAATCAATTATTTATGCATGATTGACTTAATATATTTTAAAAGTATTTCAACAATCAGTGTTACACAAGTTATCATATAGAAAATATTTTACTCATAATAGTGCTACATAAATAAGTATATATATTATAAGATAAAGTTTATGGTTACTGACCAATGTTTTATTTTTCAGATATATTAAATTGACTTACACTTTTAAAGTAAACTTGGAGGGATATTTCGAACACATACAATGTACGTAATTTTCACTATACGCACGAATATATTACTTAAAACTTTCAAAACCATCTAAAAAATGTGGGCAACACATGACTTTCCTTATATAATGCAATGAATTTACTACTTTTACAGTAAAAAAAATAGGTTTTTCTTATAGTTGATACTTATATTCCTTCCAAGATATTGAATTTTCGACAATTAGTCATCATTTTCATTGATTTAGCGTCATTTTAATCCATTTGGCGAGATTTTCGTTAATTTGACAACATTTCAAAAAGTCGCCAAGTTGGCGACATTCCGCCAAATTCGTTGCCAAAATCTCGCCAAGCTTTACGGACTGAGAAATAAGTTATTCTTATAACAGATAAATGACTATTGGCGTTCAAATACAAGAGAATAAATACTCGAAGTATCTTTTCTCATGAATGGAACGAGCTAGAACCACGAGAATGATGTCACTCAATTTATCGCATGGTATTACATATGAAAAGTGAACATGTTTCTGAATAGGAAATATATATTTTTTTAATTTTATATAACTGTTTGATAATTTTTTTGAAAAATGTGAAATATCTCGAGAACGGTTCATGTTAGCGTTCTAAATTTTATGTTAATCGTTTTCTAATAAAAAATTACATAAGACATGTCTATTTGCGTAACTTTATTAGCGGTTTTGATTTTTTGACGATTTTTTAAAAATTTCACTCGAAAATTTAGGAGGGTTCTGTACATTCGATTACGTGTAAAAACAATAGGCTTCCAGTGTTTACGGATTGTGATTTTTGTACCAAATTTCGTTCAAATCGGTCCATTCGTTCGTCAGTTATCGTCTCCACAGACACATACACACACACAGACATCACTTCAAAAATGTTTGATTCGTGATCAGGGATGCTATAAACGTGCTCTCCCGTCAAAAACTCGAATTCGAATGTTCGATCCCGTCACAATACTTTCCTTATACATTATGTATATAAGGAAAGTAATAAAGATTAATTAATTAATTTAAGGTCATCTTATATACATCACGATAGGACTGCGCGTTTTGCAAACTTGGAGAAACATCTCTGGTTGTATTTAAAAAATAATGAATATTTTGTGTAAAATTGTATTTGTATTTATCATAAAAATTAGTTTAATTCGTCATAAATAACTAAATAACATAAATAACTAATAAAATATTTTTATTTTTGCAATAAAGTTTTTAAGGGAAAGCTCTTTTGTAGTGGGCATTGTAAATCCCCCAGCTAGCTTTTTGCCCCTCGGGTATTGGATACTTAAGAATTGCTTAACCGCGCTTAATATCAATGACGCCTCTGCTATTTATTACATTATTTTACAGGAGGGATCATAATGATGTAACAATATATTTGTAATTTCTGAGAGTTATATATTCATTTCTATATACTCTATATATTACTTACTATATCCTACTACGTAATATATATATTTAAAACACATATTTAAAATGTATTATACTATTTCAAATTGTGAGATAAAGTGGGTGTATCTTACAGTTCACTGATCTTTAATGATGGCGCCGTGGATGAAAATGAAAATTGCATACGTTGTAGAACCGTTATTTACCAGTGGAAGCTCAGTGAAATAGCACGAAGGCTATTTCGACTACACTTCCGGTAGCGGGGGTTATCGTCGTCCACTGGTGATGCTTCCACGATGTATGCAAATTCTACTGGCTTCCACGGCGCCATCATTAAGGTTCGGTGAACTGTATGAAATATTATCATTAACTCTTAAGTTTAGACTTTAAAATATAATAATTTAAATATGTGAGAGTATGTGGCGCGCATGACTCTACACCAATTAGTAACCTCGTCACAATTTTTGCATTAGACAATATTGTCTGTGTTTGAAGGTTGCATGTTTAAACTCTACTACAACACGGACGTATTTTCACGAAACAACAGACACATTTAACAACTTAACTTTTATATACAAACATAGGACACTTAAATATTATACGTAAACGTAAATCATAAGAACACCAGCCTCTGGCTAAACATAACAGATGGCATGACGTATTTGCCAATCAGCTGGATACCTGTGTATATTCACAAAAATAAAAATCTGATGTGGGCAGCACATGACTTTCCCTGCAGACTCAAATTCATATTTTTTTTCTTTAATAATTCATTAAATTGAGTTTAAGTGCACAAAATGCAACTAAATTTGTGCTTTTTAATTCAATTTCTGTTTTTATTTGGTAATTAGACATTTTTCTAAAAGTGGCATAACTAAATGCGAAAAATCTCAAATATCTCGAGAATGGTTAGTCCTAGAGTAATAGAGTTGTTCTTATTATTTTCCTCATCAAAAATTACGTATAAAACAAGCATTTAATTGATATATTTGAACATGCGTAGCTTTTTTTAGATGTTGCGATTTTTGAGGGCTATTTCGTAAAAAAAGGCAAGTTGTTCTCCGAAAAATACCAAAATCTAATCAGCACCAGAGTATCCCCCAAGTAACTTATCTATCAAATTTTGTAAAATTTGGTCAATTAATATTTTAGTTAGAGTGGATACATGACATTTTTGCGGGCCATTTCGTAAAAAAAGGCAGGTTGTTCTTTTCGGATTAATACCAAAATCTAATCAGCACCAGAGTATCGTACAAGTAACTTATCTACCAAATTTTTTTTAATTTGGTCAATTAGTATTTTAGCTAGAGTGGATACAGGACATTTTTACGGGCCATTTCGCAAAAAAAGGCGGGTTCTGTTTTTACGAATCGTACCAAAAACTAATCAGCACCACGGTCATACCCAAGTGACTGACCTATCAAATTTTATGAAATTCGGTCCATTAGTTTTTGAGTTAGAGTGGATACATACATTGCACAGACAGACACACAGACATACATACATACAGACAGACAGACAGACAGACATACAGACGCACACACACAGACATCACGTTAAAAATGTTTTTTTCGTATTCTTGAGGTCTCGAAACGTGTAGATCCGTCGAAAACTCGAGTTGTGATTTTCGGCATGATTCCAATACTTTCCCTATACATTACCATGTATTGCAGGGAAGGTAAAAATCTGATGTGGGCAGCACATGACTTTCCCTGCAGACTTATATCCACGTTCTCTTTATTTTAATTAAATTTATTCCCCTTTAATTCAATTTTCTTTCTCATTCGGTAACCGGACTTATTTTCATAGGTGGCGTAGAGAAAATACGATAAACAAAAATATCTCGAGAACGGCTAGTCCTAGTGTAATGGGGTTGGTCTTATTCTTTTCTTCGTTAAACATTACGTATTAAACAAGCATTTAATGGATATATTTGAGCATGCGTAGTTCTTTAGTTTAGATTTAGATGATTTTTGCGGGCCTTTTTGTAAGAAAAGGCAGGTTATTTTTTCCGAATCGTACCAAAATCTAATCAGCACCAGGATGAGCCACAAGGGACTCATCTACCGAATTTTGTGAAATTCGGTCCAGTAGTTTTTTAGCTAGAGTGGATACAAGCTTTTGCGGGCCATTTCGCACAAAAAGGCGGGTTCTTTTATCCCGAATTGTACCCAGAACCAATCAGCACCAGCCCCGCCCACAAGTGACTTACCTACCAAATTTTGTGAAATTTGGTCCATTAGTTTTTCAGTTAGAGTGGATTCAATATCTGCACAGACAGACACACAGACAGACATACAGACACACACACAGACGTCACGTTAAAAATGGTTTTTTCGTATTCTAGAGGTCTCGAAACGTGTACATCCGTCGAAAACTTGAGTTGTGATTTTCGGCATGATTCCAATACTTTCCCTATGCATTACCATGTATTGCAGGGAAAGTAAAAATCTGATGTGGGCAGCACATGACTTCCCCTGCAGACTTATATTCACGTTCTCTTTATTTTAATTACATTTAATTCATTTTTAATTCAATTTTCTTTCTCATTTGATAATTGGACTTATTTTCAAAGGTGGCGTAGAGAAAATACGAAAAAACTAATATATCTCGAGAACGGCTAGTCCTAGTGTAATGGGGTTGGTCTTATTCTTTTCTTCGTTAAAAATTACGTATTAAACAAGCAATGGATATATTTGAGCATACGTAGTTTTTTATTTTAGATTTTGGCGATTTTTGCGGGCCATTTTGCAAAAAAGGCAGGTTATTTTTTTCTGAATCGTACCAAAATCTAATCAGCACCAGGGTGACCTATACGTGATTCATCTACCGAATTTTGTGAAATTCGGTCCATTAGTTTTTCAGCTACAGTGGATACAAGCTTTTGCGGGCCATTTCACAAAAAAGGCGGGTTCTTTTATTCCGAATCGTACCCAAAACTAATCAGCACCAGCCCCGCCCACAAGTGACTTACCTACAAAATTTTATGAAATTCGGTCCATTAGTTTTTTAGTTAGAGTGGATACAATATCTGCACAGACAGACACACAGACAGACAGACACACAGACACACAGACACACAGACACACAGACAGACAGACACACACACAGACGTCACGCTAAAAATGGTTTTTTCGTATTCTAGAGGTCTCGAAACGTGTAGATCCGTCGAAAACTCGAGTTGCGATTTTCGGCATGATTCCAATACTTTCCCTATACATTACCATGTATTGCAGGGAAAGTAAAAAGCAGAACTATGCGGGGGCAAAGGCCGCCGTTAAGTATTTTCACGTGTTAAACGTCACCAAGCAAGGAATTTGCCTATGGCGACAGGCGAGACACATAATGATCTGAAATCACATCTGAAATAAAATCTATCAATATAAAATTAAATTATTATGCACATTATAATACAATTTGAAAGTACAAAAAGCATTTGAGTCGCAACAAGTACTTTCAATCTCATAAATTGCAAATAAATTGTGTCCCTACATTATGGCAAACCCTGTATACGAATTTGACAAAATTTGTCATATGTTGAATCTAAAATCTTTAGAATTAAAAATATATATATTTCGCTGTTCCTTTTAATCAACTGAAGCATTCCATTCATGGAAATTAATCAAGATACTTCGCCCTTCGGGATGGCACTGTTTAAACAGTCAACCCAATTTACCTGTTCGGTGGGTGTTCTTTATTCAAGTATTCACTTTAAAGCAGATCTATTGAGGGAAGAAAAAGGATACATTTGAGACATAATAAAAGAGTTGATTCTGAAAAAAAATGTGTATAAAAATATTTAATAAAAATGAATATTTACTTTGTTTAGTTTCGGAAAGTACTAAAACACACATTTGGAGGGTTGTGAGTTTAAATTTGTCTATTTATCAAAGAATTTTTAAAGTTTATCTATACTTATCATATATTATTTACATGTTGTATAGCCACATTAACATGTCGTATAGCCACATATTATTTACATGTCGTATAGCCCCATGTTATTTATATGTTGTATAGCCCCATATTATTTACATGTCATATAGCTAAGTGTTATTTACATGTCGTATAGCAAGTTCTATTCATGGACCAATTACGTACGGTCTAATTTAAAATGTGTTTTTTACTCTTAAATATGATAATGTGTATATGATATCTAAATACAGAGATTCTCAATCATTTTTCATTGGATTAAACATTGAAATGTTTCACAAGTTCTTAGGAAAAACATACCTGGCTGGCATATATTAGATTCGAAAGGGATGAATTACACAATTGAAGTATAAAGCTGTAGCATTAATAAATGATAATTAACGTATGCTTTTAAATATTAAAATAAAAAAGTATTTAAAAAATAAAAAAAATTACAATAAAATTATTTATTTGATCACTATAAAAACGTTAAAATAACTTAATCCTAAGCGTTTTCGAATATAAAACGTCCTTCATCAGAAAGGTATGGTAAGGAAAAATATACATTGGTATTTTATACCCAGTAAAAACTACGAACACAATCTGCATATCATTAATTGCAAAATTACTCAAGGGATAAATATTTGGATGAAAAAACATGTAGTTTTAAAATTGACACAACATAAATGAAATACAGAAATTACAAATTTAGTTGTTTAAATATTCATATCCTGTTTTTACCACTTTACAACCTAGTTCAAAAGTATTTATGACTTTGTTCTTTCTGTCTGTCTGTTCATTCGCACGATAACTGAAGTAAAATGACTTTATAAAAATGAAATTTTAGTATGTTGTTCTGACGCTCTGTGATGGGAATATAAATGAATAAAATCACCCAATTAGTTTTGGATTGAACCCGAGTTGAAAAAATGAAATACATTGGACCCTACGGGACCTAATTTTTCAAACATTTTTTAAGTGAACTTAAAATTCATAAATTGCTTCGAAAATTTTAGAAAAAATTCAAATTATCCTATAAAAATGCAAAAAATATCAGCAAAATATTTTTGGTATTTTTTAATTAAAAATTAAAATAATAATTATAGCCATATAACATTAAGAGATCACGTAACTCACTTCAAAATAAAATATGGTAGCCATCTTGTGTCTAAATCGTGAATTTTAAAGTTCTTTTTAATTTATATTTAGTGTTGTATCCGTCCTAAAACCACTTTATTTTTGCTTAATTGCATCCAAATTCTGAAGCAACGCAATTACAATATATTTGAGTCTAAATGATCATCCAACATTAACCATTTCTATAACAAAGCTTATTTTTCACTTATGGAGAATGTAAACACATCAGGCTGTAAGATGAGTTGTATAAGAATTGCTGAATTTCTTTAATGCAAACTTATTTAGCTCTGAAATCTGGAATATAGGTAATATGAATGAAACATTCATACATTTTAAATAGAAACGCAGACGATTTTATAGCAGACGTTTTAGATGAAGTTTTAAGCATACAGTTAAATTAATTTTACCTCCATAGTTTTAAGTTGTTTTGAACAGGATCCCAATTACAAGAACTGGGTTATAACTACAAATATGGTCTTAATTTTTAAACATCTAAGTTTGTCATTTTTATAATTTTATTTTTATTGTGTCAATTTTAATTGTATCAATTTTTTCATCCCAATATTTTCACCATGTTCCAGATTTCGTTCACTGTTATTGATTGGGTATAAAAAAGCAATGCGTATTTTTTTTATCATATGCCCCTGATGAAGGACGTTCTACTCCCGAAAGCACTTTGGCGTTTCATATGTTTTTAACATATTTTAATGCGATCAAATAAAGAGCATCATTCTACTGTGTTTTATTTTTAAAATTTTATATTTTAGACGTGATGCCGTAGTATTATTATTTAAAAGGGTATTTCTAGTTTATATTACATATTGAATATTAGTAATGATTTAGTTTACAATGCAATGGGCAGCGAAATTCAAGTTAAATAACTATGCTTATGTTTCGGTAATTAAGTGTATTTCCTTCTTCAGTGCGGAAGGTCTAAATCTAAACGCTCACATATAGCTATGTCGACTGGCATAGCCTTGCATTTATTTAGGAGTTCAGATCAAAACATTTAGCGCTGGAAGAATTTAAGTGGACCATCGAATGCTTTATTATTAGTGCGGATTATTTTAATCTTATAGATTAAATATATAGTGAGTTTTACTAGGCGGACACGTATACCTGTTATAAGGCAGGGTCTATTAAGACGAATATATTGTTTGGAATTTGTAAACAATTTGGTCATTGTTTACAAACTATATACTAATATATAGGACTAAATAACCTATGAAATCGTATTTTGACTGATAATTTTAATCGGTTTTTGCACATGGTCCCCGTGAATCATTGTGACTGCAGTTTTGCAAGTGGATAAATGAAAGAAAATATTTTTACAAGGTGCTCCAAATGGTCTTAAAGAAACTTTAGGGGAAGATCAGGCAAACAAAAACAAGTCCGTTTTACACAGAAATGTGTGGTCACAAACGTCCCCGTGGGGTACTACAGATAGATTGTAGATGACAGAAAGGAATACAGACGATACAATAAAGGTTTATTCGATATAACAATTACAGGTATCAATCGCAATTGTTACTTTCCGTATATGCATATAATGTATAAGGAAAGTATTGTGATGGGGTCGAAAATTCGAATTCGAGTTTTCGACGGGAGAGCACGATTCAAGCATCCCTGAACACGAATAAAATTTTTTGAGGTGATGTCTATGTATGGGGTGTTGAAAGTATGTGTGTGTGTGTGTGTGTGTGTATGTATGTGTGTGTGTCTGGGTGTGTGTGTGTCAGTGGGTCTGTGGAGACGTTAACTGACGAACGAGTAAGACTGATTCGAATGAAATTTGATACAAAAATCACAGTCCATAAATATTGGAAGCCTATTGTTATTATACGCAATCGCATGTTCAGAACCCCCCTAACTTTCCGAGTGAAATTTTGAAAAAATCCTCAAAATATCAAAACCTTTAATAAAGTTACAAAAATAGTCATTACTTATGTAATTTTTTATTGGAAAAAGATTGAAATAAATTTTAGAACACTAGCACGAACCGTTCGCGAGATAGTGTACATTTTTCAAAAAAATTATCAAATAATCATATAAAATTACAAAAAAACATTACATATTGTTGAAATATGTTCACTTTTCAAAGTAATATCATGCAATAAATTGGGTGACATCATTCTCGTGGATCTAGCTAGTTCCATTCATGAAAAAATATAGTTTCGGTAATACATTTGTATTTGGACGCCAATAGTCAGTTACCTGCCACATGAATAATTTATTTCTCCATCCATAACGCTTAGCGAGATTTTGGCGACGAATTTGGCGGAATGTCACTAACTTGGTGACTTTTTGAAATGTTGCCAAATTAACGAAAATCTCACCAAATGGATAAAAATGACGCTAAATCAAAAAGAATGAAGACTAATTGACGAAAATTCAATATCTTGGAAGGAATATAAGTATTTCCTATAAGAATAACCTACTTTTTTCGCTTTGCGAGATGTTGTCGGATTGTGCCAACTTGGCGACTTTTTTAAATTGTGCCAAATTAACAAAAATATCGTCAAATTGATAAAAATGACACTAAATCAATGAAATGACGACTAGATGATGAAGTAATTAAATAAAGTATTTTAATATATGGACTGTATCGCTTATTTAGGATGCTATCAATATTGATGATTGTTTAGAGTTGCTCGATGTATAAGTTAATTGAGTATTTTGAAATAGTTTTACATGTTGTCATCCTGAAAATCGCGCGAAAACGAAAGGAACAAAGCGTCGTGGAACTTATATATTATTTTCACTTTCCTTATATACATAATGTATAAGGAAAGTATTGTGACGGGGTCGAAAATTCCAATTCGAGTTTTCGACGGGAGAGCACGTTTCAAGCAACCCTGATCACGAATTAAACATTTTTGAAGTGATGTCTGTGTGTGTGTGTGTGTGTGTGTGTGTGTGTGTGTGTGTGTGTGTGTGTGTGTGTGTGTGTGCGTGTGTGCGTGTGTGTGCGTGTGTGTGTGTGTGCGTGTCAGTGAGACTGTGGAGACGATAACAGACGAACGAATAGACCGATTCGAACGAAATTTGGTACAAAAATCACAATCTATAAACACTGGAAGCCTATTGTTTTTATACGCAATTAAATGCTCAGAACCCACCTAAATTTTTGAGTGAAATTTTGAAAAAATCGTCAAAAAATCAAAACCGCTAATATAGTTACGCAAATAGACATTTCTTATGTAATTTTTCATTAGAAAACGATTGTCATAAATTTTAGAACGCTAACATGAACCGTTCTCGAGATATTGCACATTTTTGAAAAAAATTATCAAAAAGTCATATAAAAAAAATGTTTTTATTGAGAAACATGTTAACTTTCCATATGTAATACCATGCGATAAATTGGATGACATCATTCTCGTGGATCTAGCTCGTTCCATTCATGAAAAAAGATACTTTGAGTAATACTTTTGTATTTGATCGCCAATAGTCATTTATCTGCTGTAAGAATAACTTATTTCTTCATCCAAAACGCTTGGCAAGATTTTGGCGACGATTTTGGCGGAATGTCGCCAACTTGGCGACTTTTTGAAATGTTGCCAAATTAACGAAAATCTCGCCAAATGGATGAAATTGACACTAAATCAATGAAAATGATGAATAATTGACGAAAATTCAATATCTTGGAAAGAATATAAGTATCTACTATAAGAAAACCTATTTTTTTTTACTGTAAAAGTAGTAAATTCATTACATTATATAAGGAAAGTCATGCGTTGCCCACATCAGATTTTTTTATTGTAAAATTTGTAAATCCATTGCATTATATAAGGAAAGTCATGTGCTGCCCACATCAGATTTTTAACATAGTATTGAAGTATGTGATCAACGTTTTTGCAATCCGCAGACATGCATGTCTGACTACATCGACACATGGATTGGATAAGTCTTGTGACTCACTTGCACCAAATTTTCATTATTTAAGATATTCCCTCTTCAGCAAGCAATATTAAATAGAACCAACTCGAAAAGCCAGGGAAATTAAAGTTCTTAAATATATTAATAAAGGGTGAAAATATCACAAGAAGAATAGTCTGTTAATGTTTAAGATGATGTGAAACACATGTTTGGTGATTCGCTCATTGCATATGTCACTATTTGCTGATTTTTAACAGTCTTTTATTACTGTTCTTATATTCATATTTACATTTAAAAATTTAAAAATTTAAGATATAGTACATTCATTAATATTTGGAAACCCTCCACTGTATTGTTTAAAAAAATACATGCAAATGTCATTTGCATTAATCAAGAGTCTTTCCCCTACGGGTCAGCCACCGCGTTTGAATGAAGTGACGCATCTGTACGGAATTATCATTATTTAAAATATTCTCCTTCAGTAAGAAACATTAAATAAAGAAAAATATTTCGACCGGCCTGCAAAATTAAAGTTCTTAAAATGCTAATAAAAGGGGGGGGGGTATCACAAAAATAATAGTCTGTTAATGTTGAAGGTGATGTAAAACACGCGCCTGGTGATTTGTTAATTTTTTCATCTTTCAAGAATAAGTATTGGTAGATATTTTACGAGGATTTTATGATTGCGTAGTTACTTATTCGCTGCTATATATATATATAAATATAATATAAATATATATATATATATATATATATATATATATATATATATATATATATATATATATATATATATATATATATATATATATATATATATATATATATATATATATATATATATATATATATATCTGCCACAAAATATATAGTAACCAGTTTACGTAGCAATCATTATGTTATAAGTATTGCGCTCGCTGCGGGGCTTATAAGCCCCTCCAGGACACAGAACCCCATTCTGTTGCCCCTATCTCCATCTTTGCGCGAGCGCAAAAATAGCGAAACAGCAAAATTTGAGACATTGCAAAGCCGAATATATAACGTGGAAATTGCATCAAAATCGGAGCAAGGAGCATATAACACGTAACTCTATAAAAATAATGATTTAAATAATTGCCTCCCCCAGCTGTTTCAGTTTGAGTTGATTATTATTGAATTATAATTTTGATCCTAATTACTGACTTTTGAAGTTAATTTATCAGAAATGTGATTTTTTCAGGAAAGACTTATAATAATGCTGCATTCTTATATTTAAAAACCCAAATCTCAATCTGTTAAAATAAGATTTTTGCATTTTAATATTTTGTTCAGCAGGCTAGTGAAAACTTCCTCTCCAAACATTAAAATATATTGCTTATCAATCACCACTACCCAGTAAATACTCGGTAATTGTCGAGTGACTTAACCGGCTACATTCCATCTTCCTTCAGGAGCGTGAAAAGATGTAGTTGTTGATGTTGAGACCCAGACCGTCCGACCTACCAGAAAGGTGTAAGGTAACAGTTTGGGCGGCCGGGAAGTGCCATCCAATTTAGACCTGAACCCAGTGGGGGAGGCATCCACAGGGACCATACCCTCCTCTCCCTACCACTAACCTCTCGGGATGACTTACGGACCCACATGTTTAACGTGATCGTACTCCACATGAACACGGCGGCAGTTGTGGCAGCGTGCAAATCCAGCGCGCAAACCACCGGGCTACCGCGCTTGAAATGAGCCAACAGCACGCGGTGCTCCCAGGTGGTCACCCACCCAAGTACTAACGGAGCCCGATGCTGCTTGACTTCGGTGATCTAGCGAGAACCGGTGTTTTCAGCACGGTAGGGCCGTTGGTTGTGAAAAGATGTAGTGAAGAAACTTGAGTAAAATGCACATCGACTTTCCAATGAATGTTATAAAATGATGAATATGATTATAAAAATAATAATAAATAATGTTATAATAAAAATAATTAAAATTTTGGACAGAAGAAATATGGCACTTCAAGAGGACAAAATTGGAAAACCTTACCTCGCAGACTTCATTTTTGACGGAATTTAAATTTTGAACATGACGTCGCTTTGAAATGAAAGTTATCGAATAGTTAATTTAATTTTTAAAAACAAACAAATAAAACTACCTAAAAAAAAAAAAAGATTTGACGTTCTCTAGAGCCAGGACATGCCACTTTATGATGACAAATGTTTAGGACCGTACCTGTAAAACATTTTCTTATTTTTAATTTTAATTTCAAACAATACGGCGAAAAGGCGTAAAGCAAGAAATTTTCATCAAGACACCGTGATTATTTAGGAAATTCTTATAACAATGTTACAATGTTATATTTAAAATGTAAAATATCTATTGGTAAAACTAGAGATTTTAGAAGTCTGACATGCTTAAGTCCGAGCTCCGTGAACAGGAGGGGAGACAGGAATAAAAAATATTAGATTTGGTATGAATGTGTTTCAACAGGAAAATTCTTAAAGTTTTTAAAAATCTGCATAAAAACTATCGACGTTATCAAAATCCCGGTTTCTAGACAATCCTGTAAATTTATATGGCTTCAGTAAGGAAAATCTGAGGTGCTATCTTTATAAGTGAATGAAGAGATAGCTTTTCTACATCCTAATTTTTAAATTCAATATTGAGATTTTTTACAAGTATTTAAAAATATATCAAAGCGTCGGGACCCTCTCGATACATACGTTTACAAAATCCGCTAACCACTGGTCCAAATAAGGACTTTGGAAATCATATACATACACGATCAGCTTTTAATAAAATAGCATTTATACAAAATTCGTGATTATTTACAAAAATAAAATATATAAAATATATTTTATACACTTCCCCGAATAAAATATATTTTATACACTTTCCCGAGTAAAATATATTTTATACACTTCCCCGAATAAAATGTATTTTATTAAATATTTTTAAACGTATGTAATCAGAGAAAAATGTATTCTATTACTAAGTACTTGACTCTAAGAAATAACTTGCAAAATGCGAAATAAAATGCCAGATAACTAAAATAACACAGCTTGTTAATTGCTCTCACGTGACTTATTTTTGCGTTCCCTTGAGTGCTAAACGCTTAATAACCCGGAAAGACTAAGATTAAATGAAACTATACTAAATGCCATTATAATGGCTAGGGTTGAAAGTTAAATGTGAAAATGCCAGAGGAATTTAAATGCTGATACAAAAAGTGGAAATACGTGTATTTCATTATTTTATTTTAAAATGTAATTATCAAAGTATTTGTCATAGAAATGGTTTCTTGGAAAATCCGTAAGTACTGTAATAACTTTGTTAGGTATGGTCCATTGGTGGTTACCCGTTTTGTTTATCAAACATTAACAGCAGCGTGGCTCAACTTGACTTTCTCATATCAAAATCCACTTTTTTCAAATTTTACAAAAAAAAAGTTGATAAATTGTTATCGTGGACCAAATGATTACAACTATAGCATGTTATCCTTAACTTTAAAGGGATTGAAAAAATTTTTCGATCGATACCATACTTGGCATTGTACCCCCCGGGGGGTAATCGTCCCCCAAAGAGGTGCTAATGCCATCACAAACAAAAAAAAATCTGATGTGGGCAACACATGACTTTCCTTATATAATGTAATGAATTTACTACTTTTACAGTAACAAAAAAGTTTTTCTTATAGTAGATACTAATATTCTTTCCAAGACATTGAATTTTTGACAATTAGTCGACATTTTCATTGATTTAGCGTCAATTTTATCCATTTGGCGAGATTTTCGTTAATTTGGCAACATTTCAAAAAGTCGCCAAGTTGGCGACATTCCGCCAAATTCGTCGCCAAAATCTCGCCAAGCGTTATGCACTAAGAAATAAGTTATTCTTACAGCAGATAAATGACTATTGGCGTTCAAATACAAAAGTATTACTCAGAGTATCTTTTTTCATGAATGGAACGAGCTAGATCCACTAGAATGATATCACCCGATTTATCGCATGATATTACATATGAAAAGTGAACATGTTTATCAATAGGAAATATTTTTTTTTCTTATTTTATATGACTTTTTGATATTTTTTTTTAAATGTACAATATCTCGAGAAAGGTTCATGTTAGCGTTCTAAAATTTATGTCAATCGTTTCCTAATGAAAAATTACATAAGAAATGTCTATTTGCGTAACTTTTTTAGTGGTTTTGATTTTTTAACGATTTTTTCAAAATTTTATTCGAAAATTTAGGGAGGTTCTGAACATTCGATTACGTATAAAAACAATAGGCTTCCAGTGTTTACAGATTGTGATTTTTGTACCAAATTTGGTTCGAATCGGTCTATTCGTTCGTCAGTTATCGTCTCCACAGACTCACTGACACACACACACACACACACACACACATACTTTCACACACACACACAGACATCACTTCAAAAATGTTTGATTCGTAATCAGGGATGCTTGAAACGTGCTCTCCCGTCGAAAACTCGAATTCGAATTTCGACCCCGTCACAATACTTTCCTTATACATTATGTATATAAGGAAAGTAACAAGTGAATTGCAGGTATTTTTCACAATGATTGAAACTATAACGTCTCGTGACCTTGATCCACAAATAAACCCTTTTATGCATGATTATGTTAAATTTTGCAATACTGTCGTGCTAGAAAAATATAAAATTTATAATAAAATTCAAATTTTACGCTCTAATTTAAAAAAACCTAATCTAGTTCTCGATTTTTTGCTAACAAAGCCGGATATAAAGTTTTGTTAAAATCCATTAACACGTTGAGCGCGGAGCTGTTTTTGTCCTGCCTACCTTTCAGACGGCACACAGCGGCGATTCCTCGGCAAGGTGTTCGGTCATAGAGTATAAACAGAAGAATACACACACGTCGAGATGACGATTGTATTTCACTGTCCGTTTCGGCTACGCGAATGGCGAAAAAACATTCAGGCGCAATACAGCCAGAAAGTTAATCAAACAGGTAGTCACTTTTTTATGATATCTGTAAAACCAAACCATAAATTTGCTTAGAATATTTTAATAAACTCCATTAAAATTATAGCATTTATTTTTTAATCTTGATACTACTTCCCTAACAGCATTTTTCTTCACAGTGACGTTAGATTTACGTCACACTGTGACTTTGGGACGTCACAGGACGTTGCAGTACGTCTCGGCAATGTCATATTGAGGTCACAGTGAAGTTATTTTGGTCATTTTCATGGTCGTTTGTGACGTCGCATATTAACTTGTTTGTGACGTCACATTGTAATTACCATTGTAATGTCGTCACATTGTTACGTGTTAATTAAATTGTGAAATCGTCACAGAATATAGTCACAATGCAGTTACAAAGTTACTAATACTTAACGTCGCATAGACGTCACAAATATGACGTAACATTGTGACCTAGATGTGACGTGACTACAACGTCCCTGTCACACATGTGACGATCTTTGCTGTGAGGGTTGTAACAGCGGACCGACGTCATCCAAACGAAAAGTTCACTGTCAATCCCGACGAACTGCCGCCGCCTAAAAGGAAAGTTCACTGTCAGTCCCCACGTACTGACGCCGTGCTTAACGTATTGTAGCTGCTATTGTGTACACAAGAAATCGACTACATACATTAAACATGCAAACGTACGGACATCACTCAAAAAATATTAAAACGTATTCAGAAGTTCTTAAAACATATGTTGGCATCAAACCGTCGAATTCAAAAATTTTCGTGAAAACATTACTTTCTCAATACAACTTATGAGAAAGTAAAAATATGAAATTTCGAATAAATATCGAAGTTTTTGTTCGAATTAAAAAAAAAATCTATCCAGTTCTACTTTACTTTATAACAAAGATGGATATAAGGTTTCCTGAAAATCCATTAATATTGTGGCTGCTATCATGCACACAAAGAATCGACCACAGACATCAGACAGAGATACATACAGACGGAAGGACATCACTCCAAAAATAGTCAAAACGTGTTAAGGAGATCTTAAAACATATATTGGCATCAAAATAATTCTACGTATGGGAAAGTGAAAACCTATATTTATTATTATTACATAAGTAGCTATGCTGCTTTGCACTTAGTTTTAACTACAATTGGATTTCAATACAATTTCCCACTGAAATTTTATCCACAATATACATAGAAAGAGTAAATATATTTTACATCTGGCATTGAATTTTATTCATATCTAAGAAAGACATATATTGGGCAAATTATTTTTTGTTTATAGTCCTAAATATTAATTATCAAAGAAATACTGCACTTAGTGGACATTATATATTTTTAATGTACTCTTTATAGGTCGTAAAGGCTGTATGTACATCTACAAATTCAAACTCATTTTTTTCGAAAAGTGTATCAAAAAGAAAAACACTTCAAATGAGATTTTTCAGTGATCTGCAAATATCCGAATCATGTGGATACTAACAAAATGCATTGAAAATATTCTAATGAAACTATAATCCGATTTGGCAACTGCCTTGGTGATTAATGACGAGAAGAGAGCAGTCTGTATTCATTACATTTAAGGTTGTAGCCCAATGTCTTGTGGGAATGGGAGTTGGAAGATGAATTTCGAAACAAAATTCATTATATCAACGGAGATAAGTCATTATTGTTTTTAACACATGCTTCTTTAAATAATGTGTATAAGTAAGTTAATGTTTGTTTCCTCAAAGTGGAACATGATATATTTTAATTAAATATATGGTGACCATCAAGTAGCGCATATTAAAATGTTTAATCAAATAATGCACCTAGAAGATTGAAATAATAAAATGTTTTCCTGTTAGGCGGTAATTATATACCCTCCAAATTATATAAGATACATTGTCTGCTAATTTTAATACTTGAGATAATTATTACTATACTCTGCGAACACCTAACCCGTAACGCTGTGAAGGCTATGAGATACTTTTCACTTACTCGCCAGTGATTTGGTTGCCAGATCAAGCTCTTGATGTGCATTTTGGCGACAGAGAATTATTGTAAAATACAGTTTTCACTCGTGCAGTATTCCTACAGCACAATTGATTATATGATAGTATCACAATTGCTCAAGAATGCAAATATATTCTCATGTATGTACATATAACATTAAAAATATATATATAAAATTAACGTAAATTAATCGGATTTTACTGTGAATTCAAAGATTAACTGAATTCATGTTAACAATATAAATTCATTACTCGTAGTCATATGTTAGTATCACATTTGCTCAAGAATGCAAATATAATCTCATGTATGTACATATAAAATCAAAAAATATATATATAAAATTAACGTAAATTAATCGGATTTTACTATGAATTCATTCTGTGAATTCATACTGTGATTTTACTGTGAAGATTAGCTGAATTCATGCTAACAATATAAATTCATTACTCGTAGTAATATAAAATTTATCCATGTTGTTATCGTCTGCTGTATATTTTAGTTTCATTTTGAACCTTATCGGGTTAGCCCCTCCTGCGTACGTCATATGGATGTACTTGTTTTGGGGGAATTAAGAATTTTTATGATTTATAAGAATAAATAGTTTTATGATATGTTTTATTTTTGCAATATTTTTTTCTGTTCAACCATATTTGTATATCATCTTTCTTGTAGATGGCTTTGAAATGTTTTAGAATGTGCATTATGATAAGGAGCATTGTCAATAACGATCACACTGCTTTGTTTGATATTCGAATATCCATATATTTACCCGTGATAGTCTGCAGCATATTTTTTATCTTGTAACATTTCACAAGCGTTTAACAAAACCATCACCGCTTTCAGAGTGTATTAAAATAAGTCTGGACCATTTTCTGTTGGGACTTTCAGTCCAGTTGACGAACCACTTGACAAAGCTTGTTTCGCAGACTGAATTGTGGAAGTGTTGAGAAAATAAACATGTTAGATAAATAAAATATCAAATAATAGATCAAATAACAGCATGCTAATGTAAAACGATTCTAAAAGGAAAGAAAAGCTTTCGCTAATAGAACTTAGCCAAATCTGCCGATAATAAGAAGGTGAAAATATATTTATATTATCTATTCTTTTAATTCAAAATGCATTTCCATCAGGTCGGGAATGTATTTAGATTGAAATGTTCTGAAAATTTCAAATCCGTTTAAATTTTGATTCTATCTTTAATAGTTTTGAAAATAGAAAGTTTGGCTGAAAATAAAAAAAATAATTTTAACTTTTGCAAAAATGAGTTCAGTTTCCTGCACAGGGTTTCCGCACGACGATATCTCGCCAAGATCAAGCCAACTAATTTTTCCATATACGGAAAGAATACAGACACTTCCAATTACATGTAACAGATATGTAAATTTTGCATTTAATCTATTTTATTTTATCTTTCTATTCGTTTTATAGTTGAGATATTAAAGAATCTGGTTTAAAAATAATTTTTAATCAACTTTTATGGTGCATTATTTCTTTTGGCGGAAGAATAAATCTCATTTCTTCCACACTACTACAGGTTAGGCGTTCGTCATGTATAGTGTCGCCTTAGCTCTTGCAAGAGTATTTAGCTCCTGCAAGGGATTTTAGACAAAAGTAAACTTGAGGGCCCCCCCAGATGATACTTTTATAGCTAGAAACGGAACATTGAGTACGGAATATATACTTCCAGGGTATTGTGAGCCCCATCATTTGCCTAATGATTGATTGGTGTCGAGTTCACAAGAAGTCAGATTGAGCCTTGTGCAGAGAGTATTGCTTTAGCTATATCGAGAAATAGATATAGCTATATCGAGTAAAGATATTTCCGTCGGAATTCACGTCCTGTATGGGCGCCCAAATGGCTGGACATGAAAGAATGTGTTTCGGCTTAAGTTCAGTCTCTGGGCAGTTTCCAGAGAGTCGATAAGATCTTGCATCACGCCTGCGGTTAGTGATCTCCTATTAATGATAGGCAGCAAATGGAGGGCGTAGCCCCGATGGTGTGGGAGCGTTAGCGAACATAGTATACGTAGACTGTCGTGCGTTCCGGCTGGTTTGAAAGAGCTCGACAAGCGAGTTCCACGTATGGTGACTATCAGTTAACGAGAGGCTGTCCACAACGTGCATATTACACTGCACAAAAGTGCTCGCGATGCTAGCGTCAGCAAGCGAAAGGCAAATGGGTTCTCGCTCTCTCTATTATATATATATATATATATATATATATATATATATATATATATATATCCCTGTTAAGAGCACTGTAGAGAAAATACCACTGGTCATAAAAACGCGAAATCTGAGTGTTATGCATTTCAGAACATGGGGAAACGAATAACGTAAAAATAGTTCCAAAAATGATCGATAGGGGAAGGGGTAGCGCTTCGAACATTTCCTAGTAAGATCAGAATTCAATGAAACGGTTTGGCAGTCGTGATGTATATTCATTACTAATTGTAAGTGGTATAAGCGACCATCAACTGTCATAAACCTTGAACATGAAATTTAGGTAAGCATTTTGCAAATGTTCTTTATGGCATCAACAAAAGAAGCTATAAAACATTTGCTATAAAACCATGTTCAAAACTTTGTGAAAACTTTTGACGATCGCTATGGGACTCCCATTGCCTGACCGCGCTTTATTATTAAAGTTGTTTTACAAGAATGACGAAAACGCTGCTGGCTCTCTTCGCTAGTGAAAACGTTTGAAATCTTTGCGTATAGGTCCTCTGACGGCATGTATCGTTCGGAGAGTGGTTCAATGCTTCGAGGAGACTGGAAGCTTCTCAGTTCAACCGGCCGAAATCTCGTGACAACGTAAGCGACTGAAGAGGTTGCAACGGTTGTTGTTAAACAGACCAGTCACAATGAGTAAGGAATCATTTTGCTCGAGCTGTATCAAGACCATTGGATTTGCCCTACATAACAGTACGGTAGTGTTTGCAGAAAAGTTTAGAAAGTTATCCGTATAAGATAAAGCGTCACCAAGCGTTACAAGGTTCTGATACAGATATTCGTGAAACGTTTGCTTTGACATTCCATGTACGCTTCCAGGTAGACACCAAGTGGCCCTGGAGCACCTTGTGGAGTGATGAGGCTCAATTTTCTCTGTGGAGCAGTAAACACCCAAAACAGCCACATCTGGCCAATGTTAAAACCCCGCCTCTTTCAATAGATCCCCTTACATTCTCCAAAACTAACCGTTTGGATTAGGTTTACAGCAACATTTCTGAATGGTCCTTATTTTTTTTAAGAAGTCCATCCACAGGGACCAAAATTAAGTTACAGTACCGCGTTATAAGGACATGTTGCGGAACTTCGCTATTCCTCATCTCCAATCTCATCCCCAACAACTAGACTGCCTCAGCTCTACCATATTCCAACAAGATGATGGATCACCACCCCACATTGGCCGTCCTGTTTAACAGTTCTTGCGACAGGATTTTCCTGAGAATCGAGTAATCAGTCGCGCATTCCCATCTTTATGACCTCCCCGTTCACCAGATCTGAACCCTTGTGACTTTGGGCTGTGAGGTTACCTGAAATGTATGCGTTTATCTTGGAGATATTCCTAACCCTGCAGATTTGATGACCAGCGTCATCTTGCACACGCGCAATATCGCAACAGATCCTTGCAGCTGTTGAACACGCTGTCACACGGTACCAGTTGTTGCTTCTTCAACAAGCTGGACACATTAAACACTACCAATGACTTACTTTTCTACAGCACTCTTCCCTTCTGAGTTCCATGTGTAACATGTTCTAGATGCATAGACTAAATTGACATTTCGGTATTTTTGACTATTGCCAGTATCTATCGCATGATTATACCACTTACAATTCGTAATTAATAAGCATCACGACTGCGAAGCCGTTTCATTGAACTTTGGTTTTACTAGGGAATGTTCGCAGCGCCATCTCTTCCCCTATCGGTCATTTTGAAACTAATTTGTTTTGCGTTATTCGTTTCCCCATGTTAATTTTGAAAGGCATACCACGCAGATTTAGCGTTCTTATGACCACTGTTTTTTTCTCTACAGTGCTGTGAACAGGGATACTTTAATAACTTCCCGGTATATATATATATATATATATATATATATATATGTATATATATATATGTATATATATATATATATATGTGTGTGTGTGTGTGTATATATGTGTGTGTGTGTGTGTGTGTGTGTGTGTATTCCCTATTTAATACTTCCTTTTAATTTGTAGCTAAATTTTAAGTTAGGGTTTTATGAGTTGCAACTTCTGTCTATTCTGTCATTGGATTATCATATTATATTTTTATTATTGAAATCATTTTATTTATAAGCTGTATTTGCGCAACAAATTAAATGTATTTTGCATTGCCATTCTTTATTATTTTAATAACTTTAGTATTTTTAACTATTCATATTTGCAAAGTATCCTTAACTCTTTTAGTATTCGTCGGTATTTATGAAACTCTTAATATTTGCAATCTGTTCAAATATATGCTGCATTAGAGATAAATGTAGTAATAGAATAATTATTTTTAAATCTACTTTCGCCCAATCTTAATTGAATATTTCTGTAACTCTCATACTCCTATTATTTTATTCTGTTATTTTAATTACATGAGTTGATATATTTCTTCTCTATTTAATACTTCTTTCAAAGTAGTTGGTGAATTTTAAGTTAGTGTTTTATGAGTTACAATTTCTCTCAATTATATCATTGGATTTTCATATTATATTTTTATTATGATTATATATATATATATATATATATATATATATATATATATATATATATATATATATATATATATATATATATATATATATATATATTCTATATCAGTTTTGTCCTGCTGATATTCTTAGATTTCTTTATTACTCCTTAATTCACTCCCGGATTCAGTATGGCATAAGCTGTTTTGGTGGGACTTATCTGAATACACGTAAGCATGTTATTTTCCTTCAAAAATTATTTATTAGGATTGTCGTATCTAAACCTCGTCAAATACCATCCTTTTCTCTTTTCCTCGATTCTATAATTATGCCATTTAGGCATATTTACGTTTACAAATCTCTTAATATATTTCATATTAGAAATAAGAATGCGGACGTTAATCAATGAAACTCTGTGCTGAGGCGGGGTATTATAAGATCTCCTCGAGCCAATTCTGCTAAGTTTCAGAAATTCTATCTCTTTTTAGCTCCTAGATCTTATAATCTTCAGCCTCAATCTTTTATATGCATTGTTACCTATCGTCCATTTTCCAGGGCTATCAAAGACTCGTTATTTATTTATAATTCAGGTGAAATTGAGAAAATTTTTACGTGTTGATAGCTAATTTTTTACCTGCGTTTACTGTCATCTTTATCTCTTTTTTGTCTAAGTTAGGCTTTATATGTTATGATGTAATCTATGATGATGTAATGATCTATTATAATTGTTTTATCTGTAACTGTTTTCATGCCATTTGATACTACTATAATTACGGTGTTTACCCATCGTCTTCTATAAGATTATATTTTAGGAGTGGTAATTCATGGATCATGTGATCTCCTTAATTTGAATATTAAAGATATTTGAATATTTGAATAAAAATAAAAGTAAATTTTTAGAAATAAATTCTTACTACACTAATACTACGCGTCAGATAATAAAATGCCCTTGGCTTACACTCATGTGGTACTTTTAAATATACTTTTGCTCTATTCATTAGAGATTTTCAGAAAAGTTTGAATTCGTAAAAATATATTACGTATATTTTTACTTTATTCTGACTTACAATCATGCATTGGGACGGAGTCTCAGGAAAATAAATGAAACAGTAGCACTCAACTAAAATCTAAAACTATTTTACTTCTACAAATATAATGCTGTTTCTTTGTACGATGAAATCATCAGCTCATCAGCTTACATCAACTGTGGGCTTCCTCTACAAAATTGCATTTGAGATGATTTTTATATGCGGAACATTTTTGGTGAACTAAATGAAATATTTAACGATTTTAGCGGATGATTCGGGTTATCTCTTCGTAAATATTTTTGGTGAGAACATTATTTACGCGTTTAACTGTAAACTCAAGCCCCGTAGAATTATCCTGTAAGTTGGGGATGTGTCAGATGATTTTAAAAGATCAAGAGTATTTTTAAAAAACAAGAAGATTAAAAAAAAACCTCTGTTTTAGAGGATGATTCATATTATTTCTTCGTTAATATTTTTGGTGAGAATATTATTTACGCTTTACATTTTAAACTCAGGTCCCGTAGATTCATCCTGTAAGTTGGTAATCTATGCTTGTCAGAGGATTTAAAAATATTAGAAGGATTTAAAAGAATTTTAATTTTAGAGGTTGATTCAGACATTTTCATTTTATTTTGACTTACAATCATGCAATGGGACGGAGTCGCAGAAAAATAAAAGAAATATTAACACTCAAATAAAATGTGAAACTTATCCCTTCGTAAATACAGAATATTATTTACGCATTATACTGCAAGCCCAGACCCTGTAGAATAATCCTGAAAGTGGATGATAAGTATGTATCAGAGTATTTTAAAAGAATAAGTTCTCTAGTCGGGTATATATCTTAGAGTATGCGTCATAAACTTATTTTCTCTGCACCCACAGAGCTAGCCTAAATCAGAAATTCCCTGAGCTAAGATTGAGCTCCAGTAGCAGGTAATAGAATTCTTAACTCGGTTGCTAGCTTTTTATACCCCTTTGTTAAAGAATAGCTTATACCTGTACTAAAATAAAAACCATTCTATTTTCCGCAATTTTATTCATCCCAATTCAACATCTAGTGATACGATGTTTACACTGAAATTTTACTATGCATAACCTAAGAATTTAACTATTTAGTAAGTATATATATATATATATATATATATATAGGTATGGGGTTTTATAAAATTAATTAGCAATATAAAAATAACATTATTCAAAATGTAGCTAGATATTTTAACATGCATCCAATTGTGGTATAATAGACATATTAACATAATTTGATAGTAAAAAACTGTAATATTTGTTT
Organism: Amaurobius ferox; assembly: GCA_951213105.1. Classification (NCBI taxonomy): domain Eukaryota; kingdom Metazoa; phylum Arthropoda; class Arachnida; order Araneae; family Amaurobiidae; genus Amaurobius; species Amaurobius ferox. Next base: position 37,715,966 of record OX578143.1, read on the forward strand.
TAAATATATTTCCTGAATTTCTGAAAATGTTGTTACAGTATATTGACACAAATATGTGAATGCAAAAAAGGTTCAAAACATGTAAAATACAAACAAACAATTTGCTTAAATTTCACCAGATTTAATTCTAACTTGTATCAGTTACGTAAATTTTTAAAATTTCATGGAAATGGGCATTGCATTTGAAGGAATTTCTGTCGTTCTAAGAAAACGTGTATCATTATTAACGAGTGACTCATGATCCAGAAAATTATTTATACGAAAATATTGTTTACGAAAAATGTCGAGAAATAAAATATGCAATTTCATAAATCATTACGAAGGCTTTGAATTTCTAGAAACTTTGAAAAGTATAATTTTGAAAACAATACCTCACTCTTTGTATAAGAATATTAATAATCTTAAAATAAAATTATATATGAGTTATATTTTTTCCATATCTTTATTCAATCCTATTCTATATGATTGATGAGAAATACTGCGCGTCTATCGCTCGAGTAAAATCATTTTATAGTATGTATTGATTTTTAATTTATTTCGCTACGACAGATAATTGGAAATCAACCACCTGCTGGTTGCCGAGCGTGTACCAGTAACCATGGAACCAAGTCAGCTGCGCAGTACACGCCAATAAATATTTTCCATGCGCAACATGGCAACGTCGGATAATTGCTATTTGTTTTTACTGGGGTGTGAGCTTCTCAACATGTGGTGTTATAGGAACCAAATATAAAATTCGTAGATGTATGTGTCATTTGTAAGCTAAAGATCACAGTACATCTGAAGTACATTGCATCATAAGTGCAGTGTATAGCCCAAAATTCTTCACAATAGTACGCAAACACACAAAACTTATTCATATAATTCATGCTACAACAATTTTGTTGCAAGATGTTTGCCTACACACCTTACAATTGGGACCTCGTCCAAAGCGATTTATATCTTTCTACGAGGATGACGGTCTTATTAGTTAAGAGCTCAGCACTTCAATACAAATAAGGAGTTCATGGATGGTGTCAATGACTAACCTGTCCTCGAGGTAATTCACGTACTAAAGTAGTTTGCTACTTCTCACCCCACACCAAAAAAAAAGTGCTGTAAACTACATAGGATTAGAATGTAAATACCAAAGCAGTTCATAATAAAAATAATTAGTGCCCTGTGTTCGTGTTATTTTGACTGTATTGTGTTAGAAACATAATAAATCAAATTACAGTAATCAATCAAAAGTCAGAGAACTTATTTTAACTCTGAAAGAAATAATATTTTTCATTTCGAGGTAAAGTTTTAGCTTTTCCGTTAAGGATTACAAGCTTTTTCACACATTTTTAACATTACCCAGAAATAGATTTTAAATACATAATGTTTGTCGAATTTTATCGATGATTTATGATATTTCCAGGAAAAATCTGTTTGCGAGAATAGTAGTTTGATTAATTGATAACGCAGTGAAATTTAAATGATGAACCTGCCTGTACGCAACATATTCCAGGAGTCTGGTTGATCAAAATTCAAGTATAAACATTCAACTTGTGTGTTGTTGTTGAGACCCAGACCGTCCGACCTACCAGAAAGGTGTAAGGTAACTGTTTGGACGGCCGGGAAGTGCCACCCAATTTAGACCGGAACACAGTGGGGGAGGCATCCACAGGGACCGTACCCTCCTTCCCCTACCACCAACCTCTCGGAAGGACTTACGGACCCACATGTTTAACGTGATCGTACTCCGCGTGAACACGGCGGCAGTTTTGGCAGCGGCTGGAATCGAACCCGGGCCTATCGAGTGCAACTCCAGCGCGCTAACCAATGGGCTACCGCGCCCCTTCAACTTGTGTGTAAAATTCCTATGCAAATGCAGGACATAAAATGATTTAATAAATAAACATAATAAATAAACGCATTTAATAAATAAACGCGAAACAGTAATTTAAATAACGAAGGTTTAGTTGAAATGTAATTCACAATACCTCCAGTATGGCTTCATTAAAAAAAATATCGCAGTTTGAAAACACATGTTTTTAATTCCCGTTAGAAGTTCTTTAATGACACCTGGAATAAATTACTATTGACACTCGCGTTGTGATCGTAAAATTTTTCAAATTCATAATTGTCTTGTTTAAATAATTAAACAATATAAACATTGTCAAATTCAATATTACATATCTTCATTACAGAAAAATCATAACCACAACGTCGACGAATTTTTAATTTACAACTTCGATTAAAGTGATAATGGTTTTTGTTTATATGTGCAATATCGATGAAATTGCTGGTTTTCAAAAAATGTGTTTTTGACGCGAAAACAATGCTTCCCTTTTTGTGAGGAGAATAATGCGTATTTTTATATACATATCTTAATTTATTACATTCTATTATTTTAGTATTAATCGTATTTTACTTTTTTAACTTATTCTCTTCCACAAATGAAATTATTCTTTTAAAATAAATGTATTTCTCAACGGATTTTTAGCAGTTAGTTTATGGTAAATAATAATTTGAGAGTTGTTTTGTTATAACTTGTAGAGCATATTTCATATCAATGGAGCAATTAATTTCGACATGAATTTGAATTACTAATATATTAGCATTTCAATTTTAAGAAGAGAGGCTTTTATTATACACATAAGAATTTTAAATTCCATTTCCTTAATGGAGTATATGTAAAACTGATAATAAAGCAGTAACACGTTATTAGAATTACATATTAGCAATAAGGTACTTTTCATTAAAAGTAGTGTATTTGCAATTCCAGGAAAGAGCATTTAAAATTTATTTTTATAATGAACTCCCAATTCAGAATTTGAAACTTTTATATAAATAAAATTTATTTATAAAATATTTCTGGTCAAATTCAAAAATGCATTTACTTGGAATTTTCATGATATTTCCAGAAATAAAGTTATTTTCACGAAAATATTATTTATAAGAAATCTAATTTTCTCATTTCATAATTCCTTTTAAAAACATTTTCTTCACAAAGGATAGAAAAGGAAAACTCCCCATAAGAATATTTTACAAGATGAATATCTGAGCATATTTACTTTATGTGATACCCTTTTATATGATATAATGTTTATATCTCCAAGCCATGACTTTCCATACAGATTATCTAATTTCAATATTGTGGACTCTAAATCAATGACACAAATTACATTTTTCTTATATCTGCAGAAAATCAATAGATTTTTTTTTCTTTTTTGTTAAACATTAGAAAAAGCACACCAAATTCCATTTAATTCTATTGATTATTCTCATAGATCCCTACGTAAAATTAAAAAAAAAATAATATATCGGGAGCGAATCTTGATAAATACTAAGCAATGGTTGTTCATTTACGTCTGATTAAATGTACATACAAATAGTTTACTCGTTTGATTATACTGAATATATTTAAATATTTTACGTTTTTCTTTATTTTTGATAAATAAAGGTGTACAAGTATAGAGTATGAGCCAACGGCTTAACCGTGCTAAAAACACCGGTTCTCATTAGATCATTGAAGTTAAGCAGCATCGGACGCGGTTCATACTTGGGTGGGTGACCACCTGGGAACACCGCCTACTGTTGGCTCATTTCAGTCGACGTGGTGGCCGAACGGTGTAGGCGAGCGTTTCCAGCGATTGATCGGCCGCCACTTTGTGGGTTCGAGTCCCACGTAAGACATGGATGTTTGTGTTGTTGGGCGCAATGTGTTCCCACCCCCACTGGTGCGCTGGGTCAATGTCCTTGACGGCTAAGAGGTTCACTGTTCTGGCCGATGTATAGGCGAAGATGAAAGAGTCAATGCCTGACCATTGGAAAAAAAAGTATAGAGTATAGAAACTTTTATCGTTCTGAAAAATATGCTATTGGATTTTAATTGGAAACGTATATACACATTGGCTATTTCTTTACAAAAAAATTAAGAATATTTTTTGTAATATTTTTATGATGTTAGGAAAGAATGTTTAAAAGAGCAATACCTTCTTCTTGTCCGAGTTGTTCTAACATTATTTTTGACATTTATCTATTAATATAATCGTGTCAAATTGCCTTTAATTTATGTTAAAGTATAGCTCTTTATACGGAAAATGAAACAGTTTAATATCTAGAGAACGGTTAGAGATAGCTCTTAAACAATGGTGCCCCTTTTTTCTAATTACAAATACTACGAACTACAAATACTAGTTACAATATCTCGAGAACGACAATTGCTAATATTCTGTAAAGGATGTATTTTGCTTTTACATAAACATTTATATGTAACATGATACATGTATGTATTGTTTTATTGCATAATTATTTATTATTATTTTTTAATATTCGAAAGACAATTTTAGTAAGGTGAGAGCCTTTCCATGGACCGAACTCTCTCAAAATCAATAGGCGTTTTACAATTACAAATTGCAATAATCGTACCATCCTTACAAATCTATCTCAATGTCTTCACGCGTTATAACATCAACAAACACATACACACAGGGATATACAAACAAACACACACACATACTTTCAGATTGACAGACAAGCCCAAATATCATTGAAAAATGGTTTATTATTTTTAAGAATGACCGAAAGGTATATATACATCAGCTAAACTTATGTGAATAGTCAAGTGTTGGATCTCATTACAATACTTTCCATTTATATATGTTAGGTACTGTAGAGAGAGTAGTATTTTAATTATGAAAACCATAAAACAGCATTTCACATCAGTTAGACGTTATTACCGTATTGCTTTTGAGCGTTTTTGGGGAATAAAATTATTAGTGGTTTGAAGAGCTGGCATATATTCTATATTTTATTTCTTTGAATTTTTGAGGGACCGAACTTACAGTCGCCAAACATGTAATATAGCAATTTTAGTGAAGTTTGCGCTATGTGGCGCAATATTACTAGCCACTGCAATGGCTCATAAACTATATGCAAGACGTCTGTACTTTTACAGACAATTGAACCCAATTTGCATGATGTTACAATGAGTTCGTTATACTTTTTTCCAGCCATCCCTTGCAACTGCTCTCCACCCATGGGTGAGCTGGACGGCCAGAGTATTAATTAAAAATGTAATTGTTGACAGTCATAACATTCTCTGAATAGAGTCTATAGTTGAAACTGGAACTATGAGACGCAGATATTTACTGTGCAATTCGTGTTTGTTATGCTCTTCATCATAATTGAATAGTTGATAAACTGAGAAGTTCTAATGTTCTGGTAAAAACCTTATTTCATATATTTTGAATAAAATCAGTTTATCCTTCCATTAGCTATCGTTTTCCTTTACAGTTTTTCAAATTTTAGAGGGACAAAAAATGCCATCATCTTGCTTCCAAAGTTTCGATGTTAAATTAAAAAAAAAGTTATCTTTCAAGTGTTATTTGGACTAAGTCTCTAAAGAAGCGCGAGATTCTAGGATATTGTCTTGTTCGTATTGCGCAATTGCCGGTTCATCACAATAAAAAGTGCATTATAAGTACAATGCAATAAGAAATGTACCCATCAGGTCCAGAAATGCTGGATTATCTGCAATGCGTGCAGAGTAAAGAAGCATGATAGACCAAAAACGCCACTTGCAACCGCTACGGCAAACACTAGCTCCCGGTAGGCTGCAAATATTGGTTTTGGGCCTACTTTAGCATCAACGCTCCATCCATATTTTTTAAACATCACCATTCCTCTGAGTAGGTAAAATATGATATTCTATTAAAGTCTGGATCTTGACATGTCTAGCCTGAAAGGCGAAGTGTAGGGTATGCTGTTCAAGTTCAGCAGAAGAAGGTAGCAGGCATTTAGGAAATATGCTATTGGATGTGATAAGTATTCCCCTTGTTTTATTTAGCGACATATACCCAGACCGTCAATGTTATAACGAAAGAAAACTAACATTTCGCATATATCTACAGTCGTACTATAAAGATTGTTTGATGGGTGACTAAAGCTTTTAAAGATTCACCTCTCCAAACTTCAACTATACTAAGCAAACCCCTTTCTTCCCCTTTCTTGAAAATGAAGCACTGGCAAAATGATTCTAGTGAGAAAATGAGTGAAAGCCCCGGGTTGCAACCGACTTGTAATTAAACAGATTTTCGGCAATTTTGTGTGCACAAATGTACCCTTTATTCTTGCCAATCCTAAAACGCAACCACATCTCATTGAGTCCAATATTTTTCTATCCCGAAATTGAGAGACATATCTATAATGAGGATATCTGGTATTGAAGCTTGATAAATTAATTTGAGAAGATGGAAAACCGGTGACTGAAAGTTGAATAAATAATTTCATGCTATATATTTTTTCAAAGGTACAAATAAAATAAAACATACGGTAAACTCCCGAAAATCTGACACGTTTGAAACTCCAACGGTGCCGGATTACAAAATTTGCCGGATTATTGGATGTTGAACAAAAATTAATTTAAGACAAAATAATGGGCACTAAATGTGATATTTTTGCCTCAACAGTTACACAGACGGAATTACCCTGTCCAGTACTTGCAAAGCTCTTAAATTACTTTAAGAATTTTAAAGTTAATATAAAGTTAATTATAACATAGTTGTAAATTAAAGTTAATAATCACATAATTATAAGGTAAAGTTAATCATTACATAATTATAAGGTAAAGTTAATTATAACATACATTTGCATATAAAAACATTTAGTTTATCACTCTGCATTCAGTGCCGAAAAAAGTTTTTGGGCCTCTAAGCAATATATGCGCGTTCCCTATCACCCCTGGTTTACATATTATTTACCGTTCTTCGTAAACTGTTTATTAAACACACTGTTTATTTACTAAACTGCTTATTAACTGTTTAGTGAACAAACACACACTGTTTATTAACTGTTTATTCACAGTTCCTTAAACCTTTTGAACCAACTATGCAAATTATCAATTTGCTCCTACCTTACTGTCGTCCAATAGGCTTGATGGACTATCTGGCGTTTTGAAACAATTCTGAAACAGAGTTTTCTGTAATAACTGAATGTCAATGAAAATAAATTATTGGTATTTTGCAATTTTATTACAGTGGAGCACCAAAATTGCGTTTCTGTATGGAACGGATTGAAAAACGTTGTAGACTGGAAACACACGACAACGGAAACTCAATTTTAATTGGAATATAAAAATAAAAAAAAAATATGTAAGAACGATAAATAGACCACTCACCAAACTTTAATTTTCACTTGCTAAAATTTTAATATATGATTCACATAGAAAAATTTTAAACCTAATGAAAATATGTATTTTTATATTACATTCACGATTGATTCAGTTTAAATACCAAAAACTTGTGTTTGCCTTTAATGAACAAACACGTAAATTAATTTGCTATAGATTTGTCCCTTTTTATTTATAAAAAATATAGAAGCAAATAATAAATGAAAATCAAAGACAGAAAGTTGAAGTCTGCTGAATTGCAACACCTGGTTATTTGAAATAAATGTCTCATAATTTTCCAAAATAGCAATTCCATACATCGAGTTTTATCTCTGAAAAAATAGCGAAATTCTTATTATATCAAAACTGCTATACTTTTGAGATTTTCGAAATCAAATGACCTATTATCTTTAAAAATTACTCTCCAATATATCTAAGGAAATTTAAAAACTTTTAAGATAAACAGACCCTTTCTTGCAGCATAAACAGGTATATCAAATAACTACCATAATCCGGGTAAGAAGTGCAAAATCAACTCCATTCGTCGAGTTTTTAATTTTGAAAAAATACCGAAATCCTTATTATCTCAAAACTGCTATACTTTAGAGACTTTCGAAATCAAATGGCCTATTATCTTTTAAAATTACTCTTCAATATATATAAGGAAAAATATAAATTCTTAAAACTGTCCCTGCCTTGCAACAGTTATATGCTTCAACGATGGTGCTCAAAGTAAATTAAAGGTATTGCAAGAAATTGGAATTCTACCAGGAGCATATATGAAGAAAGCAATCGAACGGATAGATAATATATAGCGAAACGAGTTCGAAACGCAGAGCGAAACATTTTAAGCTGCTTTAAGGATTCCAAAAGTAGAAAATATCATTTAAAAAGAAATCCCAGCAAATCGAATGCCTTAAATAAAAGAAATATGGTGCAGGATAATTTTAACTAACTTAATATTTATCTGTTAATCAGAAAAAAAATCTGATGTGGGCAACACATGACTTTCCTTATATAATGTAATGAATTTACTACTTTTACAGTAAAAAAATAGGTTTTTCTTATAGTAGATACTAATATTCTTTCCAAGAAATTTAATTTTTGACAATTAGTCGTCATTTTTATCCATTTGGCGAGATTTTCGTTAATTTGGCAACATTTCAAATAGTCGCCAAGTTGGCGACATCCCGCCAAATTCGTCGCCAAAATTTCTCCAAGCGTTATGGACGAAGAAATAAGTTATTCTTACAACAGATAAATGACTATTGGCGTTCAAATACAAAAGTATTACTTAAAGTATATTTTTTCATGAATGGAACGAGCTAGATAAACGAGAATGATGACACCCAATTTATCGCATGGTATTACATATGAAAAGTGAACATGTTTCTCAATAGGAAATATATTTTTTTTAATTTATATGACTTATTGATAATTTTTTTGAAAAATGTGCAATATCTCGAGAACGGTTTATGTTAGCGTTCTAAAATTTTTGTCAATCGTTTTCTAATGAAAAATTACATAAGAAACGTCTATTTGCGTAACTTTATTAGCGGTTTTGATTTTTTGACGATTTTTTCAAAATTTCATTCGAAAATTTAGGGAGGTTCTGAACATTCGATTGCCTATAAAAACAATAGGCTTCCAGTGTTTACGGATTGTGATTTTTGTACCAAATGTTGTTCGAATCGGTCCATTCGTTCGTCAGTTATCGTCTCCACAGACTCACTGACACACACACACACACACACACACACACAGACATCACTTCAAAAATGTTTGATTCGTGATCAGGGATGCTCGAAACGTGCTCTCCCGTCAAAAATCGAATTCGAATTTTCGACCTTGTTGCAATACTTTCCTTATACATTATGTATATAAGGAAAGTGAAAATTAATTTCGACTTACTCAAAACATGAATTTTCAACATTCCGGTACACATTTCTTAATAACTATTAAGTATATAGACACGATATTTTGCATTATGTTTTAAGGAGATCCAAACTTAATACTGATCCTAAAAATTTATACATTTAGTGTTAAAATATTTTTAATATGAGCATTAATGTGGGGGTGGGAACACCTTGCGCCCAACAACACAAACATCCATGCCTTACGTGGGACTCGAACCCACAACGTGGCGGCCGATCATTCGCTGGAAACGCTCGCCTTGACCGTTCGGCCACCACGTCGACTGAAATGAGTCAACAGTACCCGGTGTTCCCCGGTGGTCACCCACCCATGTACTAACCTCGCCCGATGCTGCATAACTTCAGTGATCTAACGAGAACCGGTGTTTTCAGCACGGTAGAGCTGTTGGCTCTTGAGAAAGTATTGTTTTCACTAAAATGCTTTATTAAAGAGTTTGATGCCAATACATGTTTTAATACCTCTTAAACACGTTTTGACCATTTTTATAGTGATGTCCGCCTGTCTGATGTCTGTGATCGATATGTTGTGTACACGATAGCAGCCACAAATATTAATTAGATTTTCACGAAACCTTATACCCAGCTTTATTATAAAAAATCTAAAACTGGATAAAATATTTTTAAATTTGGAAGACAACTTCGAAATGTATGAAACATTACATTTTTTTACTTCCCCTGCAATACATGGTAATGTATAGGGAAAATATTGGAATCATGCCGAAAATCGAAAATCGAGTTTTTGACGAATCTACACGTTTCGAGACCTCTCGAATACGAAAAACCTATTTTTAGCGTAACGTCTGTGTGTGTGTCTGTATATGTGTCTGGCTATGTGTGTGTGTCTATGCAATGTATGTATATGTGTCTGGCTATGTGTGTGTGTCTATGTCTGTCTATGCAATGTATGTATCCACTCAAAAACTAATGGACCGAATTTTATAAAATTTCGTAGGTAAGTCACCTGTGTATGACCATGGTGTTGGTTATTTTTTGTTACTATTCGGGATAAAATAATCCCCCTTATTCTGCGAAATGGCCAGCAAAAATTGCCTTTATCCACTCTAACTGAAAAACTAATTGATCAAATTTTACAAAATTTGGTAGATAAATCGCTTGGGAGTCACTCTGTTGTTTATTAGATTTTGATACAATTCAAAAAAGAAGAACTTACATTTTTTTACGAAATGGCCCGCAAAAATTGTATATATCCACTCTAACTCAACTAATCGATTAAATTTCATAAAATTTGGTAGGTAAGTCACTTGGTTGTGACCCTGGTGCTGATTAGTTTTTGATACAATTCGGGATACAACGACACGCCTTTTTTTGCGAAATGGCCCTCAAAAATCTCATGTATCCACTCTAGCTGAAAGACAAATTGACCAAATTACACAAAATTTGTTAGATAAGTTACTTGTGGGATACTCTGGTGCTGATTAGATTTTGGTACGATTCGAAAAAGAACAAACTGCATTTTTTTACAAAATAGCCCGTAAAAAATCGTCAAAATCTGAAAAAAAGACTACGTATGTTCAAATGTACCAATTAAATGCTTGTTTTGTACGTAATTTTTGACGAGGAATATAATAAGTGCAACTCTATTACTCTAGGACTTACCGTTGTCGAGATATGTGAGATTTCTCGCATTTGTGTTATGCGCATTTGGAAAAATGTCCAATTCCCAAGTGAAAACAGAAATTGAATTAAAAGTGCAAATTTAGTGCTATTTGGTGCAATTTAAAGAATTATTAAAGAAATAAACAAAACATGAATTTGGGTCTGCAGAGAAAGTCGTGTGCTGCCCACATCAATTTTTTTAACATGACAGCATAGGACACAATCTGACATAATCATGCAAGAAATGGTTTATTTATAGCTCAATCACCACGAGCCTTAATAGTTTCAACCATTGTTGTAAAAAGTAGCCGCGATAAAATTTTATTTGTTGGAGACATTATTAGTCCCGTTGGGAGTAAAATTAACCCCAGGGGGGCGCACTGTCATGTATGGTATCAAATGAAGTATTTATTCAAACCCTCTAAAGTGAGGAGTAACACACTATAGTTGTAATACTTTAAACCCACGATAAAGATTTTTCAAAATGTTGCTTGTAACATGGGAAAAAAAAGTAATTATGGTATCAGAAAGTCGATTTGAGTTTCACTTCAGTTAATTTCAAATGTCATCATCGTTTCAGCTCTACATATTAGTTTAAATTGATACTTTACTCAACAATTTTGGCAACAAAAATTAAAACGGAAATCGGACGCCATTTTGAATGCTAAAAGGAATTTTCTGGGTTTCCCTTCTGAAAGTTATTCATAAATAATATTCATAATATATATTCACAATATTCATAATATTCATAAATAATATTCATAATAAATAATATTCATAAATACTATTCATAAATAATATTAATCAGACTGACTGTTGAAATAATTAATGGGGAATGTACTTAGTATGAGATTATAATTAATATTTTATATAATTCCTTTTTACAATTTCATATTTGAAAAAAAAACATTAGGTAAAAAAAACATCCAAATGTTATCTATTACAAATGAAGTCATTTTTTATTACATAAGTAGCTCATTACTTCTTGCATAAGACTTTTAATTATATTTAGGGCTTAATATTAATGCTTGAACTTTTCTCAAGCATTATTTTGTTTTCTATTTTCTCATTAGCCATAATACATTTCTGTTGCGTGTTCATTAAGAAGTTTTTTTCAGCAAAAAATATATATTAATCAAAACCACTTCTTATGTACAATGTTCACTGAAATTTAGCTTCTGATTATGTTATGTTTTTTATTTTTGCTTTTGTTAGATTTTAAATTAAATTTCAAACGTTATGGAACATTGGATATGTTTTTTTTTATAATATCGCGCTTTAAATTTTTTGATACACAAAATCTTACGAAATGTGTTTATAATGTACAAATGCATTTAAAATATCCACATTTTTTCATATATCGATATTATAAAAACTTTGAATAATACCATAGAATAATAAATATGCAAGAACTCGAAAGATAGATATCAAGAATTCACGATTCACGAGATACCAAGAAAAATATATGTGATGAATCCCCTTATATATATATATATATATATGTGTGTGTGTGTGTGTGTGTGTGTGTGTGTAATTTGATTTGTAGCTCTGGTATAGAACTGGCTAGGAAGCAAAGCATGACGAGGATTTAATATAGACACATTAATAACTACAGCCCATTAGAGAACATCAACACATACACACGTACATCTCTATTACATGCATATGACAACTACTTCCCTTCTTCCCTTGGCCGAAAGTGAGAAAGGAGCAGCGGCATCTATACCCAGTATAGAAAAAACTACAAGAGAGAGAGAAAGGTAGTTAATTTAAACATTTACAACATTCTCTCCCCTCCAAAAAATTGAATCAAAACGCCAAAATCAGTCTCTGGGGAGCTTTAGAAATTCTTGTAGAACGCCGGATACCATAGTTCTGGTTGGGAACAGAACTAGAAAAAGGACAATGCGTGGATGAAACGACTATCTACACAACGGACCTGATCTAAATGTCGTGTGACAATTTCATAAGCACATTTAACTTTCAACATGATATTGCCTTGTGTGGAAACAACTGTATCTGGAATCGACTTGAGGACCTCGTCCAAAGTAGCGAATCTACACATTAACCTCGAAGCGGTAAGAAGACGAGTACTTAGAAAATTTGAAATTATAAAATGTAGCTTTATGTCGTAGAAAGTCAAGGCGAAACAGACGACCAAATATAAGCAAAGTTGGTGAAATTCATGCAGCTGCTAGGGGAGCACGGTGTTAGCTGAACAGTCTAATCTTCCTCGCAACGTTCCATTAGGAATCTTATTTAAGGCTATTTTGGTAGCCCTTTCGACCAGTCCATTAGATTTGGTTGAATATGGTGACGTACGAGTATGAACGATGCCGATCTAGTTCAGAAAAAGAGTGAAACTCCTCACTTATAAACGAAGATCCATTATCACTGGCAGTGTTTTTAGGAAAGCCAAATGTAACAAACAAACTGAACATAACTATGATCGTAGCTGAAGAAGGTGTAGATGGTACACTAACTATCTCTAACTATTTAGTACTTGAATTAATAATTAATAACAACATATTAGTATCAACAGGACCTATATGACCAATATGCAGCCTTTCCCAGGACTTATTAAAGAAAGGGCGTACAATTTACTTCGAATGTAGTAAAGAAGCATGTTCATAACAGGATAGATAGTTTTTCAATCGAATTTCTTTATCCTTATTGTTATTTGGCCACTAAACAGAAGCCAAAACTTTAATTGCAGAAATACCTTCATGTACGTCATGCAGTTCGTGAAACAAAGTCTCGATATGTTTTAGAAATGAAAATTCTGGACACATTCAAAATCGTATTCTCCTTAACAAAGAGTTCGTTTTTAACCAACCAAAACGAACGTAGTTCAGCAGGAATCTCCTTTTAGCCAACCATGCATGATGAAACTCCGTACTGCGCAAAATGGCGCATCTTCGTTAATTTATTTCTAAATATAAAATGCTCTAATTGGAGTATCATTTAAATTATCCATCAAACTCACACATTCAGCTGGTACTGAAATATCCTCAAAGGGTGCTGACATTGCCAATCGACTGCAGGTAAACGCATTACTATTCGCAGTTCCATTGTGAAATCACATTTGTACCTATAAGTTGCTACGGTTAAAGACAATATTTGAATACGAGTTGCTGCCACTGTTGGAATATGATTAATCTTCAAAAACAAACTAATCAATGGTTGACAGCCAGTCACTAAAGTAAATTTTCGCCCTAAAAGATAATTTGAAATTCCAGAGTTTCCTTGGGGTCCAGGAGGAATCTTTAAGCCCGTTTTCAAATAAAAGTTTCTAATATATTGAAAAGAATGCATTGCTTTCAATCACAACATAAACATTACGGAGTTCGGCATTATCAAAAGTTCAGGCACAAGTTTTCTTTTCAATTGTGAAAATATAAATGTTGCATTCGTTATCACTGCCTCGTACGTAGAAAGTATTGTTTCCACGAAAATTTTTGATTTCGAGATTTTGATGTCAATACATGTTTTAAGCCCTCCTGAACGCATTTTGATTATTATAGAGTGATGCGCTTTTGATGTCTGTGATCGATTTCTTGTGTACACGGTAGCAGTCGGAACTATTAATAGAATTTCACGAAACTGTATAGACTAGATAGGATTTTTTATTTTTAATTCGAGCAAAAACTTTGAAATTTATTTGAAATTTCATATTTATTTTAATATGGCAGCTAAGGAAATAATTTGACATAATCATGCCAAAAAGGGTTTATTTGTGGCCCAATGATCATGAAACTTGATAGTTTTAATCATTGTTGTGAAAAATAGCCGCGATACATTTTTGTTCATGACGTCATTAACCCCCTTGGAGGGAAAGTTACCCCTGGGGATGCTTTATCAGGTATGATATCAATCTAAGTATTTTTCAAGCCCTTTAAAGTGAAAGGTAACACGCTATTTTTGTAATAATTGGACCCACGATACCGATTTTTCAATGTTTTTGTTGTGAAATTAAAATAAAAAATCTGATGTGAATAACACATGACTTTCCTTATATAATGCAATGAATTGACTACTTTTACAGTTAAAAAAATTATTCTTATAGTAGATACTTATATTCTTTCAAGATATTGAATTTTCTACAATTAGTCGCCATTTTCATTGATTTAGCGTCATTTTTCTCAATTTGGCGAAACATTTGTTAATTTGACAACAATTTAAAATGACGCCAAGTTGGCGACATTATGCCATATTCGTCGCCAAAATCTCGCCAAGCGTTATGGAGAGAAATAAGTTATTCTTATTGCAGATGAATGACTATTGGCGTTCAAATACAAAAGTATTACTCAAAGTATCTTTTTCCATGAATGCAACGACCTCGATCCACGAGAATGATGTCACCAAATTTAAAGCATGGTATTACATATGAAAAATGAACATGTTTCTCAATAGGACATATTTTTTTTTATTTTATACTAGCAGCATACCCGTTCTTCGTACGGAGTATATAATATAAAGAAACTTATAATTCGCAATCATGTGCAAATTCTGTTAAAATATTAAATTTATTGCTCCCAAAGAGAAGTTTAAGAATATCTGTTCTCACTATGCAAAATTATCTTCACGGGCAGATCTAAAGAATAAAACATCCTGGCCACTTTTGTAAGCAAATTTACAAAAAACAAAAATTTACAGCCACCCCGTACTACTTATATTGTCGCAGATTAGAAAATATGCCAGTGTGTTCGTAGAAGATTACCTGTATTACAATATGAGTCTCAATATTTGCCAAAAGAAAAGAGATGACGTAATACATTGAAAATATCAATAATCCCTGTAATCTTTATACCAGAAGATCATACTTGATTCCAATATATGCCAATATATATCAAAATATATGCCAATATATATCAAAATATATACCAATATATATCAAAATATATGCCAATATACCTGTACTACTTATATTCTCGTAGATTAGAAGATATATCCGTGCATTTGTAGAAGATTACTCGTACAACGTACTATATATAAGTTTCAACAATTTCCGTCATAAATAAACAATGGCATAATAACTTGAAAATATCAATAATCCCTGAATCAACATTCCCCGAAAATATCAATGATATTGTTTAAATCCGAAGGCCGTAATTGATATTATCCAGTCAAAAATGCAATGTCAATGAAATTTATTTTATATACATATCTTTATTATTCAAATCGGAAAAGATTTAATAAAATTCGTATGGCACATAACATACTGGATCCGTTGCTAAACGACATGATATCATTTGCTTCAAATAAATTGATGGAAATCATATCGTCTGACTAATGCTATTTCCATGGAAGGTTTGGCGACATTTTCGTCAATTTAGCGATAACTTAAAAAATCGCCAAATTTATCGCCAAGTGGGACTGTAGAACTGATAGTCCCATTTTGCGACAAATTGACGAAATATCATCACAATACTATCCCCTAGCAAAACACAATTAATGTCATTTATTAAGCGGAATTTTATCAATTCCATGATATTTTTATGGATTTACAAATATTTTTATCAATTTGGTAATATTAAAAAAATCGTTAAATGTGTTACTAAGTAGGATGGATGGACTGACCGACAAATGCTACCGAAACATCATTTCAGTACTCTATTCTAAAAAAACAAATTTAATTTCATTAATTTCCGTCATTTTTGTCAATTTGGAGACATTTCAGCTAATTTGGTAAAGTTTAAGAAAAGTTACCAAGTTAGCGATATTCCGCAAATTCGTAGCTCTGAATTTGCAGTTCTGAGGAATAAAATATCCTGATCCCGTTTGTATATACTAAATGAAAACACTAAAATTATATAAGATAGACCCGTTCTACTCTTTTTCTGTTTCAACAATCGACTAAATGAATTTATTGGGTAAACACAATGTATGAGTTTATTAGCTAAACACAATATATGAGCTTGAAACCTCTTTGCTAAAATAAATGAAAGTGATGTACGCAGCCCGCAATTTATATAATTAAAAGAACAATCAAACCGTTCATTTATGAAATATATTTTTACATCCATTTATTTATTATTCAAATAGAAAAAATAATAATAAATATTAACAACACATTTAATTTCATTCCGTTGCCGAGCAACATGATATGAGATAGAATCTTTCTCATAAAATGCGAAATTAAATAGCCATTTTGATTTCTTTATACTTTTCATCGTTGAGTTAAAGCTTGTGAAAGATAACCCATGGAGGTAGATTTTTCCATTTAAATTCATGTTTTAAACAATTCATGCTTTCCGATAGTGACTAATTAATGCTAAAAATCCTGCACCAAACTCAGAAGTAAAGTTTTATTTCATTTTGACGTTTTAAACAAACGATTTTCATCCTTTCCTTTGGGATAAACCACGGAGTTGGAGAGTAGAAGTCCTAGAAAAAAATTCCGTTTTTCATTAATATCTCGACAACCCCTGGTCTTAGAAACCCGAAACTTGGACAAAATTTATAGGAGGCCATTTCAAGGCTACCCGCAAAAATTCGTTGAATTCGGTTCAGCCGTTCTCTCGTGATGATGAGACAAACGAAAGTTTCGTTTTTTACTAATATCTCGAGAACCACTGATCATAAAAACTCCAAATATGGACTAAATTTTAAGTGGGGCTATTTCTAGGCTACCAACAAAATTTCATCAAGTTCGGTTCAGCCGTTCTCCCGTGATGATGGAACAAACAGACAGACATACAGACAGATTTTCAATTTTATTCATATAGATAACTTTTGATATTTTTTGAAAAATGTACAATATCTCGAGAACGGTTCATGTTAGCGTTCTAAAATTTATGGCAATCGTTTTCCAGTGAAAAATTACATAAGAATTGTCTATTTGCGTAACGTTATTAGCGGTTTTGATTTTTTGACGAGTTCTTCAAAATTTCACTCGAAAATTTAAGAGAGTCCTGTACATTCGACTACGTATAAAAACAATAGGCTTCCAGTGTTTACAGATTGTGATTTTTGTACCAAATTTCGTTCGAATCGGTCCATTCGTTCGTCAGTTATCGTCTCCCAGGCTCACTGACACACACACACGCACATACATTCACACACACACATTTACACACACACACATACCTTCACACACACACACACACTCACTCACACACACACACACACACACAGAGACATCACTTCAAAAATGTTTGATTCGAGATCAGGGATGCTTGAAACGTGCTCTCCCGTCGAAAACTCGAATTCGAATTTTCGACCCCGTCACAATACTTTCCTTATGCATCATGTATATAAGGAAAGTAAAAATGAATTTTGATGTGAGAAGAACGGGTTGAGCCATGCTGCAGTTATTTATTTTTTTTGTAACAACTAATTCATTAAACAAATTGCACAACTGTTCTTAGGTATGTGTCCGATAATTTTTAATTGTTGAAATTCGATCTAACTAGAATCTACATACATGAGGTGGATCTAAATGTTGAACTACTTTTAAGTATCTTACAACAATGACAAAACCCCCTCTGTCGTACATAAATTATGTGAAACTCAATATGTTACTCTTTTTAACTATCTTAAAACAATTACTAAACTCAGAAATATTACTGACTACTCAAGTACCGCTAAAGGTTGGGTGTATATATAGATAGGAGGTTATAAATGATTTTGCTTAAATCCGCGATCAAACTAAATCATTTTGTCACACATGATAACTGCAAAATCACATCTTTCCATCAAATCCTTATACCCGCTTTCAAGACACAGTATACCAATATACAAATATGGAAAAACACGGCGCTTTATAGTATAGAATTTATATAGAGATATTTGCATAATATTCTATATAAATTCTATATAAGAATGGATTTTAACATTGAGATAAAAATGTACAGCATCAAATGCCAACGGAAAAATCCATTAAGTACTTCAAAATCTTATGCAACAGTCTAATTTAATTAACCATAACCAGTTTCAATCAGTTATCGAGTAAAATATTTATGATAAAATTTAATATTATCTGTTTGCAGAGTTTCGTAAAGCGCTATCATTTACATATTCGAAGCGATTATTATTCTGCTTCCAGGTTTCTATTAATGCTGTTCGTAATTTTAATAAATCACTATAAAATCCTCTTAGATATGACTGGAAATAGCTTTCACCTTAAACATGCGCTATACTGTTAATTTAAAATTCGTATTTAATTCATGGCTCATTAAGTCAACTTTAATGAGAATATTTTAAAGTCAATTACAAAATGATTTATTTACTCTATATTCAATATAAATAATACGTGACCGTGTTGCATTATTTTGCTTACTTTAACACCATAATGTTGGTTTCTATCTAAAGTGCGGTTGTTTTATAAACTTATTATTTATTTCCTTAAAACAAATTCTAGACAACATTTGACCATTATAAAATGGATTTAATTAAAATACAATTTGTTATCGAAAAGTCTCAAAATCAATTTTTGGAATTATACAATGTACCGATAAATTCATCTAGTAAATCGTTTCTGTTATATGACACTAATATACCAGAAAAATGTATCGGAAATATCATCTGTTGTTTTTAATACGTCAGATGATAATTACAGACCTCATTTTTACTTTCCCTATATGCATAGTATGATGCATAAGCAAAGTATTGTGACGGGGTCAAAAATTCGAATTCCAATTTTTGACGGAAGAACATGTTTTAAGTATCCCTGAACTCGAATCATCGAACTTTTGAGGTGTGTGTGTATATGTGTGAGTCCATATCTCACGAATGAATATGGCTATTCGAACGAAATTTGGTACAATTACTACAATTAATTAATACTAAAACCTTGTCGGTTTACACGCAAAATAATATTCGGAAGACCCTTAAATTATTCAAAAAATTTTGATAATCATCAAATTAACATTTTAAAAACTTTTGATTTGAAAAATCATTAAAATATTAAAACTTCAATAATGTTAGTTAAATAATCATGCCTTATGTAATTCCTCATTGCAAAACTAATGACTCATACTTTAGAACGTTAATATGAACCGTTCTCGAGATATTTGGCATTTAAAACAAAATTATCAAAAAATCACATTTATTTAAAAAATTAACTTTTGTGAAATATGTTTACCATTCATATGCAATGATATGCAATAAATGTGTTAGTATCACTCTCGTGGATCTAGCACCTCTCATTCACGAGTGAAGATACATTGGGTGATAACGGGTTTGCATTTTCACTCTTCGCAATTCGCCAATAGTAATTTATACATAAGAAGCGCAATTATCTCCGTTTGTCTGTGACACTTGTGGCGAACTTGATACCCAATTTATCGAAGGCAATAATTCGCCTCAGGATGACAAATATATCGTCAAAATCAAAGGTAACACTAAATTAACGATAATGACGCCAAATTGATGAATTAATTATTAAAATATTTTAATATACGGATTATATTGATCATTACGGATGCTATCAATATTAATAATTGTCAATTTAGAGTTGCGTATAAGTTAATTGAGTTTTTCGAAATAATTCTGCATTTTGTCATCCGAAAACTCGCCAAATGCAAAATTATCCGCTTAAAATATTGGGCCGTAAATCTCATATATCATTTTTTCACTGTGACATAAATGCATTCATTGCATTATATAGGGGAAGTTATGCGATGTCCACATCAGACTTTTTCTTTATAAATTGAAGACAATGGAGTTTACCGAGATTGAAAGAACTTTTATTTTAGAACCATGCTTATATATACTTTATTATGAGAATATCATATAAGAATGAAGAATATGAGAATGAAGAGCTTCGGAAGAAGTAACCGCACAATGAAACTTTCAACAATTCAACATTTACGAGGATGTAAAAGCATTTTCGAGATATCGGATCTGTTGCAGATAAAGCGATAAGAGTCAGACCTTCCATTTTAACTCAGTACTTAAACTTCCTGAAAAAGAAAATGCGTTTCTGAAGATATTGTTACCAATCTATAAAATGTTCCACTGTGCTTTATCTTTATTCCAATAATCCTAAGTGACCTTTACTTCTACTCACGACCTTTACTATATTTAAGGAGAAAAAAAAGCACCTTTACAGGCAGTAATTTCCTATTATGTGAATGTAGTGGTGCCATATCATAAATGTCAGGGCGGGGTTACCAGATAGTAGTATCTTTACGAACGTATGAGCACACCTATATTTTTAATACTAAAAACTATATTTTATAGCTTATTTTTATCTTTTTATATAAAAAAAAAGGTCTCGATCCATTTTAATATTAAAAACATGATTTTATATCAAAATAAGACCTTTTTTACATTTAGACCAAATTTTAACTTTTTTTTAGATAAATGCGTGAAAAAATGATCAAAGATAGTTATTTATGAGGGGACCGTTAGTCCCCCCATATATAGGTAAATTAAATAAATGCGTCCTCTAAAAAGATACTATAAATTTGAAGATATTAAAAATGTCATTTTAAATGGCGTCACCCTTATATTTTTAATACTATCTTTTTTATATATAAAAAAAAAGTCCATATCAGTAAAAAGGATGAAATAAAATAAATGCGTGAAAGGAAATGTCAATTTGTTGCGCTGATATGTGCTCGCACTTTGTCCTATCAAGGAGAAAACCGTCTTAGACTTCCTCATCCGTTTATATGCTCTTAATGAGCTTTATCTAAAAACATACCCCGCCATGTGGGAAATATTTTTTGAACGCTTCCGGAAAATAATATTCTGACCCCGCTTAATGAAACAATTACCAGATCCCGGGATGTAGGGTCTGACTGATAAGATATATAAAGGGTTCACTGTGTGACTTGATTCTTTTTCTCCTCCAATGGAATCAGATGATGAAAAAAATGCCGATTCAATTCTTTTTTTAAATCAATAGAACAGTCGGATCAATAGCCCAAAGGGATTTAATAAATGTAAAAGATAAATTACGCAAAGCATACGAAAAAAGAAGAGATTTAAAAAAAAGATTAAAACGAATTAGTAATGATCAATTGAAGAAACTATAGATGATTATAACTGTAGAAAATCTAAATTAGAAAAAACAATCACTAATGCTATAATAATGAAAGAAGATATGAAAGATCTTACTATGGATTAAGAGTCTTCATAATCTAGGAAGCCTATGATAAATTGAGTAATTATGCTTCCTGTAATTCATATTCATATTTATCATTAATCATACCTGAATACTTAAATAAAAATCTACCTTTATTGATTTCATTTATCGATTTATCAGAAAGTTGTCCATGTATATTCGCTAGATAATAATCTTTTTCTAAATCGTCCACATATAACTTTGCGATTACTGTATTTCCATATTTGGTTTTAATTTTTATCAATGATATTAGATCATATTCCCCTGGATATAAATCATTTAATTTAAACGTCTTGGGATAACCTCTCAGTCTATTGAACTCTTCCATTTATTAGTAAACATTTTTTTTATAAATTCATGACCAATAGAATAAATTCTTTGAAATAACATATAAAACTCCTAATCCTTTCAATTTAATATCTTCGTTTTCTTCTTTTTCAATTAATTCAGTCAACCTATGAAAACTTTCTGATAATAGTTTTTTATCATATTTTATATCATACAATACATTACAAAGATAAGTCATATAGTAAATTTCTTCAGAATTTGTAAAATTTAAAGCTCGAATATCACCTAAGCACTCATCCATTTATTAGTAAACATTTTTATAGTGTCCTAAAGCTCTAGTATTCATACCATCTTCTAATATAAATCTTTTATCATCTTTTGCTGATAAAGCTATCTTGTTCACTTGAATTGAATACAATTCATGTTTCTTACTTCTAATTAAATTCTGTGTTCTATATTGATCTTTTTTATTTAATAAACAGTCTTTATAATCTTCAAATGATATTCTGTTTTTAACGGTACTAGTCTTAGTACCTTTAGACCTCTTAATCTCAACATTTTTATGGTCTTCATTTTTATTATTATATTCTTCAACACTCTGTTTTTCTAATTTTATTGAATACATTTTACTTCTTAAACCTACAAATTCTTCCATAATCACACCGTTATTTTCATCTTTCATTTTACCTATGACTTTTTTATTACATCTAGGCATATTATACAGATTATTTACTTGATAATCAGATGTATCGAAATAGTCAATCATAGACTTCATATCTTCATAAAAGTCATCTGTTTTAATATCATATATAAAACTATCTGTATCCATATATAATAACTTAATATTATCTTTATATCTCGGTTTCATAACATTATAATGAAAATCATACATTAAATGTTTAGATAAATCTAATATACTCATTCCAACATAAATCGGTTTATTAAAATATAGTTTTGTTTTTTTCATGTGAACAGCTACCAAATTTTCATCAAAAATAGTTCTACATTTGAAATTAGGTTTAGCAATTAATTTTTTAACTTGATCATAATTACAACATAATCTTACATCAATTCGCTTTCTTATAGATTCCATTGTTTTTCCAAATATAGAATTATTCATTAATTTATAAAAATCTTTCTCAAAATCATTAGCAGCTATCTCTCTCATTTCAGTGTTTAAATCTATATATTTTTTTAACCAATTTGATTGTTTAAATTGTAATACTCTATGTACTCTTACAGCCTTTAAACCCATTTTCAAATATTGTTTTAAACTTCTATAATGAACTACATATTTCTCTTTATCGTGTAAAGTTGTTAATAACTTACCTTGTTTCGAATTTTCAGGTATTCTATTTTCAGGACATAATGGTAAATCTGAATGATAATCATGTAACTCTTTTGGATATCTTAAACTAATTTCAAATATATATCCAATCTCATCTTTTATTTTATTATTATATAATTCACGTTTAACGTTTTCATAATCATTACACCATTTAAATTTTCCATATGGTAAATATTGACTCATAGCCCATCCATATAAATTATTAGCATCTAAATACATTAAATAATTGGATTCTTTACTATTATCATAATTTTTCATATATTTATTATTAGCTTTTCCATATCTATTACAACATTGTGAAACACCTCTTCTTAAACCTTTTTCTATCATGAGAATCATATCATAATCATTTAATAAATCTAATTTAACATTTGTTATTTTTAACATTGCATCCCAAGATAAACCAGGAGCAGTAAAATACCAATCAGGATCTAATTTATAAGTTTTTAAACAAACATCTCTAAAATTTTCAAATACATCTGTTAAAATTAGTACATCTGTTTTAACATATAAATCTGTATATTCACCTAAATTTTTTATATTAAATTCTTTCCAAACACGTTGAGCATGTTTATATTCTTCATCAGTTATATTACATTCATTCAATTTATTATAAAATTTATCTTTTGAAGGTAATTCTGTTTCTTTGTATTTATCTCTAGAATCCATATAATCATAAGGATATACACCTTTTCTTGTAATGAGATCTAATTTATCATCAGGAAAATGTAATGATGTCTCTCTAAATTTTGATTTTAAGTATTTAATATATTTCATTTTTCGTATTTTTGGAGGATATCTATTTATTTCATTCTCTGGTCTCAAGTTTTTTGATAAATTATCTAAACTGCAAGACATAAATTTAAATGAATCAATAAATCTCAATTTCATACCTCCTATTTTTTTGCTGAAAGATATATATTTTTCTTCAGTATTAGGTATAACATCTATTTTTGATTGATCAAATCCAAGTTCTTTTATAAACAAATGAGAATCATAACCTGTTAAATTATGAATTTTTACTGGAATAAATTTTGGAATTTGATAATTTAAATTACAAACATTATGAGCTGGACCTCTATATTTTCCAGTTATATGACAATGATCAATTACTTTTTCATCATTTAAGATTTGATTTTCACATATATGACAAATATTAGTTCTTTTATAATGATTTTCATCGAACTCTATCATTGATTTGATACTTTCATATTTTTTAGTTTTGTCTTCTATAATTTTTTCAATTTTAAGAGTATCCTCTTTTAACATAGATACAAACTTTTTGATTGTATCTGGTCCTCTATAAACAACAGGAGGTTTATAGTATTCCTTTTCATATTTGATATAATAACAAAATGCATCTGCTACATGTTTTTGATATTTTACAGTATATGATTTAGTTTGATCTTGCTCACATGTATCAATTTTAGGTAAGAGAGATTCAAAATCAGCATATATAGTATATGGTACTCTCATTTTTCTTTCATGATTTTTAAATTGAATAACTTCATCTTTTTTAGGCATATTAATTGTGACAGCATCTTTACAGTATTACACATGTATCTTTAATCTTTCCTCAGAATAAAAATAATTTAAACATCTATCACATAAAAATATACGATGATTATTAGTAATTTGTGATCTGATCAAACTATTCATATTTTTAATCCAACAATAATGATCTTTCATATAAAACAAGTTTACATGCTTTTCTAATTTATTGTTAGTTATTCTAAGTGGATAAATTGAACTATCATAACTATAAACATTTACAGATATATTATTTAGTTTTTCAAATTTCTTAATATTGTCTAATGAAACAGGAAAATCAATACCTTTAAAATTTAATTCATCTTTATATTGTTCATATTTTGACACTCTTTGAGGATTTTTTTTTACAGGATGAATTGCTGATAATATTGACCACATAAAACATTTATTATCTTTATTTTTTACATTTATTATAGCTTGTTTAGATTTAATATTTTCAGGTAAATCAATATAACTTGATCCTCTCAAGGGTTGATACTTATTTATTCTCAATTCCAAAAATTTAATTTCTTCAAGACTCCAACCAGATCCTTTTGATATAAAATCATCAGATTCATTTATTAAGTTGTCAATAACATAATCATAAAAAGTATGTAAATCATTAGATTTTAATATAATTTGATTCTCAGTTTTGAATGTAAATTCTTGAATTTCTTCATTTAATTTATACAAACAAAACAATTTAAAATTTACCTTTATTCCATTAAATTCTTTCATAATTTGCTTTATTTTTTCTATTACAACCTTTCTTTTCTCTTCTAAAAATTCTAGAGGGATTTTAATATTATTATAATTATTAATTCTGTATGATCTTAATCTAGATTTATAAGCAGTTTCATATTCCTTAATTTCTACATTACCTTCATCTAATGCTTTTTTATGTTTTCGACTTGATATGTGATTATCTAAATGTTTATAATATATACCGCAAATAATACATTTTCGTTTTTGTTTTGATCTTTTAATCATTAAGTCTTTCTTTATATGTTCTTCTTCATCTTCATAATATTTACCACATATACGACATTTTCTATCTTCTGTAAATAACTTTTCAAGATTTTCTTCTACTGTAAATACATTTTCTTCAGGAAAGACAGATTTAAAATCATTTTTATCAAATCTTAAATTAAAAGAATCAAAAATCTTTTTAATTTTTTTACGTTTTTTGGGTTTATCAATAAATATTTTTTTCTTTTTTTCCAAGTATGCTGACAAATCTAAATTTAATAAATCTACTAAAACAGGTTTATATTCACCTGTTTTTCTGATATATTTAGTTAATAATTTAATTAAATCAACCTTCTTACAACACTTAGGTTGTTTAATATTCAATAATTTTACTACTTTTCTAAGTTCATTAATAGTCTTTAAGTTGAGCTCCATTTATTAGGAAACATTTTTATCAATACTTTTTCCAAGATGCTTACTGTGATAAATACTTTTTAAATACCGCTTTTTGTGTGTATAGGTATATTGCATACCACATTCACATTTAAATTTTTTATATTTGATTATGGAATCACAACATTTGCAATGACTTTGGAAATAAATTTTTTCATTTCTATGATATATGTAAAACTCATTTACTGATTTCATAGTCAAACAGTGTATGCACTTTTTTGTAAGCTCCATTTATTAAGAAACATTTTTTGTAATACTTTGTAAGAAATCATTCCATATTTTTTCATATTTCTTTTTAACTTTTTGAACCTTTATATTATTTTCAATATTAAAAATATCACAAATCTTTTTCATAAAATAGTAATAGTTAATTGATTTCTCATAATACATAAAATCTAAAAATTTTAAAAACATATCCTCAATTTCTTGAGAAATATTATATTCCCTTCTTAATCGGTTAAAATAACAAACTCTACTATTATATCTTTGTTTTAAACTTTCGTAATCGATAACATAAAAATGTTCTTCTTCTTCTGAATCATAGATTAATTTCATCTTCATTTATACTAATTCAGATATCCAACTATTAAATTCATCCGGATATCCTAGCCATTTTACATAATACTTATTTCCTTTCTTTTTTATGATTTTTTCAATTTTATATACATCATCTTTTTTATTATATTTTACCATTTCATTTTCATAAAAAGTTCCTTCAATTTCTTTACTGTTTAAATCTTTTAATCGATAAGTAATTGGATCTGTTTTCAATACTTCAGAAATTATAAAAATCTCTTCAGTGAATGTAGAATCATCTACTTTCCTGAATGTTTTCTTAATTGTAGATATTCTAACACTATCTCCTATCTTAAATTTAGGTTTTTTCATAATCTTTTTAGTATATAAATTTTTATAAACTTGAGATTCATTTTCTCTAGCCTCAACAGGTGTCATTTTTATTGATCTATGATATGAATTGTTATAATTTTTAAGTAATTTGGGTAATACATCAATATATCTTTTAGTATTGTTAGCATGCATATATTTTATAATTTTTTCTCTTATACTTCTATTAAATCTCTCAGCTATTGCAGATTTTATTTCTTTATTTTTAGTTGTAAACCAATGTATATTATTATCTTTAAATAATTTTTGTGTCTGTTTTCCTGTAAATTCAGTACCTTCATCTGTTAAAATGAATTTTGGTATTCTTTCTTTAAAAACTTGTTTAAAACCTTGTACAACTTCTTCAGTTGTTTTTCTTTTTATAGGAAAAGCCCAAGCATATTTATTAAAAGCATCTATAACCGTTAACAAATAATTAGTTCCATCATTATATTTGCTATAATTTTTTATAAATAACAAATCAGCGTCAAATTGATTATTACTGTTTGGAACATAAACCCTTCTTCTTTTAAATTTACGAATGACAGGTTTATATCTAGTATATACATCTTGTTCATGTAAAAATTCTTCAACATTAGATAACCCTGTTTTTCTTTTCAATTCATTAATTCCACAATAATCTGTTTCTGGATTATAATATGTCTCTTTTAACTCCCTAAAAAAGTATTCTTTTTACTTCCACAAATAGTACAGATATCTTTACCAACTGGTTTATTATTTTATAATAATAGTAGTTTTATAATAATTTTTAGTTGGGGTTTTATCTTTACACTTGACACAATATATAGAAATACCTAATCCAAAAGTTTTTTTTACTTTAATAATAGGTTTAATAATTCCTCTAGCTAATCTTTCTTGAAATGTTGGATCTTGTATAGCATTTAAATTATCTATTAATTTTTGATCAGCAACATGTCTCAGTTTTGTATCTTTTGTTTTATTGTAATCAATATCATGTTCTTTACATGCTTTATCAACTCTGTTTATTCCAGGATCACCTCTTTTTAATCTTTTTTCTAATTTTGTATTTGGGCCACAATATTGATATCCTGGTAAATGCATTTCTGGAAGATTTACTTTATCTTGTATCCATCCAACAATATCACCACCTTTCTTTTTACAAACCATTTATTTATTTAGAAATTTATATCCATTCAATTGCATTTGTTTTACGTATTTTTCAACTGGATTAAATTTTAAACTTTTTATGAAATCCTTTTCACACATATAAATTTCTTCTTCTGTCATATCCTTAGCTTTAAACGAATTAATAAGTTCTTTATAAAAATTATAACAATGTCTATATTCTTCTTTCCTTTCTGCTATTTTTAATGCAAGATCTATGGCTTCTACTATACCAACTGATAAACTTAAAAATGCAAGCGGTAGAAAGGCTATTGCTGATAAACCTGTTCCACTTAGAGTAACCTTACTTACTGATAATGAAATACTTATCTTTTGATACATATTTCTACTCTTTCTGTAAACATATAATCTTTTTTCTAAATATACATCCATTTATATAGGATTAAATTTTTTCCTGTATCTCATTTCGGGATTCACTATATCT
Source organism: Amaurobius ferox (assembly GCA_951213105.1). Lineage (NCBI taxonomy): Eukaryota > Metazoa > Arthropoda > Arachnida > Araneae > Amaurobiidae > Amaurobius > Amaurobius ferox. The sequence continues at coordinate 37,744,793 of OX578143.1, forward strand.
AACATAAAAAAATCATATTTTTCTTGAACACTTTTATTATACATTTGTTTGAATTCTTCAGTACTTAATAAACCATCTAACTCTCTTATAATCTGTTGATTTTCTTTTGGTTGTAGAGTGAAAAATATATCGTAATTACAGTTCCTTCTTATATTGATAGGTGTTAAATAATATGACTGAGTTAAATAAATAAAGGATGCCTTTTTCTTTCTACCTCTAATAAATAATTCTTCGATGTTTTTTTTATCTTTCTCAATCACACAATCATCAAAAATAACTAAATTCTTTAATGTAGGATTTAAATCATCTACAGTAATAAAATTATGATCTGAAGAAAATAATACTTTTTTTTTTTAATTTATCATAAAATTTTAATAATCTTTTCTTATTCTTTATATTCTTACATTTCAAAATATCTTCTCTTTCTATATCTTCAAACAATGTATATTTTTCTTGTAATTTAGAATATTTAGGTTCGTATAAATCTTTTGCACATATATATAATGTATCAAAAAATAATAAATCATAAATCAAATTTAACAGTAAATTTGTTTTACCTGAACCTGAAGATCCTACTATAAGCAATCTAAATGGATGTTTAGGTAACAAAGGATGTTGTTTAGGATCAGGTAATTCTTCTGGTTCTGTGTAATCTTTAATTTTTATCATAATTTACTAGCAGTAAAAATAAAATTTGCTGCAGTAAAAAAATTAATATTATATAAATGAACTTAGAAAAAGAACGGAAACACAAGTTTTTAAAGCAAATAAAAGATTCAATTAAAATAGTAAAAATAGAAAAAGAAATAAGAAAGAATAATGAAGATCAACTAAAAGAAAAAATAGGTATTCAAAAAACCTTAGAGGAATTTCATAAACCAGTCACTCAAGAAATTGAAAAATATGAAAAATCAAATAAAGATATTGTGAAAAGTATTCAAAATGTTGTAGAAAATATTACATTTCCATCTATAGAAGAGCCTATTGAAGCTGTGAAAGAATTAGTATCTTATACTTATGATATCGATCAAAATTTAAATTTGAAATATTTAAAAGAGGAAAAATTATACAGACCGTCAGTATTTTTAAATGATCAAGAAAAATTAGAGGAGATGTATGGAAGAGCTAAACAGTTAAAAGAAGGATTATCAAAGAAAAGAGGTAACTTAAAAAGTACAATTTCTAGGGCTAAAAATTTTTCAGAGGAGGAATTAAACCAGAAAAAGAATGAAATAAAAGAAATTAAAAATAAAGAAAATATGTTGAAAAATTATATACATAGATTAAATATGATTCGAAGTAGTAAAGAAATGAAGGTGGGTAAAGGATTGAATGTATTATCAAATTTAACAGAAAAAATATGTAACGGAAGTAAATCAAAGAAATTGTATAATCAAGTAACTTTATTGTTAGATATGTTATTAAAAAATAAAGAAATGACTTATAATGATGTACAACAATATCATAAACAATTTCTCTGTTAATAAATGATAAAATATAAAGTTTATTTGAGTGATGGTCAGAAAAATAAACTTAAATCAGCTTTTAAAAATAAAGTAGAAATAACATTACAAATAGATAAATCTAAAACTCCTAATCATGAGATGTATTTAACTAAAACTCAAATTAATCATATTAATAATAAAAAAAGAATTACAATCTGTAAAACTCAATTAGATAAAAATGGAGGATTTTTACCATTTCTAGCGGCACTTATACCCTCTTTAATAACCGCTGCTAAATTAGCAGTTCCAGCATTAGCAACAGGTGCTTTATCTGGATTAGCTAGTTCAGCTGTGCAAAAAAAGGGATCTGGGAAAAAAAAAAAACTTGGAAAGGGAATATATCAACAGTGGGAATTAGCGACAAAATGATTATAGAAAATATGAAAAATGAAAAAGGATTTAGAGGTGTGTTTACCTCCGATTTATTACCTAAAACAATAGGAAAATTTGAAAATGGAATCATTAATTTAGATGTATCAACAGGTCCCGGAACTCATTGGGTTTGTTATTATAATGATCCTAAATATAAATATGTGGAATATTTTGATCAGTTTGGTGAATATGACAATATGAAGAAGGACTATATTCCTAAAAATATTAAATCATTTCTTGTTACATCCAATAAAAAAATAGGTTATAATGATAGTTTTTTACAGAAACCTTCATCTGTGAAATGTGGTATATTTTGTATGAAATATATAAGAGAAAGGAATAAAGGTATATCACCTAAAAATGTTCTCAAATCATTTCTTATACAAAAACCTAGTGACTATAATGAAAATTTTGTTATGTATAAATGATAAAATTAAAATCTGAAGGTCATGAGAAATCAGAAGAATTTGCTGTAAATTTTATTACACCTCTTAAAACAAAAAAATTAGCTTTACACTCATTCTCTATGGAAGTTTCCTGGTTTAATATAAGTAAGAATTATGGAAATAACAAATTTAGAATGTATACATTAGACACAGATATAACAATTATTATCTCAAATGGTAATTATACTGTAAGAGGTTTAAATGAGTATATGATGAAAATATTTGGTAAGGATCCACCTGTCAAATTTGGTATTATTGAAGCGAGACAAAGAATATCTATTAAACTGAAAAATGGTTGGGTAATTGATTTTACAGAAAGTAACTTTCATAAAATTATAGGCTTTTTAAAACCGACATATGGAAGTTATGATGAAGAAACAGAGATTGAAGGTGAACATATTGCTGATATATCTAATGGAAATGATAATATTTATATTCACTGTGATGTTGTAAAAGGATCTTTAATAAATCAATATAATTCAGAAGTTATATATTCTTTCACTAATAAAAACCCTCCAGGGAGTATAATTTCAAAAGAATTTAATAATTGGATATTTTTTCCTGTTAAAGTAGATGCTGTTGAAAGAATAAAAATGAGGATTACTAATCAAAAAGGTGAATTAATAGATTTAAATAAATGAGCTGTAGAATTTAATTTTATTTCTTCTTAAATAAATGTATAGAAGAAAAAGTAAAAAAATACAAGGATTTTTAAAGGTTTTATTGAAACCTAAGAATATATTAAATGTAATATTTTCTATGAAAAAGAAAGGAGGTGGTTAAAAATTCTTCCTAAATAAATGATTTATGATTTAAGTGATACTCGTTATTATTATAATGATCACATTAAAAGTTATGAATTAAGAGAAATTCATCCAAAAGAACATAGTTCAGATGAGAATGCTACCTATGTTTTTCATATTAATGATACTAAAGCAAAAATTTTATATTCTAGAGGATATCTTGAACTAAAATTAAAAATTACAAAAAATGAAAAATCATCCATTGGAAACGAAAATGTGAGTCTGGTAAATGGTGGAGGTTTTATCAAAACTTTAAAAGTACATATAGGAGATACTGAAATTGAATCAAATACACAGTCAAATTTTTCAATTATGAATCATGTTTTAAGATTAATTCATTATACTCCTGATTATGTAACATCACAAGCTCAAAATGAATTTTTTTATCTAGATACATCTGATTCATCTGACCGTAATGAGTTCAAATATGATGGTACTTTAGAAGATACTACTAAAATAACTGAATTTTTTAATAATTTGAAAATGAATAAAGATTATAATGAAGGATTCGTAAAGAGATGGGAACTAACGAAAGATAGCAGTGTCATTAAAATATGGACACCTTTAAAAGATATAATCGATTTCTTTAGAGAATATGAAAAGATAATTTCAGTTTTTGAAGTGAAAATAGAAATTCAAAGAAATGAAAAGAAAAATATGATATATACTAATATAAGAAACGAAAATTATAAGGTAGTAGTTGAAGGTTTAACCTTACATTTACCTTATATAGAATTAAAAAATTCTGCAGAAAGTTTGTTTCTGGAATCATATCTATCTGATAAAGATATAGAGGTAAATTGGGATCGACATAGATTTAAGATGGTAGGCCCTTATAGAAGCAACAGCGGATCTGTGACAGCAACAACAGCGTCAGATGAAATTTTAAGTGTCTATGTTATTCCTCAATATGTTGAAAGAGATAATAATTATGAAAAAAATAATATGATATTTGATCATATAGATATGGCAGAATGCTGGTTGATGATTAATAATAAACAAGTTCCTCTTATGCGTTATAAAACAAATTTTACCAATAAAGATTATGGTAGAGTGTATGAAGCTCTTTTACGTGAAGGACTTTACGATAATAATACAGATACAGGACCTTTGATAAATAAGGAGAATTTTGGTAAACTGTATCCTATTTTTCCTTTTGACTCATCAAATCATGAAAACTATACCGATTTAAATAATTTAGATATTGAATTTAATTGGATAACGAATAGTCAAAAGGAATATAAGTTTTATTTTATTTTTAAAGAAAGAAAGAGATGTTTTATAAATTTAAAAAATAAAACTATAACAATGGTTAAGAGTTTAAAATCTTAAAATTAAATAAATGAGTGCTTATTATCCACCTTATGATGATCAAATGAAAGAAGGACCTATTGGACCTCCTGGTATAGGTTTTAAATTAATGAATGATGGAAATTATGATATGAAAAATAGAATTTTAAAAAATTGTGAAAATCCTATAGGTGATTTAGATTTAACCACTAAAAGTTTTGTTTTGAATAAAATAGAGAATAATCATCATGAATTGAGAGATCTTATAAAAACTAAATATGATGAGGATTTTTTAACCTTTACTGAAGAAACAGGTAAGAGAATAAAAGAATTAAATGATACAACTTTACATTCTTCAGAAGGAAAAGCTTTTGATGCAAAAGGAAAAAGAATAGGAAATGTTGCAGATCCTAAAGATGAAAAAAATGTTGTGAATAAAAGATATTTTGAAAAAAATTCGTTAATATTACAGAATGATAAATTTGATGTAAAAAATAAAATAATTACAAATGTTTCTGAACCTGAAAATGATAACGATGTTGTCAATAAAATATATTTAGATAATAGAGATATCTGGATTACTGTAGATGATCTTATTTTTATAGATGAAAAATTTACAAAAGTAAATTTCAATATGATGAGCTCAAAATTACTGGATCAAGAGATGCGATTATCTACCGATATGTATATGAAAATTTCCATATATATAGCTATATATGTAGAAAATATATATATATATGATAAAAGTTCACTGATATCTCTAGAAATCAATGGTAAGGAAATTTTAAATGCTAATACAAATACAGTAACATGTTTTGCTTACGGTAAACGTGATGATATCATTACATTATGGATAAAATCTGATGGTAACGCTTTAAAACCTTATATGCATATTGAAAAAATTTCTTTCTAATAAATGGATATTGATTGGAATGAATATTCCAGAAAAAATTTATCTGAAGATGTAATTAGAAATCTTATTAGTCATGTAAATTGGGATTTAGTTTTACAATATTCAACACTGTCTGAATCTTTTATTGAAGAATTTGCTCAACCTGATGATTGGCCTAAAATTTCTAGATATCAAAAATTATCAGAAGATTTTATTGAAAAATGTAAAGATAAAGTAGATTGGGTAAACATATCTCAATATCAAACTTTAATTAACGAATTTATCATAAAATTTTCTGATAATTTAGATTTATATAAAGTATCAATATTTCAAAATCTTACAGAAGATACAATGAGAGAATTAAAAGATGATTTAAATTGGTTGTATATAACTAGATATCAAACATTTAGTGAAAATTTTATAGAAGAATTTATGCATAAATTAGATTTTTGTTATTTGATTAAATATAAATTTGAGCTATTACCTGATCACTTTTTTAATGTTTATTGGAAAAAAGTACAAGCTATACAGATGAGTGAATTAAATAAAAAGTTTGGTCATAATGAAATAGAACCTTACCAAGAGAAAATTTTTGAAGAGATATATGAAGTTAAATCAGTCTTGAGAGAGAGTGTTTATCTTTTGAGACAATTAACTAACAAAGAGGATAAATAAATATTTAATAAAAATGTTTCTATATAAATGGATGTTGTATATAATAATGGTATGGAAAAAAAAATGTCTTTCTTAAATATAGAGAATCCTACTGAAGTGAAATCTATTTTTATATTATATTTTGATACATCTCTAGAAGGAATAGAAAATTTAACTAATTTAAAAGAATTATATTGTGAGGGATATAAATTAACATCTCTTGATGAAATAAAAAATTTAATAAATTTAGAAACATTAGATTGTAAAAATAATAGATTAAAATCTCTTGATGGAATAGAAAATTTAACGAATTTAAAAGTATTAAAATGTAGAGGTAATAAATTAACATCTCTTGAAGGAATAAAAAATTTAACTAATTTAGAAACATTAAATTGTAATAAAAATAAATTAACATCTCTTGAAGGTATAGAAAATTTAACGAATTTAAAAGTACTAGAATGTGAGGGAAATATATTAAAATCTCTTGAAGGAATAGAAACTAATTTAAAAGAATTAAATTGTAATGATAATAGATTAACTTCACTTGAAGGAATAAAAAATTTAATAAATTTAGAAATACTATCTTGTAGTGAAAACGATATTACATCTCTTGAAGGAATAAAAAATTTAACTAATTTAAAAGAATTATATTGTGTAGATAATAGATTAACTTCACTTGAAGGTATAGAAAACTTAACTAATTTAGAAATACTATCTTGTAGTGAAAACGATATTACATCTCTTAAAGGTATAAAAAATTTAACTAATTTAAAAAAAATATATTGTAGAGAAAACGATATTACATCTTTAACTGAATTAATATTTTTGCCTAGAATAAATGAAATACGGTATGATGAAGATAAAATTCCCATGATGTTAAGAAGATTTATAAATAATGTAGGATTTCCATATCGGGAGTCTTAAAAACTCAGTCCATAAATAACTCTAATAAACGCGTCCGTAAATTACGGACGCGTTTCGATATATTTTGAGTCACTTTGTAATCTTTTTTATTTTAAAGCTTAGAGGACTTCCATTCATTTGGAAGTCCTCTTTTTTCACGCATTTATTTAACCTATGGTAGCCCCAAAATGGAACGGCCTATCTTTGATCATATATCTAAACTAAATGTAAAAAAAGGCCTGCTATAAAATCATGTTTTTAATATTAACCTTTTTTTTATATATATAAAAAAGATAAAATTAAGTTTTTAGTATTAAAATATAAGAATTTTTTTGACGCCATTTAAAATGGATTTTTTAATATCTTCAAATTTATAGTATATCTCTTTTTTCACGCATTTATCTAAAAAAAAGTTAAAATTTGGTCTAAATGTAAAAAAGGTCTTATTTTGATATAAAATCATGTTTTTAATATTAAAATGGATCGAGACCTTTTTTTTTATATAAAAAGATAAAAATAAGCTATAAAATATAGTTTTTAGTATTAAAAATATAGGTGTGCTCATACGTTCGTAAAGATACTACTCCAGATTTACCTATTTATCGCCAACTTTGCGACTACAATTTTCCCGAAATGAAAAATATTTTGGGATATACGAGCTTCTTTAAGCTTCTATAAAGAGTATATAAAAGAGTCATAATCCAGTTAGGGAGTATTTGACATGATATGAGTTAAAGTGAATTGTACGTCAGTGTTTTGAGAATAACAGCTGCTATTTTGTAAACTAGCTGAGCATGTAATTGCTGTTTAATTGTATTTCACAGTTATTCAATTATCTTGTAAGATTGCTATAGAATTATTCTCTGTATATTGTTCCTGTTTACGTTTATAAGTGTTTTTAAATAAAAGTGTTAGCTATACATAAATTTGAACTCATTCTTGTATCCCGAGAGTATACCCTTTATTCCAGAGTATACGTCGCAACACTATTCAATTAACTCCGTGAAACTCTTCAAGGATCTCTTTTGAAATTACTCAATGGTTATCTCATAATATGTGCTACATAAATGTTGGTCTAAAATGAACTTTCTTTCCTATTGGGAATGCGTCCTGTTCTTTGATTGATAAGAAATAGGTATCTTATTATCGGCCTCCTTATTAAAAAGAGCAGATGATATTCTTTTTATAATATCGAGGGTGCATTAGCTCCCACGTGTTGAAAAAAATAAATTTCTAGGTCTTTATATGATTTTAAAATTGCATTTGCGAAACGTTTATATCTATTTGTGCAAAATATGTAGAATAAGGTAAAAAAAATAATAACATTGTAAAATTATGTCGTGAAAACGTTTAATTTTGAATAATTTGTGATTTAATATTTTTAATTTAAAATATAGTGACGTGCACCGTGTAATTGTGTTTAAAATTTCGTAGAGATACAGACATGTGTCGTTAAATTATAATATCCATACCTCACTGGAATCAGTGTTCATTTCAAGCAAATTTCCGGGGGGGGGGCAACCGCTCCCTCCCCCGGAGTCGTATATTTGCTCTCCAGGAGACATTTTTAAAACCGAGTATACACTTGTGTGAAACAGCATTTAGATATCTATATAGGGCAAATAGAAAACTCATCCCTCCACAAAGTCATTCGCCTCCTCCCGACGACCAAACAAGTCCAGAAAGAAACACTGACTGGAACATGCATAGACACACGCACATGCATACACGAGTACTCACGTACCCACGTACACGTTACCCACATGTTACCCACATGTTACCCACATGTACATGTTACCCACGTACACGTACATATCCATGTTACCCACGTATACGTACATACACGAGAACACATATTCAGAATATGTTTATGAAGTAGTACCTTTCCTTCACAAAATCTCTAACTTTCAGGGAACATATATGTTTATTAAAATTCTTAAACTTTCAGAAATTTAAAATTATAAAATTTTATAAAAGAATACTATGTCGTTACAACAGTAGAAAGTAAACATAAAACATAAATAATCCTACAAAAATGTTTTTTCTCTTGCACTTTTTCTCTTGTAAATCATTTAAATGTCTAATTCTATATATTTCCTAGGAAGACATTCGACATTTTTTTTCAAGGAAAATTTTACATCTAAAACATTCCCGTTGAATTAAAGAAAGCATTTATCTCCTTTAACCTATGATTTATGATGTCTTCAGAAAAATCATTTTTCACAAGAATATTGCTTACGAATGAGATCAGATGAGATAAAATTCTAGCATTTCATATATTAGGAGAAAAGTGTTTTATTTTTTGAAACTTAAAAAGCGAAATTTCGAAAGATATTTCCTTTCTGTTTTCGCAAAATATTCATATTTATCACAGTAAGTTGTATGTGTGTCATGGATAAAAGTTGTTTGAAAAATATTGAAAAGAGCTTTTCAATTTGGTGCTTAAAATTGATGTTTCAAAATAGAGGATTTTACTATATTTAAAAGCATATATATATTTAATATATTTTAACCTTTGAATTTCAAAATGTCCACTATTTTTACATTAAAACAGCAAACTAACTGAAAGTCGTATTTGGCACCAATGTCTTCCGGACAATAATTTGACAAGCAAATAGTATTTATGAAAGATCACATGTGATAAAAATTAATTATTCCATGAATCATAAACTAGGTGTTCCCTTTCTTAAAACTTAAAGCAAATAAAATGTCAAACATCTTCTATTTTTATTAAAACATGAACCATGTGTTTTTAAATGAAATAAGTTGATATCAAAGACTATTTGAATATTCAGTGTATACCAATAGTATATTGGTGTCTGGCCTAATGCATCATTTGTCGATAAATGGAAATATTTTATCCTATTTCTCTTGCGCATTGCGGCTGAAAAAAAATTTCATTTTTAAAGGAAATTATATTGATATGATCAAAGCATACTAAAAGTTAAAATATGGATGTAAATACTGTTACACAAAGTTAATTTTTAAAAAGCTCTATTTTTAGATCTAGTTTTAGATGAAAAATATAATTTTTGTACTCTTTAATAAATATTTTGAAATATAATTTTATTTTCTCTACATGATATTTCCTGAAATATACATTTATGTTTTAAATGAACGTACATACACAAATTTGAATATGGAATATCTTCTTTAGCATAATTTTTCATGTTAGTGCTGACGATACTATTTTCTAAGGGTGATTTGCTTCCAAATGGATTTTTTATGCATAGAATATTTTGAAATTATATATAACATTTATCTATGGTATATTTATATACAAATGCTAACTTTGTAAAGTACACATTTAATTGCTATTAGCAAATTCCAACAATTATTTTATAATTAAATTCTTTAATAATAGTTTTAAGTTGTCTTTGGATGATGCTGTGAGACCAGAAATAGATCTCACTCTAGTTATTGTGAGACAGTTTTATGTACATTATTTATTGTGTCTGAAATGTCAGACAATACCTTTAGTCTCAGTGACGCCAGTGTTTACGATACACTGACCCAAAGGGCAACTAAAATCATAAATTCAGGGGTGTCAAGACAAGAAGGGGTCGAAGGACTGTTAAGAAAATGTAAAGAACGATACTGGATAAAAAGGCTGACAAATTGAGAAGAAGCTTGTAGGGGCACTCTGAGGACTGCCAATGAGAGCAAATGAGGAGTGTCAGTCTTGAGGTAAAAAGAGCCACAACCTGTGACATAAGAACGACGATAAAAACAGACATAGCGGGAAAAAGACTTGCAGCACGACACTTAGAAAGATATAGAGATAGAATGACCTACGAACGATGATAAAGAACCGATTACTGGAATGACATAAGAACGGAGATACAGAACGAGGATACTTACAGAGAACAGACTAAGCGAATTGCATAAGTACGAGTGTTCGAGCCAGCAGTACAATATGATCGGCGACTTACGTGTCAGCGAATTACACTTCGGGTTAATTTCAGTAATATGATCGGCGAAGTACGTGCTGGTGACCAAGCTAAGACATCCTTGACGGTATGTGTTCCTCAAATAATACACCAGGTCTTAAATACATTTTAGGTATTCTTAATAATGGTATCACATTGTCTCTCTCCGCCGAAATAATATGAATAATTGTGCAATGAATTCAATAAGCATTTTATGTTGTTAATAAATGATTTTTTGGTAAAGTTAAAATGGTACAATCAATTATATATATATATATATATATATATATATATATATATATATATATATATATATATATAAGTATTATATTTATTAATATTATTCTACAGAACTCGCGCGTAAGACAAATAATTGGAGGGCTATCAGCTGCAAAACAATGCAATGTATAATTTAATGTGTACCACGAATACTATCAATTTACGGCCATGTACGTATATGTTGAAAATATTAATCTAAAATGCCAACTTTAAAATGCTTTCTTTTCTTTGCTGCACCGCAGATGCTTTCTAGCATTTCTAAATATATTTTTATTTCAACGTTTGAAGAAAAATAATACAGTACACAAAGAATAGAAACAACAAAATAAAAAATGTATAAACATAAAATATATCGTTACCCCAAGAGCCCTATTAGTCTCAAATGTCTGTTCGCTTCAGTGTGTTAGTGAGGTAAATTGCAATAAAAAATATACGTTATATATATCAATAAAATCATACTTCAAAGTACCAAGTAGTTAATTTTCTTTAATTGGTTGTTATTTTAATGGAAGTCTTATATATTTTAGTGAAGTGTTTTAAAAAAAACGTTGTTTATATATTTACATTCTCTGCTATGCTAAAGGTATTATATGATATAGTATTGTATATTGTGATAGTTCGTTAATTAAGAAAAATTATAAAATATTACGCATTATATACATAAAAATAAGCCAATAAATATGCATCTTTAATATATTATAAATTATCATAAATTATCCGTTTCATTGTGACTCGTACAAGTAATATTTCTAAGAAAATATATTTAAAAAATATTTTCGTTAAATGCTAGTTCCTGTGTGTTAATGACGATTTATATCTTGTGGAGAATAACTTCTATCTCTCCTCCATTTCTAATATTAATGCTTTCGTTGACGCGCATATTCAATTTTCCCGTGAATTTGAAATAAACAAAATTTTTAGATTTCCTGAATTTCAGAAAATACTCTTCTAATAGTACTTATGTTTTTGGAACTCTTTTCGGTCACTTTTCCTCCCCACTCAACATTTTATTTCTATCAAACCTCCTCCAACATAAGTTGGCATTTTATACATATGTGTAGCACGCCATCCAAGTATGCTTTGACTCAAACTTTTTAACTTCCGAAGAATACTTCTTATATCTCCCAAAATTGACTCCTTGAACTTTTCAGGTAAAAGTAGGCCTTTCAATCATCCTTCCATCCTAAATAAAGATGTGTAAAATTTTACCAGGATTTGGTCACTTTCCATACCTACTTCTAACAATGATTTTGTTCCCAGACAGTTGATAGTTTAACCATTTCATGGATTAAGCTTTAAATTTCCAGAATTTTATCAAGCACATTTAGTTAATTTTAGCCCAGTTAATGAAATCCAGTTTTTATCCGTTAAAGTTGTCATTCCGCACTTAAGTAAAAGTGGTACTTATTATGTTAGTTGACAATGTAATTTAGTCTACATAATCCAAACAAAAAAATAAAATTGGTACATCGATATTCCCGTATTGTTGACCTGAAAACCACTCCTTTACTATTTTTTAAGCACATATCATTGCTCACATCTGACCTGTATCTAAACTACATTTTTAAATGGATATTTTTATTTAAACTTGGGTAATCTACTACTTAACGATAAATCATCAGTTCTGTACTTTTCCGTGACTTGGGAAAATTTTACTCATCCATGACTAAAAAAGTTTAGCACATCCTTGACTAAGTTAACTCATATACCTTTTGAGAATATTTACATTTCTTTATTTTTCATATCATTCATCATTGCAGTCTCATTGTCTATTTTTAAAGCAGTTTGATCGATTGTTATTTGATATTAGTTGATGGAAATAGCTTCTCTCATTTTGTTATATTATGCTTAATTTAAGTCTCATTCAATGGCATTTTAAAATCTGTTTGGGAGAATGTTGTTTGAATTTAGTTGTTGAAGTTTTTTATTTTATTTTGCTAAAAGCTAGACACTTGATATATTCAATCACTCGCTTATACATTGACCAGAAACGTGAAATATTTAGCCGTCACAAGCGGTTGTCCTAGTATATCAGTAGAAATGAAACACACTACACCGAACAACACAGCACCCATTCCCTTAACTGGGACTCGAACCCACAATCCGGCAGCCAAACGAACACGAGAAAACGCTTCTCTTGAACACTCAGCAGTTGAAGTTTTCTTATAAAGCTCCCGAAACAGGTTGGCCATCATTTAATTATATTTATGTCAATTTTAGTCTCATTTATTGCTATTTTCAACTTAGTTTGATTGAATATGATTTGAATTTAATTGACGATGACATGTTTTAAAATTTTCAAAACCGGTTGCTTCAATTGCAATAATTACAATCAAATCAGAGCTTAATAACTTGATTAAATAAAACACTAGGTATTACATAATACGAATAGAGTAAATCGTAGATTCACATTAAATCCAATCCAAATATATATAAAAAAATAAAATGGGTTGTACTGATAAGTACAGTTTAAAATAAGCTTCAATGAAACACCAACAGAATAAAACATAACCTCACAAAATGATTACACGACTTCTAAACTACAAGATAAGCCGATCTGGTTGTCGAGCGGTCAGGGGCATGCGTTTCCGTCTGATCGCTGAATTCCCGGGTTGTGGGTTTGAATCCCGCATGCGAGCATGGATGTTCTGTTATCGAGGCGAAGTTAAACTTCTGCCCTTGGGGAGCTTCAATAAAGTGAAGCTGCATATTATCTCCCCTTAGCCATGGGACCAGGGGTCTAGTGGACGTGATGCATAGGCGCTCCTTCAACACGGAGAATTAGTAACAACAACTACTACTACAAGATAATAAAGTAATAATAAAAAATATTAACGATAGATGGCAACAATATATATTAAAAAATAAATCCAGTTTACTATCAATAAGAAAAAATAATGAAAGTTCAATTTATTAAATTATAACAAAAGTAATATAGAAAGTTAAAAACTACTAGTGGTAGGGCATAATTTAATGATTGAGTAGAGTACTAACGAACTTTAAATCAAAAGAAAGACTATAAAAATAATAACATAGGCAAATAAAATCAGTTAAAAAAGTTAAGGAGAATTCGAGTTTCAGAAAACTTCGTAGAACATTGGACGAGACTAGATTTAAGAAATACAATTTCTATATATAAATTTAGCTCTAATGAAGCATAAATTTGAATAGACTGCAGACTAAAAGATTCATAAAAACTGAAGCAAACTAAAAGAGCATATATATATTTATATTTTATACTTAGCAAGTATAGAACGTTAGATAAAATAAAGGTAATAAAGTATTAAAATGAGACGAAGCAAAATGCATTTATTTTATTGCGCAAATGCAGCTTATAAATAAAATTATTTCAATAATAAAAATATTCTATGAAATTTCAGTGATAGATTAGAGGATTTCTTTAAAGTATTTTGACAAAATTTAGAGTGACATCTGTCTGTCTGTGGTCAAGTTTTTGTGTGACGATAGCTGCCAAAAATATTAAAGAATTTTCACGCAGCTATTTCACGAATATTCACTGCAGCATAGAACAATTGCAGAGTCCAATTCGACGATAAGCGCTTGCAATTGCATCACAGTAGATTAACGGTCGACCTTCGGCTGTCCAGAACGGGGATCCGTGGTTCGATTCCTAGTTGGGGCATAACGGCCCTAACAAATCAACCATGTAGGTTAGTGAAAAGATGTCAGCACAGAGGAGCACCGATATCAGATCGGAATGACAATAGCAGCTGGAGTATAATCCAGGGTGAGTATAGAAAGAAGTGTTCAGTAGGATTGCCAGCTGCCGGATATCATTGTGATATTAACATTGTGATATCAACATCATTATTCTGATCACTTTCTGATATCAACAAAAGTTTAGACACAAATTGTTTATGTTTATACAGTAAAATGCAAAATTTATAGAAAAGTAGTTAATAAATCATTATATAATAAAATTGTTGTATCTATAATAAATCATTATTAATTTAAAAACACATTTTGAATATTCATTCTTAAGTATATATTTTTAATCTAGCTTTAAAATCGAATGGTATGAAAGTGGAACACAATTCAGAATTCACTATTCCCTTTTAAACTATTAAAGACGTGGTAAAGTGCCTTGATATCCCAACCGGAAATCGAACCCAGGATCTCCGAACCGCCCAGCCGACTCTCTAGCCTTGAGCTACTGGGACCTAATTGTAAACTCTTATCGTGGATGTGGACTCTGCATTCTCCACCCTCTAATAACAGATTGACATTCTGCTTGGCAATCTGGCTGACTACATCCTGCTATTTTTACCTTAGGTTAGCCTCCTTCTCCTACTTCGTGGCCGTTATCCTCTCTAACAAATCAACCATGTAGGTTAGTGAAAAGATGTCAGCACAGAGGAGCACCGATATCAGATCGGAATGACAATAGCAGCTGGAGTATAATCCAGGGTGAGTATAGAAAGAAGTGTTCAGTAGGATTGCCAGCTGCCGGATATCATTGTGATATTAACATTGTGATATCAACATCATTATTCTGATCACTTTCTGATATCAACAAAAGTTTAGACACAAATTGTTTATGTTTATACAGTAAAATGCAAAATTTATAGAAAAGTAGTTAATAAATCATTATATAATAAAATTGTTGTATCTATAATAAATCATTATTAATTTAAAAACACATTTTGAATATTCATTCTTAAGTATATATTTTTAATCTAGCTTTAAAATCGAATGGTATGAAAGTGGAACACAATTCAGAATTCACTATTCCCTTTTAAACTATTAAAGACGTGGTAAAGTGCCTTGATATCCCAACCGGAAATCGAACCCAGGATCTCCGAACCGCCCAGCCGACTCTCTAGCCTTGAGCTACTGGGACCTAATTGTAAACTCTTATCGTGGATGTGGACTCTGCATTCTCCACCCTCTAATAACAGATTGACATTCTGCTTGGCAATCTGGCTGACTACATCCTGCTATTTTTACCTTAGGTTAGCCTCCTTCTCCTACTTCGTGGCCGTTATCCTCTCTATTTGAAATCGGCGATCAATTTTCCAGGGTCAATTACCCCTCTAATAAACCAATTTGGTTCTCCAAAATTCGTTCAAATCCCTCTTCAGTAGATAAAATTAAAAACTGTATTCTTGTTGCCAAAGAAATTTCTAATAAAGTGACTTAAGCTTATGAGTATATTCTGCTCTCAATCAATTTTGATCAATGAATCCCTTTATTTCATTCTTATTATTAACTTATATGGACATTGTGTTCCCTCCATTTTTTCTTAAAAAAAAAACTATGTTAACTGTTCTTATTGGCTCGGATCTTTTTTTTTCTTTTGACCCTTTTTATTTGTATTTTTTCTAATTTTTCTTTTCTAAATTGTATTCTAAATTTCTGTTTTTGTTTTTCATATGCCTATTTTTTTCCCCTTTTCATGTATTTTCTTTTAATATATTTTCTAAATTTTACTTTTAAAATTTTATTAATTTCTTTAATGTTAATCTATTTTTCATTATGTTATTATACCTCACTCTAAATTTTATTTTTCAATGATCTTTTAATCTATATTTGCAATAAACCTTTTTCCCATTTTTGTAAAATGGACGTACTTGTCAAGTTCAAATATAATGTAAAACTGCATGTTTAATCACAATATTTTTCATCAATTGTTATATTTTTAGACCTAAATAAAAGTTCGTTTTGCGGGATGGTAGGCCTTGGGTGCCTCCTGAGTGCAGGAGGTATCCTTTCCCGGCCGTGCACAAAGCTACTCTAAGTCCACTATGTGAGTCGCACGGTCTGGGGTCTTCAGACTTCCGACATCTTTGCACTAAACTGCAAGATTGATTTGTCCGGACGCCATTATAAAGTGCATCCTTGTCCCAAACGGGAAACGAACCCTGGTTCTCCGAACTGGTCAGCTGACGCTCTATCGTTGAAGTACTGGGAAAAATTGCAAGCTCTTATCGTTGAAGCGGATTCTAAAATATGTTAATTAATATTGTGAAAGAAACATTCAAAAGCATTAAATAAAGCAATCCATAACATATTACAGATTACTGTAGCAACTTTGTTCATATCCAACTGACATATAAGCAAATATTTATGAGAAAATGCAATATTACATGTTTCCGGAGATTCGAAAAACGTCATCATTTAAATATTCGAATAGAATAACATTTAAATATTCAAATAGAATAATTCCCTTATATTTGCGAATTTCTCTGCAAATAATTCGAATAATTCATTTTAAAATATGTACATAGAGTTTAACGTGCCTTCATCTCAGGTTTATTATTTCTAATTTAATATTTGAAATGAGTATACGAAGCCACACACTAACCAACCGGTACGGTGTTATACGGTTTAAAGTCAAACCTAATGATAATTTGGAATGATAACTGGATATTGTGTAGACGAAATATACGATCTGACAAGGAAATAATTGCAGCATAAATGATTTTGTGCCATAATGTTAGAAAAGATGTAATTTATTATATCATTAAAATCCATAACCGAATCCTTCTGTGAAAGTTCGCCATCTTGGAAAATGGCGCCCTGAAAACAGTTTTTACCAAATATCCCATGAACGAGTAATCAGAAAGTTTACTCGTTCATGGGATATAAAAGAATCGTAATCAAAAGAATCGTTCATGGGATAGTAAAGAACGCATAATCAAAAGATTCGTATCAAAAAGTTTTAAATAAAATATTCCTTATAAAATTGTTTACAACAAAGGTTATGACCAATATTTGCCTAGAATCAACACCTGAGCAACACTCTAGGGTTTAAATATCATCTCTACATACGGTTATGTAAATTTCAAT
The DNA here is from genome assembly GCA_951213105.1 of Amaurobius ferox. Lineage (NCBI taxonomy): Eukaryota > Metazoa > Arthropoda > Arachnida > Araneae > Amaurobiidae > Amaurobius > Amaurobius ferox. The sequence goes on from OX578143.1 coordinate 37,762,676, forward strand.
GCATACTAGTAGATCTGCGTGTTGTAGAAGAGGTGGGGAAAAAATTTAAAAACATAGCATACTCTTTAATAATCATCACACAATCATCACCATCACACAATCAAATTAAGGGGTTTTGGATATTTTTCAAAGTGTGTACATCAAGACGTTCTCTGAATACAAGACGGTGACTTTTCTTTTAAAAGACAAAAAGTATTACAGTGAAACCCCGATTTTACGTCCCCCGAATCTACGTCTTTCCCGCATTTTACGTTTTTTTCATCAGGTCCCATTTTTCCGTATACCAATACATGTTAATTTAACCCGGATTGTAAGTTTGTTATTTATGGGCTTACCCGCATTTTACGTTTTTTCCCTGGATTGGAAAGTAAAAAAAAATTAAAATTTGCAAAAAAAAAGCAATACTACTATTTTTCTTTTTTGTGCTTTTTTAAAGCTAATCCACGTTGTTGAAAGTTAATCATGAAAGCAGAAACGCATTCCACAAACTCCTGTCTTCTGAAATCCTGTCTTCCTGTCCAGACTCCTGTCTTCCTGTCTTCTTGGATTCCACCCCCCCTTCCTTTGTTGAACACCCGCAGTCGCGGACTGCTCCCTTTCCGGGGAAGAACACTCCAGTTAACCAATCAGATGGGGTGGCTCCTTTTCTTTCGTCGGGGAGGGGAGGCAGGCCTTACCCTTCTCCACGTTTTCAGATAAGCCTTTCAGTTGCTGTTTAGCACGCGGTGGTCGCATTTCTAACCTTTTCGTGCCAAAATGACGAGTAAAAAACGCAAAATATTTTCTGTTGCTGAGAAAGCCGAAATTTTTAAACAATTTGATGAATTTCAAGGAACCAAATTAGCGTTCGCTCAATCGCAAGGAATTCCCGTGACAACCCTGCAATCCATACTGCAGAAAAAAAATGCATTGAAAAAAACATCGAGAAAGTGGGTGAAAAAAATTCCAAGAAACGGAAAACATTGAAAAAATCGCCGTACGACGAGCTGGAAGGTACCTTAGTAAAGTGGTTGAAAGAAGCTCGTGCCGCGAATGTACCTATAAATGGCACGATAATAAGAGAAAAAGCTCTAGAAATCGCCGATAGGCTTGGTGGTTTGAAAGACTTCACAGCTTCAAATGGCTGGATTGACAGAATGAAAAAAAGACATAATCTTGTGTATAGATCGCTTTCGGGAGAATCATCAAGTGTAGATGAAGCTACAATAGAAGAATGGAAGAAAAATCTACCAAATTTGACCAAAGGATACAAGTCAAAGGACGTATTCAATGCGGACGAGACCGGACTTTTCTTTAACCTCCTACCGGATAAAAGTTACGTTGCTCAAGGAGACTCCTGCCATGGAGGGAAGATGTCTAATTTGCGCCTTACGGTTTTACTGTGCTGTAATTCTGATGGAAGTGAGAAACTGACGTCTCTTGTTGTTAGAAAGTCGCGCAAACTACGATGCTTCAAAAACGTTAGAAGTTTTCCGACAAAGTACGAAGCAAACAAAAAAGCGTGGATAACCCAAGCCCTTCTCGAAGACTTTTTTCGAAGACAAACTAAACAAACAAATGAAGTTGCAAAATCGTAAAATAATTTTATTCATTGATCAATGTACTGCACATCCGGATTTGCAGCTGTCTAATGTGCGTGTCGTATTTTTTCCTGCAAATTGCAGCCTTGTGATCTCGGCATTATTCGATCTTTCAAGGTTTATTACAGAAAGCAACTTGTCCGGAAAGCTGTAGCTGAACTAGAAAATGGAAACCTAAATGACGTCTGCAAACTAAAGTTAAGTGTTCTAGAGGCTATGCATTTTAATTCTGCGTCATGGAAAAACGCTACACAATAGTGCATTTCCCATTGTTTTGAAGAAAGCGGAATCGTAGCGTCTAATGAACCGGGAACAGATGAAGAATCAGCTGCGGTGGACTCGGAGGAGGACAACGAAACACTTATCTATGACTTCGGCGATTACATCCCGGAAAACTTAGCAACATGCGAAGCTGAAAGAACCATCCGTAGACGACCATTGCTCCATCCGTAGACGACCTTATGGACTTTTCGTCCGCCGTTGAATATGAACAAGAACAACCGGAAACACAGCCCGCCCCTTCTTTCAGTATTGCATTGAAGAGTTTACAAATAGTGAAAGACTATTTTCTTTCTTATAAAGACCAGGAAAAAACCTTCCAAAGTATTTCGATCCTAGAAGATGCTGCATTCACTTTGAATTCAATGACAAAAAAACAATGCACTATTACGGACTATTTTCAACCTAAACGCCCGGATTCGTAACTATAAATGTGTTAAAATGATCTTAAAATGGTATGTATAATAATGTTCTTTTCGTAAAATACATATATTATACCATTTGAAAGAGTCATCTTTACTACCTTTAGTTTATTTCCATTTGATTTTTGCATTATATGTATTTCCCGCATTTTACGTTTTCCCCGCATTTTACGTTTTTTTCACCCAGTCCATTGAGAAACGTAAATCGGGGTTTCACTGTAATAACTTCTGAACTGTAGAACACTTGATAAATTTGAAGTTCTATATTTTTTAGCGAGCAAAAAATAAACAAAGGCATGGATTTTAGAATCGAATACATATTCGACACAGGCCATCTTCTTGGCCTCGTCCATCATTATACAAAATTATTTGTGATCAGGATTATAGTAAAGAGACGCCAATCCTATACAATATTATTCTTGTTTTAGATTCTATTTTGCTCACCGATCATCCCGTCGCCTGCATCGTGATATGAGTGGCAATGGCCTCAAAATCCTGGATAGCGGGTGATTATGAATTATTTATTGATCATTTCATTTCTTTAATTGTTTATATGTATTTTAACTTATTCTGAGTGAAGTGATTTTTAAAGATGTCGCCGTCAATAATTTAGTTTAATTCTTTTGTATCTTTGCGTCTTCGATATTTGATATCCTAAATGTATTCTAATTTACAACAGTAAGAATCTTAAACCATATCAGAGTTATAAAACGTAAATATGAGGGGGGTTCCTAAATGTCAAAACAGTCTCCTCTGAGACCTCGTACTAGGTGGACCGTTTTCTACTGCTCTCCGACGAACCGGTTTTCCCTACCTCGTGGATCTCCTTCCCGACCTCGTGGAACTTTTCACCGTGCAGCCGCCATCTTGCCACCGGACTCCCTCCTGCCTGGACATGGCGTCCGCCCCATCGACTCAGCCTGACTATAACAGTCTTCCACCAGATATCTCAATTATCATTGAAAGATTCCGGACACTGACCCTGCATGCCTCACTCAAGAATGGAGACCTAGCTCATCAAAACTTGGCCAGATTGATTCATGACTTCCTGCTTCATAAATGGTACAAGCTCAAAGATGGACATGCTGACCTCACTCAAGAAAGCTTCAAGGGTATGTGCGATTTACTGTTACTTCATCTTGAGCATTCTGTAGACTTAGATGACACTATCCCCTTTAAAACTGAAATTGATGAGTATTTAAATAATTTAAGTAACTTAACCATAATTAATAATCCTAATAACCATAACTCAATTGTAATGAATAGACCTGATAACTCTAATGCTAATGTAAATGCTAATTTTGAAATCATGTTAGGATCAAATAACTTAACTACTAGCAACTCTCTTATCGAGATTAATAAGTCTAATACCAGCCTAACTAACTTAAATGGAATTGCAAACATAAATGAAAATGTAATATTAAATGTAAATAGTAAAAGTAATTCTTCTAGACCTGCTGACGCACAAGTGGACTCGGAAGGTTTTAGATATCCAAAAAAATACTGCCCCATGCGCACTATTCAAAGCAACGATGATTCCTTGAACTTCAACGGTATCCCCGTTGATCAAAACAGATTCTCTTCTGCGATATGGACACCTCCCCCCCCCCGCAAACTAGTCAATCAGCTGATACCAACGCACCGCAACAAAATAACTCACATGATGCCCCTCAGATCAATAGCTACAAACCAGAACCTTTCTATGTCAACTGTAGTAACAACTGGCGTGAACTCATTAAGGCAATTAACGAAAAAACCAACACCAATGTTAAAGCTCAACTCGCAGGTGAACTAATAAAAATATATCCCCTCAATTTAGATGACTATAGGACAACCCAAAGATTTTTGATAGAGAACAAACTTGAGTTCCACTCAGTAAATATAAATTCGGAAGGGCCCAAAAAAATTTTGCTGAAAGGACTCCCCCCCCCCTCAACTCACCCATTACTGAAATAAAACAGGAATTACAACTTACTGGCTTCAGCATTCATCGAGTCACGCAATTAAGAGATTTAAAAAATCAAGCCCCCCTCCCCATATTCCTTGTTTACATAAACCCCACTGAAAAATGGGAAATGATCTACAAAGTAACCACCCTCCTTGATATGAGCATCAAAGTTACAAATTTTGAATCCAGAGCGGTCAAAATGTGCTACCGTTGCCAGCTCCACGGACATTCTAGTGAGTATTGCTCACTTCCTGCAAGATGCCTAAAATGTAGTCAAAATCACTTAACCCGTGAATGTACAAAATCCAGAGACACCCCTGCCCAGTGCGCAAACTGCAAAGGCCCCCATCCCGCAAATTTCAGATTGTGCCCTGCCAACCCGGAAAATAAAAATGCCGCCCTTACCGCCGCTCTGTCGACCGCCCCCCCCCCTGTAAATAGACAACCCATGCCGCAACGTTCAGACTTCCCACCCCTTCAAATTGATGGAATAGGATCTCCCAGCCCCGCTAATCAAGTTATCCCTGTAACAAACCAAACTGCCACCAACAGCCCTCAAAACTGCAATAAATCCTTTGCTGATATCACATCGGGAAACGAAAGTACTGTAAACGACATCACGCCCCCCCCCCATCCCTAAACTTCTTCCCAGAAACCAATTGCTAGCAAACCTTAAAAAGCAAACTTTGCAAAATGTAACGGTTCACTCATATATCTCCCCCGCCCCCCTGCTTCTACCTCAAACCAGGAACATCCCTCCGAAGCCACGCAGCAACCCATCCCCCCCCAGCCCAAACCCGCTGTCAGACTTCATTAAAATGATACAAGAATTCAACAAAATTTTTTCAGATCTGGACATTAGTTTTGCCAAAATTAAAAACTTTATAAACCTTGTTCTCACCACCATAAACAAACCTATCAACCCACTGCTTAATATCATAACTGCCCTCGGTGAGGTCTTTAGCTCAACCCCCCCCCCCCAGTATGGCGAGTAAAAGCATAGACACACTTAACATATTGTCGTGGAACGCCAATGGGCTCCGCGGCAAAATCACTGAGCTGCGCAATTTCATCCAGAGTAACCGCATTGACATTATTTTAATTCAGGAAATCATGCCTGGCCCCCGCCCCCCCCCTCAAAATAGCTAACTTCATTAACTACACTGCCCTTAGGTCTAGCGCAAATAATTCACATTCCCCGCACGGCGGAGTCGCTGTTTACGTTAAGTATAACATCCCCCATCACGAGCTCAACCCGGTTAGTACTAGACTCATCGAAAATAAATTAATTCAGTTATCTCTTCAAAACTATCCTCCCATTGTCCTAGGTTTCATTTACATCAAACCCTATCAAAGCATAGATATAACTTCTGACCTCAATAGCCTTTTCAATATAAATCATCGTATTATTCTTGTTGGTGACTGCAATGCGCATCACCCGGCTTGGAATTGTAGACGAAGTAATAGCTACGGCAATGCTCTTCATAACTTTGTTAATAATAATGGTATCCATACTGCTATCCCCGCCATGCCCACCCATTACTCACACTCAGCCTCCCCCTCCACCATTGACATCGGCCTTTTGAAAAATATACATCTCCCGCTCACCATCACAAATTTAAACAAACTCAGCTCCGACCATCTCCCAGTTCTCCTCACACTGCAGCTAAACTCCTTGCTCTCTGTCTCCAGCCTCCCCCCTCCATTAACTGGAAAGAATTTAAAAACAAGTTAAGAAAAACCACCCTCCTTATCCCTAAAATTAATAACCCTGCTAATATTGATTTTGCCGCCCTCCTCGTGACTCAGGAAATCCAAAATTCGCTGGCAAGCGCATCGTCCTCTCGCCCCCCCCCCAGTACAACTCCCTCCCGCACAGTATACAGGTATTGATCACTGCACGTAATAACACCCGCCGCATTTGGCAAGCCACCCGGGACACTAGAGCCAAAATTAAACTTAATACTCTAAATAAAAAAATCAGGCACGCCATACAGACATTTAACCAGAACCGTTGGAAATCATATATTGAATCCCTCTCCCCCGCAGACCGGACACTCTGGAAGGAAATAAAAAGAATTCGCAAACCGTTTACCCAGCTCCCCCCCCTCCAGACTAGTAACGGCCCGGTATTTTCTGAACGGGACAAAGCCAACGCTATTGCGAATTGCTACGAGAAGCAATTCGCAATCGATATCCCAAATAACGAGTTTCACAATCAGATCCAGCTCTCTGTTGACAACTTCCTTGCTTCCCCCCCCCTTCCCTCCTACCTCAGTTCAAGAAGTCTTTGACATCATCTGTAAACTTAAAAATAAAAAAGCTCCAGGAGTTGACAAAATTTCAAATAAAGCATTAAAGCACCTCCCCTTAAATATTATTTTTTATATAGTCTTAATGATAAATAAAATTCTGTTATACTACCACTTCCCCGCCTGCTGGAAAACAGCTATAGTCATCCCCTGTATTAAACCCGGCGCTGACCCCTCTAACCCCGTTTCATACCGCCCCATCTCTCTCCTCCCCTCCCTCAGTAAAATCACTGAACGGATCATCCAAACCCGCCTCTTAAAATACATCGATAGTAATAGCATCCTCAGCCCTGAGCAATTCGGCTTCCGCTCAAAGCACTCTACGACCCACCAGCTCCTCCGAGTGGTGGAATTCACCGCTCATGGCCTTAAAAACAAATCTCCCGTAGGCGCCCTGCTGTTAGACGTCGAAAAGGCATTTGATAAGACATGGACTACCGGTATTATTCATAAACTAATTAAATTCAACATCCCCCCCCTTGTTCACATAATCAGCTCCTACCTCAATAACAGGAACTTCCACGTTAGGACCCTTAATACACTCTCTGACATTCATCCGGTACATGCTGGGGTCCCCCAGGGTTCCATTCTTGCCCCCCTGCTTTTCATTTTGTATATTAATGACATCCCCCGCTCCCCCCACACCACGCTCTGCCTGTACGCAGATGACACATGTGTCATCTCTAAGCACAAAAATCCTAGCTATCTTCACGCCCACCTGCAAAATCACATCCACACTTTAGAAGAATATTACAGCAAATGGAAAATAAAAATTAATGCCACTAAATCTCAAGCCGTGTTCCTTTCTAGTACTAGGTCCCCCCCCCCTTAATGATTAACAACCAGCCTGTCCCCTTCCAGCGTACTGCCAAGTATTTCGGCGTCCATTTGGATAGCCGACTTACTTGGAGTACGCACATAAATTCCGTCATTAAAAAAGCCAGGAAACTCGCAGGATCCCTCAACCATCTTTTTTTTTCGAATAATCTGGACACAGACAATAAAATTCTACTTTACAAGAGTATCATTCAGCCCATTCTCCTTTACGCCTGCCCGGTCTGGGGCTACGCCTGCAAAACAAGCATCAATAAACTCCAAATCGAACAGAATAAAATAATCCGTATCATTAGAAAAGCACCGCGATACCTTCGCAATGATGTAATTAGGAAGGATTACAAAATCAAAACGGTTAGGCAAATTATCAAAAAGCAGTCCCAAAAATTTTTCCAAAACATTCCTACCGTCCCTAACGAACTATTATTTAATTTACCTGATTACGACCCTCGGCAGAACAGAAAGCGTCCGCGGGCAGTTCTTTTCGACCTTCCTTAGCGTTATAAACTTCATAAACCTTCCCAGTTCGCTTATTGTGCAACTTGTTTTCATATTTCTCAGTCATCAATTTCACTTAATTTTCCCCCTGCCTATATGTTAAACATAGAAGGCCTTTTGTGGTATCTCCACAGCTTACTAGATGGCAGCACTGCTGCAGTTACTTTTTCTCCACTTCCCATAAGGAAGCATGGTTCAGGAAGATCATGTGTCTACAGTACTACTATGCTCAAGTGATAACAGTTAAACAAATCAAATCCACATACCGGAGGTTAAAACCCCATGGGCTAGGCACTCCAGAACGACGTCCACACATGCTCGACGGTTCCTAAATGTATTTTAATTTACAACAGTAAGAATCTTAAACCATATCAGAGTTATAAAACGTAAATATGAGGGGGGTTCCTAAATGTATTCTAATTTACAACAGTAAGAATCTTAAACCATATCAGAGTTATAAAACGTAAATATGAGGGGGGTTCTATATCCCTGTCGCGACGATCGGCACGCCCACGTGCCAGCTGCGAACTTGCATTCAAGGACGAACGGCACGCACTCGGGCCGCAGGAAAATTTACCGCAAGCGGAGAGTGGCACCTATAAGTGCCACCACGCGGAACGTTTTAATTTGTCTACTAGATGGTGTTCCATGCCCGTGGAACTAACTCCAATGTATTTTGCAGAGGCTTGACCTTGGCAGAAGAGGATCGAATGAATTATTTCTCCATTTGGAGCGGTGAAAATCATTTTGTAACATAAACAAACAGAGCAATTCTCGTAGCTTCAACAATTTTATAATTGAGTTTCGGTTTTTAATTTTATTTCAACGTTATGACTTCGTTGGTGAATCATAGGAATATAAGAGAGTATTTTTTTTTTGTTTGAGTTTTAGAGGCAGTGAAATTATTCATTTATTTCGGATAAAAGAATGGGAGCAACTAACGAGTATTTTGTATTCAGATTTGTATGAAAATTATACATCAAATAGAACATAAATATTCCTTTTAATCCTGAAAGAAGTATATTTCTGTGTTGAATAGGGGATTTTTAGTGAATTTTTTTCGAGAGTTAGGCTTAGCGCAGAAAATGCGCCGTCCTTTGGGACCAGTTCGGAAGCAAAGCGCTTCGTCCTTTGGGACCAGTTCGGAAGCAAAGCGCTTCGTCCTTTGGGACCAGTTCGGAAGCAAAGCGCTTCGTCCTTTGGGCCGCGACAGCTCCGGAATGCCGCCGTTCCGAAAGAGATATGCAGTATTCTCCAGTTTGCATAATTTGAAATGCGTAGAACCCTGTCGGAAATATAATACACACTCAAATTAGTTTCAGTTTTACACAGTATACAGATGTTCTTAATGCATTTTATCAATTGCTATTTTAAGATTTACATGCATACATTGCACAAATATATTGTGGTAAGACAGACAATTCGAAATCAAGCATTTGAAGGATTTTGAAGTGTCGATCTAGCACCTTTTAAATGGAATAAAGAATTTTGCAGTTTACGGCGATATATGTGCTGCGGCCAGCTCTATGCTGTTACAACTGGCAATCGACCAGCACATTCTACAATCCACATACCGAATTAATTAGTAGGACCAGAAGATATATTTTGTTTTAATTGCTTATTCTAGAATTACTACGGTAAAGGGTTCTGTGCTCGCCACGGCTGACAAATATTTTCCCATAAATGACGAAGTGACGAACAAGAACGGACAACTTTACAATGATCAGTTGTCCCTCACTAGAAGGTAGCACCATAAATCATTTTCCTTTCTGCCTTCTAACGACCGATGTCCCAAATAAAAATCGACAAAGGTTAAAACCCAGGTGTGTAACTTGCTCTATACAGGTTTGATCCATCAAACTCTTCGACCAGAGCAGTAGTTCTTGTGACAATTAACTCTTATTGCATTGTAACTGACGATGAACTAAATCAATATTCCATTATTTATACCTTGAATTAAAAAGTGGAACCTAAAGTCGGCTCTGTTCTCCTCACGTTTGACTGAGCTGTCTCTACATATACTCGTATATGCAGAAATATAGACATCAGACATATATCGGAATGAGACTACTAATATTTACAGAATGCATTTTCTAATTTCAATAACAATTGATAACAATGTTTATAAACCGTCAAAACTGATGTCCTGTTCATTTTTAATTTTGAAATATGTTGTTACTTATTTTACTGAATACATGTTATCTGATTATTTTCTTGTCATTTTTATTTATCTTTATAGTTTAAACATAAACAACATGATTTGTTGTAAGATAAATTCATTCTCCAAATGCACTTAATCCTGAATAATAAAAGATAATCATAATTTACTGCACATAGCACACAGTATTTTTGAAGTTATGGGGCAGTTTATATCTATACAAAATAAAATAGTATTTATGATTTTGGGCACATTTTCAGAGAAAAAAATAACCTTAAACAATGTGAAAAATGAACCTTTTAGATCTTGTAATGTAATGGCAAGTAAACTAAGAAGTGAAGTAAAATATTTAATGTATTAGAATTTTAACAGCGGAATGTTGTTATAGAAAGGTTATTTGTTTCAAATGGTGATTTATTTTTGATATCCAAATCTGTATATACTTCTTGTTTAAATCAGTAACACAATTATCAATATTTTAACATTTAAATCATGAAGAGGTATTAACAAGTCCAGAATTGCATTTATTCCTTTTTTCTTGTTTTCAAGAAATTTTCTCATAGTGTATTCATATTTTTTAAAATCACTCAAACGAACATTTTCCTATTTTAACTTGCATTTAAAAATAGTGTTTTACAGAAACTACCAATAATTTAACATATTCCACGTACACATGTTTTTAAGTTTCTAAAAATAAAAAAAATATTTTATACAATATTCCCTAATCATTAAATTCTTATTTTCGTGTTTCATGATACATGTGATAAGTCATAAAACATTTGGAAAGACAGAGACGAAAAATTCGAAGATACGATTTCCGTCTTGACATAAAAACTATCTACTTGTTTAGATACAATTATAATTATACTTTTTCACATATTTAATTGAATAGTGACATTTTTCTTTATTTATGTTATTTGTTACAATTTATAAAATGTTCTATATCGAAAATTTAGAACATCGAACAAAATCTCTATTTTTATTTTGTTCTATTTATTTAAGTTATCAAGTGTAATTTTTATATTTATATATATTGTTTTTTTCATACAAAATTGGCGAAAGTTTTCTCTAGAGCGAAATGAGATAATTGAAATATATACTTTAATTTATATTTGGTAATTAAATAATAATATTCCTATTTTTTATCTGATATTTAATTGAGTTTTGACTAGGTATCCAGTGTATACTTAAACTTGAAGAATAAAATGTAAAGCTTAATTTATCGCATATTAAACTCAATATTCTCAAGTGTATGAGATTGTTTATGACTACAATAAATAATAAAATTTATCACTTAGTCAGATCCTTGCGAAAAACATATTGATCAAGAAAAAACTCATTTTAAAAATAAATATAAAAAACAATGGAATTTAAGTTTCGAAATACTTTATCACCAAAAGGCAAGAAAAATTAGTAAAGTATATTGCATAATGTGATATTGAAAAAAAATAATTATCACCAAAAGGCAAGAAAAATTAATAAAGTATATTACATAATGTGATATTGAAAAAAAAAATATTTTACAAAATAACTTATACAAATAAAATTATACAAAATTCACTTTTGTGGATTTTGTAAAATATTTTTTGTATTAAAATCTCAAAATATTTTGAATATCCTATAATTGTTTTTATCATTTTTTTTATAAAGATGGTAAATAAATGAGAAATGACAGATTTAGTAAAATTAAAAAGAAATGAAAATTATCTAAATCCACAAGTGTCTGAATCACAACCATCTCATTTTTACTTTTCTTATATACATAGTATAATGTATAAGAAAAAATTGTAACGAGGTCGAAAATTGGAATTCCAGTTTTCAACGGGAGAGCACATTTCAAGCATCCCAGAACACGAATCACACGTGTTTGAGGTGATGTCTGTCTGTGTGTGTGTCAGTGAGTCTGTGGAGATGCTATCTCACAAACGAAGGGAGCGAATCGAACGAAATTTGGTACATAAATTACAATCTATGAATACTGGAATCCTATTGTTTTTAGACGCAATCGAAGGTTCAGAATCCCCCTAAATTTTCGAGTGAAATATTGAAAAAATCATCAAAAAAGCAAAACCTTCAATAAAGTTACATAAATAGTAATTTCTTATGTAATTTTTTATTAGAAAACGATTGGCAGAAATTTTAGAACTCTATCATGACCTGTTCTCGAGATATTGCAGATTTTTGAAATAAATTTATCAAAAAATCACGTAAAAAAATATTGACTATTGTGAAATATGTCAACTTTTCACATGTAGTTTACGATAAGTTTGGTGACATCAGTCTCGGGGATCTAGCTCGTTCCATTCTTGAGAAAAGTTACTTTAAGTAATAATTCTGTACTTGGACTTAAATAGTCATTTATCTGCTATAAGAATAACTTTCCTCTCCATCTATAACGCTTGGCGATATTTTGGCGACCAATTTGGCAAAATGTCGCCAACTTGGCGACTTTTTAAAATGTTGCCAAATTTACGACAATGCCGCCAAATTGATAAAAATGACTAAAAATGACGATGAATTGATAAAATTGACTAAATGATGAGAATCCAATATCAAGGGAAGAATATAATAATTTACTATAAGAATAACATGTCTTTCCGTCCGTAACGTTTGGCAAAATTTCAGTGACGAATTTGATATATTTTGAAAGAATATATCAAAATTGCTCACTTTTTAAATGTTGCTTAAATGGCAAAAATACCACCCAATTAATAAAAATTCACGAAATTGATGAAACCGATGCTAAACTAATGAAATTACGATTAATTGATGAAAGTTCAATATCTTGAAAAGTACATAAGAGTAGACTATAAGAATAACCTATTTCTCCGTTTTAATATTCTAATATTTGGTGAGAAATTTAGAGGCACGTCGCCAACGTTGACAATTATTTTAAATGATGTCACAGTGGCAAAAATATTGACAAATTGATAAAAATGACTCTAAATGAGAAGTAATGTTCCGCTAATTCTGATTTACGTCATACGACGGGCATATCTTTTAGTATATAAGATATATTATTTTCTCAGTTTGTCTGTAACACTTTGTGATGCGTTTGCAAATCTTGGAATAATCTAGCAAAGAATCGCCAGCTTGGCAATATTTCGTCCAAGGTTGATGGAAATATCTTCAAAAGTGCTAAAATGACACTAAATTAATGAAAATGACGCCTAATTAATGAATTACTTATTAAAATATTTTAATATATTGACTATATCGCTTATTGAGGATGATATCAATAATTAGAATTGTTTATGTAGAGTTGCGCGAAATATAAGTTAATCGAGTATTATGAAATATTTTTACATGTTTTCATCCGGAAAATCGCCAGATGTATAATTCAACGTTAAATACACGGTACCTTGGATCTTATAAATTATTTTTTTTACTATAAAAGGAGAAAATTCATTGCATTATATTAGGAAAGTCCTGTGCTGCCCACATCAGATTTTTTATTATGTAGATTTAACAGTCATTACAGGAAAACATCTGTTAACAACTAATACCTTCATGTAACTCAGCAAAATTGCGGCAAAACTAAATGGTGGGAAATTGAAGTGAAAATAAAACAAAACCTCAACAAAAATAATGATCAGCAAAAGGATACAAAATATTTGCCGAAAGTATATCAAATTAATTATGAATCTACAAACTTCTAAACAATGAAAATAACAATATTAAGGCAAAAGTTGTTTATGGAATCTGAGCCAAATAAATTAAACCGGTGAATGAAAATTACAATACTTACACTGAAAATGAAGAAACAAGTTTTGCAAAATATTTTAAAATTTGCTTATAAATAAGTTTTATTTTTCGTTACGCGTAACGGTTGTAGTTTTGTATATGGTAATTTTTAATTATTATAAAAAATTGTATTTCTTTTATTTATAACTGTATTTGTGTATCCTTCTTTGGATGAAATATCATATAATTACTGAAATCTGCAATTTTCAATATTTATAACATTTTTTTTCCATTATATATTTTAGTAGATTTATTTTACGAAACTTGTTACTTCATTTATATTATCTGATACTTAACTTATCCCAGTTTTATATATTCACAATATTTCTTACAGTTATTTAGCAGAATGTTATGCATCATATTATTACTCATTCATTCATTTTACTTCATTATGGTTCATTGTTGCAATATTAAGTAGTTGCAATATTTAGCTGCATAATATTCTTTAGTTACAGTTATTCTTAAACTAAGTGCTTCAGTAAAATAACAAAATAGACGTTAAGATATCTAAATTTTAATACATTTTGTATACAATATGGTTTAAATGTGTATGGAATTACAGTTATGATTCAAAGCGTTATTTTAGTAACACATATTAAAATATTTTATGATATACATAATGAAAAAATCTGACGTGGGCAGCACATGACTTTCCTTATATAGTGCAATGGATTTTTTACTCTTACAGTAAAAAAATATAGGTTATTCTTATAGTAGATATTTATATTATTTCCAAGATATTGAATTTTCGTCAATTAGTCTTCATTTTTGTTGAATTAGCGTCACTTTTATCCATTTGGCGAAATTTTCGTTAATTTGGCAACATTTAAAAAGTCACCTAGTAGGTGACTTTCCGAAAAATTCATCACCAACATCTCGCCAAACGTTATGGACTGAGAAATAAGTTATTCTTATATCAGATAAATAACTATTGGCGTTCAAATACAAAAGTATTATTCAAATTATATTTTCTCATGACTGGAACGAGCTACATCTACGAGAATGATGTCACCAAATTTATTGCATGATATTACATATGAAAAGTGAACATGTTTCGCAACAGCTAATAATTTTTTTTTTAATTTATGGAATTTTTTGTGCATTTATTTGAAAAATGTGCAATACCTTAAGAACGGTTTATTCTAGCTTTCTAAAGTTTATGTCAATCGTTCTCTAAGGAAACATTACATAATAAATGCTTATTTGCGTAACTTTTTTAAAGGTTTTGATTTTTTGATGATTTTTTCAAAATTTCACTCGAAAATTTAGGGGGTTATGAACATTCGATTGTGTTTAAAAACAATATGCTTCCAGTATTCATGGATTGAAATTTTTGTACTAAATTTTGTTCGAATCGCTCCATTCGTTCGTGAGATATCGTCTCCACAGACTCACTGACACACACACACACACACAGACATCACCCCAAAAATGTTCGATTCGTAATCAGGGATGCTTGAAACGTGCTCTCTCGTCGAAAACTCGAATTCGAATTTTCGACCCCATCACTATAGTTTCCTTATACATTATACGATGTATATAAGAAAAGTAATAATTCGGCCGTTAAAACACGAGTGTAACTTGAGTGTGCTCTGTTAGTAAGAGTATGGTGTTAAAAGCTCACGAAATAGGCAAAGAACTGTTTGAGTTCATGCATGGAAATGTTTATACTGTTTGTTTAAACAAAAAAAAATATTTTAGAGAGTTGCACTTAAAGAAAATACTTTCGTAAGATAACTTTTCTAGCGTCTGTTACAGTAAAAATATTAGGGGTAATTTATAGACGGGTAATTTATAGACGGGGGTAATCAGGGTAATTTATAGACGAGATTACATGAAGAGTACCATACCCTATGAGATTGTCGTTGACACACTAAATTCACAGTATACACAGCTTGATATCCGATGCGATTTCTACAGCAAGTAATAAGTTTTATTACCTAAACTACATACAAGGAAAGTCAATATTGTTGTAAATATAAATAAAAAATCTGTGTGTGATATGGGCAGAACATAACTTTCCTTATATAATGCAATGAATTTATTACTTTTAAAGTTAAAAATAAAATAGGTTATTCTTATTCTAGATACTTACATTATATCCAAGATATTAAATGTTCGTCAATCAGTCATCCTTCTCCTTGATTTAATGTCAGTTCAAGCCATTTGGCGATATTTTTATTAATTTAGCAACATTTTAAGAAATCGCTAGGGCGACATTCCGTTACATTCATTGCCAAAACCTCGCCAAGCGTTATGGACTGAGAAATAAGTTATTCTTACAGCAGATGAATGACTTGTGGCGTTCAAATGCAAAAGTATTACTCAAAGTATATTTTCTCATGAATGGAGCGAGTTAGATTCACGAGAATGTATATTTGCATAACTTTGGTTTTTTGATGATCTTTTTCAAAATTTCTCTCGAAAATGTAGGGGGGGGGGGTCTGAAGATTCGATTATGTTTAAAAAGAATAGGCTTCCAGAATTCACGGATTGTAATTTTTGTACCAAATTTCATTCGAATCCCTCCATTCGTTTGTGAGATACCGCCTCCATAGACTCACTGACTCACACACACACACACACAGACATCACCTCAAAAATATTCAATTCGAGATCAGTGATGCTTGAAACGTGGTCTCCCGTCGAAAATTCGAATTCGAATTTTCGTCTCCGTCACAATAATTTCCTTATACATTAATGCATGTAAGGAAAGTAGAAACAATCTACACGTCTTCATAAGACTGAAAAATTTTAAAAGGATAAATGCCCTATCAAGCTGGAAGGATATAAAATTACGTAAGAAATGTCTGTTTGCGTAACTTTGATTTTTTGATGACCTTTTTCAAAATTTCACTCGAAAATTTAGGGGGTTCTGAACATTCGATTGTGTTTAAAAATAATAGGCTTCCAGTATTCACGGATTGCAATTTGTGTACCAATTTTCATTCGAATCGCACCATTCGTTCGTGAGATACCGTCTCCACAGACTCACTGTCTCACACACACGCGCGCGAGCGCGCATACACACACACACACACACACACACGGACATCACCTCAAAAATATTCAATTCGTGATCAGTGATGCTTGAAACGTGTTCTACCTTCGAGTTTTCGTCTCCGTCACAAGATTTTCCTTATACATTATTGCATGTAAGGAAAGTAAAAACAATCTACACGTCTTCATAAGACTGAAAACTTTAAAAGGATAAGTGCCCTGTCAAGCTGGAAGGATATGAAAATCAAGACAAACCAAATTGAAGTAAATTTGATGTACCGCGAGCAGCCAAGTGTTGTTGCAGAAGAGAATTCCACCCTTGGTTGGAAGATCAGAACAATTTTATCTGACTACGAATCGTAATGGTTTGGGATTGGAAGGCCCAGACCACACGACCAACCCTAAGGCTTACGGTAACTTACTGTGTGCTCCGAATGGTTTGGGATTGTAAGTTCTCTTTAGTCTTAATTGAGTTTACTTGTCGAAAGATGACGACCGTTATCAGATTTGACCTGTGGACGTCAGATTTCCAGCATAATACGTGATTTTAAACTTCTTGAAAATTTATTAATCGTCTCGAATACAAGATGATCCGTTTTTTAAGAAAGTCGCCAATTTGAACCAATTTGAACTAAAGCTACACTCGTCTTACATACATATAAAGCCTGTGACAACTGCAAACACTAAAATCTCTAGTTCATTAGCCAAACCTACTTTAGATTCCAAATGCGCAGACATGCTAGAATATAAAATGATAAAAGACAATAGATATACATATATCATGTTTCAATAAGTTTATTTGTGGTAATCTTTAGAACAATCAAGTTTCTCATATTTGGAGAAACTAAATTCCTTTTATAAATAAAGTTTTTGCATTATATTTTTTCTCTCCATTTTTAATTACTGATATTATTCCTTTATCCTTTGTTACAAATATATCTTAACTGTAATATTTTATTGAATACCTTAATGCTTAACGTCAAGTATACAGACAATAAGCTACTAAGATGAATAATATTTTGTTCATATTTAGTTTTAATTTTCGATTGACTTTGAAATTACTCAAATATAGCAATTAACAGTTCAAGATTACTTTTCATTCCAAGAAGATTTAATAACGACTTGTATCTAATATTTCATGGGTAATATATAATCTCTAGTTATGTATTCAAGTTATTCTTCTGGAGAACATGACATTCAATCGCATTTGCATATATCCATTTAAAATTAATGCATACTTAATTACGTTGAATTATATCTCCAGAAAGTCAGAAAATAATTCAATATTTTCAACAGTGCGTAATTCCCGAATAATTAAAGTCATGTGGAAACGAAAATATTGATTATATATTTCATTTCAAGATTGCTTTCAATACGGTCATTTATTTTAGTTTACAGTACTTAGAATTTTGATTCATATAAACAAGAAGGAGCATAAATATTTATTTAATAGCCGAAAAGTACAATTGCATTTTTACCAAATTGTATATTTTAAAGCTAAAAATAATTTTTTCCTATCGGCTGTACATGGTTGGATCATTAAAAGAGTAAAGCGAATATATTGATCTTTTTTTATTGAAATTTTAAATTTAACAACATAAATTGCTGTCATTCATAAAACATAAACGATGTTTTCTGATAATTTAGCTGATTCTTTTTGATCGCCATATTGTTTTGTACTTTCGTTTTATTAAATTTTAGAAAACACACAAGTCCCATTGTACAGCCATACATGACAATAAAATGCAGTATAAAAATGAACATACATGAAGTAAATACATGAAGTAAATATGCAACATAAAAAATAAATAATAGCTTATATGAAGGAAATAAATGTATGTTTTGTATTGTTTTTAAGTTTCTGAGGGTTATTGCACATATAAATTACATATTGTTTAAAATAGATGCATGGTTTGTGTGATATATGGGTATTTTCGTTTATTTTAATATAATGCAAATTTTCATTCATGGTAGCACTGCGCTTGAAACGTGTAATTTATAAAAGAAATTACTTTCCTTAAGAGAGAGTTAATTGTTTATTTACATGATTATTTATGAATAATTCAACATATGGGAAATACTGAAATGAATGGTAAAAATCTGACGTCTGCAATATGGATTTCGGTAAAAATGAGCAAATTTTGATATTCCAGGAAAGCAGAAAAAGTTAATAAATAATAACTTATTAATAGGTAAATAAATATTAAATTTATTAACAAATATTAATTAAAATATTAATGTTCCAATGTCTTAATCTTGATGAAAACCAATCGAATTATTGATTTCACGAATTAATTCAAGCACATTAAATTCAATCGAAATCTCTTGATTCTTGTAGGAAATATCGGTCTACCAGTGGAGCCCGTAAAAAGTCACATAACTTAACAATGGCTCGTCATAAATTTTAAATAAATTAATTCTGATTCATTTACCGTTAAATATAATTTCAAAACATTCCATAATAAAGTGACTTATGCACATGCCACTTATTCATGATTTAAGCTTTTTTTATATACACTATAGCAGTATTTCTCACCATTTTATTTATTACTCGTGGTTCACTTATAAATTTTATTTGCTTTTGTGGCTCCCTTCTTTCTGTACCTTAAACTTTGTTTCAGTTTGGAATAGAGTGTTTTCTGACTACAGAAGTTTCTATGAGGCCCCCAAAATATTCCATGGCGCCCAAACTGCAGCACTATATTGTTACGACGTACGCTTTGGAATCGTTGGCGTCCTCTCAAGATACAAGAATGAGTTAAAATTTCTAAATAACTAACATGTTTATTTTAGAAGCACATAATTAACAGGAACGCTATATAGCAAATAGCTCGATAGTTATCTCACATGATCACTAATGAACTGTCAGGTACAGTACAGAAGGATGTAAATGCTGCACTAATTTCATAAAACAGTCAATACTATTCTCAAAACATTGACATATCTCACAATTGAATGCAGTTCGTATCACATAACTGCTGCTCTAACTGAGCAATGACTCTTTTATATACTCTCTGTAAAAAATTCCAGAAGGGGCTTATATCTCCCAGAATATTCATTATTTCGAGAAAACTCTCGAACCATTAAAATGTCGCCAAAAGCGCCAAATCTGGCAAGTCTTCCATACATGTTCAAATATAGCAGCCTTGCATTGGCGTATTAAGACTGGCTGCCTGTAATGATGTTTTTCCCTTCTGGTTCTCGAAAGAACCTCCGATGAAGGCATTTTAGATGCTAGTAACAATATGAACAAAGGTGTACGGGCAACTTCCCCTCCATAAACTATATCTAAAGTATTATTACAAAGTTGAGGTTGGTCTGTTACTACTATAGTAGCTCTAACCGTTAAGATTTCTGCTCTCAGAGCTTATGAAACCAAGCCTAAATGATGAAAAACAAACTTATATCCTGTTTATTCCACCAGATTTCACAGGTGGTACAACATATTCGAACAGGTAGTGTTCTATAAACTTTAGATTTGCCCGGACTGGCATCTGGCTAATGGATTTTTATTCATCACCTCATACACTGCTTTGCTTTTCTACTATTCTACAGTTTTATTACTGCAAGCCTTAAAAAACCTCATTCAACGATTGGCATTACCACAGCTGACCATGGTGACTGTTAGAGCATTCAAACCCATGTTTCTCAGTTCTCGCTAAACAATATCAACTTCACATCAAGGGAAACTTTGGAACCTCCAAGTGTGTTGTTATCAAGTACATACAATTACTTCGAATCATACATTTCAACATTATTTCGTTTTTGTGAACCATTTTATTCGGCCTACCACTATGTATTTGGTCGGTTTTTGTTTCTGGGTATCTTAACATTACAATAATATCGCGTCCAGTTTATCAAAGCAGCCGCGTGCAAAGTGTTAACTTTGCTGATGTGAAGAACTTGCATGTTATATATGCTGATTTAGTTGTTAACTCGATCATTGTTGTTACCTTTGTTTGATGTACTTACCATTTTTTTGTTTCAATAACGAAGTTTGTCATCTTTATATTTGTTTATTGTAATAAGGTAAACTTGTCCTTATCAAAATTACCACTATAGGACTTACCTATGATGCCGTCGCTAGGGGTGGAGCATGTAAGCTCCTGGTTCTCAAACCGGAGAGACCAACACACAAAATATAAATAAATACACTTGACTTAATTGATCAATTTATTTTAATATTTTGAGTTATAGATATCCATTGTATCTTGATTAATGATACTATTATTAAATCTATTATTATAAGACATATAACACTGACAATATTTCATTAATACATATTTACACACATAATAAAATTGACATATATTTTTAAAACAGTTTCTGACAATATTTCATTAATACATATTTACACACATAATAAAATTGACATATATTTTTAAAACAGTTTCTTTTAAGCAATCGACACTCAAAATAGTTCTTTTAGTTCAATATCTAAGAACTCGTTAATATAATCTACTCTTACGAACTGATTGTTCCTTATTTGAATAATCGATAAAAGTGTGCCTTCCGTGCTAATTAGTGACATATTGAAACATAATTTACCTCTACTCTTTTGTGTTAAGTACTTATTCGTGCAATCTCAGTGATGTACAAAACTGTTGCACATCTCATAACTGCAACAAGCTTCCATTTTATCGCTCACATTCGATATACTTTTTTTCACAAAAACCAAGAAACATGATGTTAGCTCGTTCGAAAATTTGAAGTCGACTGAACTTTTTGGAATACGGCTTTGGGGCGCTTTTTTCTTTCCCCCATTGGTTTCCTACCACATCTGCCATTCGTTGTTGACGCAGAAGGGGATGACCACTGTTTATGTATGCATGTGTTGTCATTGGTTCCCTCTGCAGCATTTAGATAGTTCATTATCTTTCCTGGCATTTGTAATTGGGGTGGAAACATGTAATACAAATATTGTGTCACATTTATTATATACAATTAGGATTGTTTTTATATTGGAGACTCTGTCTCTTAGTTTTAATACGAGTTTTTTATGTTAGCAAGTTGCTGAGTCCCGTCTTGGCTTAGACGATGATAGTGTGATGGTGTCCGTTTGATTTTGACCTTTGTTTCGTTTCTATCGATTTTGCCATTGTCCGTTCCCTCGGCGATCTGTGTCACGTGATATCGTTGCACGGGCTAGGGGGGAGGTCGGACTTGGTGGCATGGTCCGACCTGAGGGGTCGGCAATGCTGCCACCGCTAGGTTTGCCACAGCAGGATTGGGCCAATAGTCACGCATGGACCAGGGGCTTGATTTTGTTATCGCGATGATTGATCATCACACCGTAAGCTTTCGGGCGAGGTAGATTTATTTGTGCTTATTAAAGCAGTCGAAGTAGTATATAAATTTCCCGAGATCGCTTGTTGAAATGATGCACAATAATAGTCCCTGAGTTCTTCTGTGTGGCATGAATGTTTGTGATGAACACAAGACAGAGAGTACTTCCTTCAAAATTTGTTTTAGTCATTCTGATAACAATGACCGACTCCACTCTGCTCGTTTTGCAAATAATTTTTGAAGAAGGTACTTGGTAAAGCTCTTACATACCTCCACAAGCAGTTTGAAAATTACTGATATTTCTCAAAATCCAAATAGCTCCATACATTCGTAAGATATCGTCTCCAGTCTCACTGACACACACATACGCATCATTTCAACAACGTTTGATTCGTGTTTAAGGATGCTTGAAACGTGCTCTCCCGTCGAAAACTCGATTTCGAATTTTCGACCCCCTCACAATGCTTTCCTTATATTTTATACTATGTATATAAGGAAAGTAATAAATCAGTGTAAAGGTTTGGGGGACCTACTTTTTAGGTTTCTACATCCAATGAAAATAAAAAATGCATTTTTTATATAATGGATAATACTTCATAAAATTTTCATGTTAAATTCAAAAGCATATTAAACGTTAAAGCAGAATCAATTTTTTTATTAATTGGACAAGAGATGAATAAAATATTACTTTACATAATTATTTAAAAACTCGTTTCAATGGATATATTCAAGATTATTTTTTTTAAAGTATGGGTTGAATTACATTTCCAAACATGGTGATAAGCATTTTTTAAATGCACTGATTTTCCACTTTCTATAGAATGTGTTTTTTAACAAGTTTACCTTTAAACTTTTAATTCAATTTTAATGGATATGACTAAAATAGTTCAAATTATAGTTTTCACAACCTAAATTTTATTCTCATTACAATACATCGCCAATGTGACAGAGACGTATATTGATGGTTTTAAAACATCAGAACTCTCAAATTGTAATGGTTTTACATGACAGGTTCTGAACAACTTTGAAAGGAAAAAGCAGTTCTGAGTGGTGAGCGTCTGTTTGTATGAAAGACTGCGGGTACGAAATATCTAAAAAATGATTAAAAGAAATTTTGGTACTTGCACTTACGATCATGTACATAACACACCTGTCAATTTTACGGAAAATCACATCATGTAAATGCAAAAAGTTTACAAACAATTCATTCCTTTCGAAAATTTTACAAAAGTTTCATTCCATTTCGAATAAGAACACGATACCATGAAATATAATTATAATAATCTATATCTGCACTATAAGAATTCTGCAAACTCTGTTCATTTTTTTTCCACTATTTTATTGATAATTTCATCAAACTGATAAAAAAAGTCAGTTAATTACAGGCATTCATAATTATCTCTCTCTCTGTATATATATACATATATATATATATATATATATATATATATATATATATATATATATATATATATATATATATATATATATATATTAATATATATATATAATATATATATTAATATATATATATATATAATATATATATATGTATAAACTAGGGGGCCTTGCCCCCTCGCTACGCTTTGTCTGTCCCCTTCAGTTCGGGAGGCTTCGCCTCCTACTCTCTGCGCTCCACGAGTTCGCTTCATACCTATCTCCCCTAAAAATTATACTTTCAAAAATATCTTTTACTATTCCTTTCAATTTTCCACCGGAGGTAAAAGCGGGGATTTTTCTTAGCCCATGAAATCCAAAAACTGAATTTCTTGATCCTTAGCTCGCTTCAAGAGCTATTTCATGCCCAAATATAGTTTAAATCGATAAACAATTTATTTCATCGTATTACCCTATATTTTCTCTAAGAATGTACTATATTTCATATTTTTGTATGCTACAGTTTTTGCGGTACCAGACAGAGAAATTGCTAGACGTGCGGATACGAGAAAAAAATTCTTTAAAAATGCATAAAAAGTGAAATATATCAAAAACTACATTGACATTAAAAAAAGAGGCTCCGTCCTGCAAAAATTCATCCATGTAGGTACCTGCCTGCAAAAATTATTGGTCTTGCTATTGTCAGTCTATCCAGGACGCGAACTAGCAGCTCAAATATGTTGTCTTTGATTTTGACATTAAATATTTCTTAAACTACAATATATATCGAAAAATGGTTTATTTCAGCTAAGCTTTTTCTATAAGTGTACCAAATTTCATATTTTTATATGCAATAGTTTTTGCGGTAACAGTAAAATAATTTAAATTTTAGATATCCTTACTATTCTACTAAACTGGACAAAACACTTTGGCTTTTTATATGTCTCTGGGATTAAACCAAATTACTCTTACGATGTTTAGTCTGCTGTATATAAAATTAACCATTAAAACGCCAGATCAACTCTAGTTTTTGAAATGTCTATAAAACTACATTTACACCTTCGTGTATGCATACCCTATACGATATGCATACCGTATACATATATCCTTATATATGAAATTCGCTACATGCACTGTGTTCTGGAGCATATTTCATTAATAGTCGGCTTACAGAGATGTCGGCTTACAGTGATATTCGAGGATTGTGATGTATGTTCTGATAAAACGTTTCCTAGTTGTAGTGCCTGCAACAACCGTAGTAAGCCGGGAAAATGTCCAGGAGAGTGGGTAAAAAGTGCATTTTCAATCACATGTTTCACGCTAGGCTCTCGTGAAGGTCGGACGGTCTGGGTCTCAACAACAAAACGAGGCTCTCGTAGCATTCTTATAGCAATACAAGAGGGATTCTACAAGTAGCGCAGAATATCCATTTATACTCACCTTCACCCTTCTCTCCGTATTTTAAATATAAAAGCTACTCCACACTTTTAACATTCTCATATGAAGTAAAGGGAAAATAATGTTTTCACGATAAGGTAGGCAATTAAGGCGATGAGTAAAACAAATCCACGAGAAAAAAGTTCAGAATTTTACAACCAAAGGTGTTTGTGTTGTATGTTACATATTTCGAGGCCGAATTATAATAAATAAGCATACTCTTTGCTCCGCTTGATATCCAAAGTTTCCCACAGCATAATATCAACGAAAAATAAAAATTTGTACGGAAACATATAACGCGTTCAGATGTTATGTTTCTAACGTGTTGTGTGAAGCTTTCTGACAAACTATGAATGTTTCGTTAATAATCATTCGAATTATAATAATTGTAGATGGTCTACACGATCACCTGATTTAAATCCCTAGGACAACTGGTTCCGTGACTAACTAAAATAAAATTTTATCGATGGCGCATTCAAATTTGAATAGTTTTAGAGGGTCTATATGATTACAAGTAGGGGATTAGGGAGAGTTCAGCGGCACTTCAGAGGCGGTGAATCCCTATACTTTAACATGGGGAACCCTCCGAGGCCAGAAAATGAGTGCATCAACAGAGGCGGTGGTAAAGTCCCATGCTTTAACATAGGGGTTCTCAGAAGTCGGTGTGAGGCAGCACAGTTCCATAAGGTGACGTCACAGAAGAGAGTGGAGTTTATGACGTATATTGTTTTTTCTTTTTTTTTTTTTGTTTTTACTAACAAAATTTCGTAAATACAAGTTTTTTTTTTCTTATATTTTTTCGCAAATGTAAGTTTTTTACTTTTCAAAAACCACACTTGTGCCGTTTTCTCTATGGAAATTAACATAGGTTTTCACACTTGTGCTATTTTTTAACGTTTTTTCACAAAAAACATACTTTTTACTAACAAAATTTCGTAAATGCAAGTTTTTTTCTTATATTTTTTTCGCAAATGTAAGTTTTTTACTTTTCAAAAACCACACTTGTGCCGTTTTCTCTATGGAAATTAACATAGGTTTTCGCACTTGTGCTATTTTTTAACGTTTTTTCACAAAAACGCGATTTTTACTAACAAAATTTCGTAAATGCAAGTTTTTTTCTTATATTTTTTCGCAAATGTAAGTTTTTTACTTTTCAAAAACCGCACTTGTGCTGTTTTCTCTATGGAAATTAACATAGGTTTTCACACTTGTGCTATTTTTTAACGTTTTTTCACAAAAACGCGATTTTTACTAACAAAATTTCGTAAATGCAAGTTTTTTTCTTATATTTTTTCGCAAATGTAAGTTTTTTACTTTTCAAAAACCGCACTTGTGCTGTTTTCTCTATGGAATTTAACATAGGTTTTCGCACTTGTGCTATTTTTTAACGTTTTTTCACAAAAACATACTTTTTACTTGTAAAAAACTAACAAAAACGCGTTTTTAAAGTAGCAGAATCGCGTGAATTGGTGTTTTAAAGTAGTAGAATCGCGTGAATTGGTGTTTTAAAGTAGCAGAATCGCGTGAATTGGTGTTTTAAAGTAGCAGAATCGCGTGAATTGGTGTTTCAAAGTAGCAGAATTTCGGGAATCTCGGGAATCTCGGGAATCTCGAGAATCTCGGGAATCTCGAGAATCTCGGGAATCTCGGGGATTGGGTGTATGGGAGGGGGTATGTTTCCCCAATCCTTTCGTCTTGGATTTCAAAATTTAAATGCAGTAATGTCTCTTTAAGAAATTAGATGCTGTTAGAAAAAATATATTATTTTTTTATTGTGGTCCCACCTCCACCCGGTGTATAGGATACACCGCCACAATTTCTATTTTTTTTTTTCTTTTTTTTCCTTCTTTTTTTTCCTTCTTTCTCTTTTTCCTTTTATTATTTTTTTATTTTAAAGTGTCCGTAGGCATAACTTGTAATGCCGTCCTCAAGTAAATATCTTTTGTCATCAATGGGTGACAAAGCCACCTTGTTCTGGCATACAGTGAATAGTTTATGATGGCTACTATCAATTCTAATCTGTTCTTCCATGGTAGGTCTAACACTCAACAGGCATTGTCTATAGTCATTGTGTGTAATTTTCCGTGCAACCACATGTGTAGAAACACCTTTAGCTCTTTTCTTTTCTCCAGCAGCTGATAGAATAGAGTACATTTTAGGTCTAAGTCCTATAAACTCTTGAATGGGGGTTGAATTCAGTTCATCTTTAAAATATCCAATACGCTTTTTATTGTCTTCACTGAAGAGGGGATGATCCTTGGGATAGTCAGAAAAATCATACAGGTGTTTATGTTGGTTCATATCTTCATAAATATCAGCAGTTTGGATTTCATAAGCCAATGAATCAGTATCGGTGAAGAGAAGCGAAGCTTTTTCACCATATTGACTTTTAATATGTTTATAATGAAACTCATACATCAGGAGTTTAGATAACTCCAAGATAGCAAAGCCAACGTATATAGGCCGGTTCATTAAAATGCAATTCCTTACACGTTCAACACCCACCAGATCTTCGCTAAAAATCCTGATAGCTCTAAAAGCTGGAGATGCCACCACCTTCAGGGCCCGCTTTGAAGAATTCACTAGTTCAATATTCACTCGATTTCGAAGATTCTCCATCGTTTTTCCAAACACAGCGTTATTAAGCAATTTAAAAAAGTCTTTCTCAAAATTAGTTTTTGCCTTTTTTCTTTCTTCTGTGTTAAATTGGATGTATTTCTCCAACCAGGGCTTCTGATTAAATTTTAAGGTCTTGTGAATTTTCTTGAGTCTTAAACCTAATGATAGGTATAGCTGAAGGTTACGATAGTGAACAATATAATGTTTC
Source organism: Amaurobius ferox (assembly GCA_951213105.1). Classification (NCBI taxonomy): domain Eukaryota; kingdom Metazoa; phylum Arthropoda; class Arachnida; order Araneae; family Amaurobiidae; genus Amaurobius; species Amaurobius ferox. The sequence continues at coordinate 37,790,378 of OX578143.1, forward strand.
TTGTCATGCAGATTGGGTACCAATTTCGTAGTACTAACAAAATGTCCATGATGTAATTGTTGAACCAGTCGTTCAGCATAGGGGGATAGCATTTCTCGTTCAATCTTCACCCTTTCAGGGGCTAGAGGGTATTCATTATGGTAATCATGTAAGGATTCAGGATACTCCAGATCCACTTCAAATATATACCCCTCTTGGGCATTATCCTTTAGACTCATTATCCAGGATTCAATCAAATTTTCTGTAGATATCCATTCAAATCCACCATAGGGCAATGGTTGAGACATGGCCCAACCATATAGGTTATTAGCATCAAGATAGATAATGTGCTTATCAGGCTTAGTAGAATCGTAATTTTCCAAATAACGATTATTAGCCTCGGATCTACGCTGGCTAATCATACATATGCCACCGCGGATTCCACGTTCTATAAACAGTAACATATTTTCATCTGTGAGTAGTTCTAAGGTTTGCTCAGTCATTTTTAAAGAGGCCTGCCAAGCCAGTCCAGGGGCGGTCATCATATGGGCGGCATCTAAATCATAGTTCTTCTTGCAAATTTTTCGAAAATTCTCAAATACATCGGCTAACAGTAGCACATCTGTTTTCACATACAGGTCGTGATAGTCTCCCAAGTTCTTTATGTTGAAGGTATCCCATACAGTTTGGGCATGCCGATAATCTTCACTCTTAATATCTTCTCCTTTAATATCATTATGAAATGCAGAAGGGGGAGGGAGTACATTTTCATCAAATTTTTGAAAGGATGTCATATAGCTATAGGGATATACTCCTTTCCTAATAAGAGCATTCTGTTGTACTATATCAGGGAAATGTTCTCTGAGAACATGAAATTCACTCAAGTCTAAATTGGAAACTAGCTTTTCCAGGGAAGCATTCAGAAACTGTAGGCTATCAATAAATTGTAAACAGACACGGGGCCCCTCTTTCTTTGAAATCTTAAAAGATATGTATTTTTCAATATTAGTGGCAATCACATCAATTTTATGGTCTTGCAATTTTCCAAAACTCAGCATAATATGATGAGAGTCATAATTTTTTAAATTATGAAACACTACAGGAATATTAATACTTTGCCTATAGTTAAGATTACAGGCATTATGCAGGGCACCTCTATAGGCTCCAGTCACGTGATTGTGATCACGCACACGATCTGTTTTCAGTTCACGATGGCACACGTTACAATGGGTAGCTCTTTCAAAGTCAACTTCATTCTCTTTAGTCATTCGTAGTGGTTTAACATAACGTAATTTTTCTCCAAGATACTGTTTCTCCATTATCAAGTTGTTAAGAAAATGATTCACAGGGTCGATACCTCGATACACAGTAGCTTGTTTCAGGCATTTTCCATCAGGCCCTATAATAATATAAGCATATCCACAAGGTTCATGAATTGCTAGTCTATGCGTGTAAGATCTAATATTCGAGGGTTTAGTAGTGTCTTCTTTAACGATCAAGGCTTCAAAGTCAGCATAAATGATGAAAGGGATAGAATGCTGATACTGTTTGTTCGTGAATTGGAGATATTTCTGATCTTCCGAGGGCATTTTAATGCGCTGAGGTGCATGTTCTTTACAATATTGAGCATGATCTTGCAAAAGATCGTCTCTGCTGTAACGATGTAAACATCTATAACATATATATTGGACTCCATTGTGCTTAGTTATATCTCCCAGCAAGCGTGACATATTCCTTATGAGAGTATAGTGTTGCTTATCTTCATCACTAATCAGCAGGAGATTCACACAGTCTTCATCTTCACGTTTGGATATATGCAAAGGAAAAATATCTTCATCTTCGTATCCATATACATTTATTCGTATATTATTCAATTTTTCAATCTGAGGAATCTTCACAACTGAGATAGGGTATTGAATATCTCCAAGTTTAATGTCATTTTCAAAACTTTTATAATGTGACACTCTTTCAGGCTTATATTCACGGGATATATAGTATTTGTGGGCTAATAGGCACCACACCAGGCATTTCTCGTCTTCATTTCGAATATTGAGTAAAGCTTTCTTGGCTGCAAGTTTTGTTGGCAAGGGTATATAGCTAGAAGCTGCAAGAGGCTTATACTTTGCACAGAAAACATCTATCTTTCGCATCTTTTGTAAAGTCCATCCAGAGCCTCGGCTGACAAATTCTTCGAATAACTTCAAGATTTGTGAAAAAGCTTCTTCAGCATTGTTGGGAGGGGTATCATCACGAAGTTCTGTCACAACATCTGTTCTAAAATATGAGCTGGATACCTGTTGGTCATTTGCAACGTCACGAATAAATTGCACATCCGCAATAAGATACCACTTAATAGATCTGTATGCATCAAGTTCGTCTTTTAATATCTTCAATAGCTGAGGGCGAATTTCATCAAAACATAGCATAAGATCCTTCTCTACACTTTCAGTGGGTTCCAGAGTGTGTACAGAGAATACATCTAAACCCTTCTTCTTCTTCGCTGCAATCTTGGGGCGTTTATTAGAAGTTGAGGCTAAAGCAGGAGCTTTTCTCTTTTTAGAACCATGTTCAATACGCTGATGGCGCAGGGCATCACTTTTCTTGCTGAATATAAGTTCACAATGCATGCATTTCACACCATCCTTCAGATGAAGTAACAGGTGGCGCTTCAGGTTATCTCGTCTAGTAAACTGTATGGAGCATTGAGTGCATTCAAACACTTTAACGGGAGAATGCGTATTCGCATGTCTAGCCAAGTCTTCCTTACGAACAAATGCACGTTCGCATACCTTGCATCGATAAGTCAAGGCATCATCGTTAGAATGAATCTTCATATGTCTTGCTAAGGCATCTTTTCTGGAAAAGTGCTTATTACAAGATAAACACACCTGCAAGAGATAAAAAAATACAAGACTTTAGTATAAACACGCTATTCTCGGTAACAATGTAATACATTTCAGATGTATATATATCATTACAGATGTATATAAAGTAATTGCTAACCCATTATACTATCCCCATTAGAAATAATAAAATTCCTGGATTAAAGAATATATCCATATAAGAATATATCCATACAGGACATTTCATGTAAGATCCCCAAGACATTTCATTAAATTCATAAAAACACTCATTAAAAAAGTTGTTACGCATCATAAAAATACAAAGTTTAATAAAATAATAGAATAAAATCACATTAAAACAAGTACTTACATGTCCAATCCTGTTCAAAGAGGGTGTATTACGCATAGGAACGTCAGTAACGGTAGGGATAGTACCTCCGATATTACTTTCTAAGGCAAACATACTCGCAGAAGAACTTGAAACACGACTTAACAGCACGAAACTCACAACAGAAATGATAAAATCGCTGCTTAAAGACCACCTACATCCATTCATAAAAAATAGTTCCTGGTGTATCCTTCCGCCAAGGTCACCCCAAGGTTATTCCTAAAGAGTTCTTGATGTATCCATCCGCCAAGGGTATGTCAAGGTCACGTGATAGTTATATCACGGTTACCGCTAGATTTACAACACGCGAATGTAATTATGCACACATCCGATAAAAAATAAACAATTCGTTCAACATCGCAATCGATTATATCCTTTTTAATAATCGTAATCGATATATTAAATAAATTCACATCTTTAAAAAATAATAGATTTTAATAAAATAATGAAAGAAAATCCATTTGCGAGACCCCTTAAAACCTCCAATCGTTATGCAATACAACAACGCGCAAACCTAAAAACCCCGAATAACATATACTCCTCTCTCCCCCTCCCTCCCCGAGACACCAACACTCACTTCCCCATACACTAAACGTAACCCATAGCAACCGGAATCCATAATAAAACATTCACCTTCACCCCCAACGTACATCCAAATACACAGTCATTCAACGTGAAACCCGTATTTTTACAGCAAAAATCACTTTACAGGGATTCATAGAACAAAAAATCATAAAAAATCAACAAATTCACCCAGAAACTAGCTAAAACCCTCAAATTACTTATAATTATCGTCTACATATGCTATATAACCATTTACAACCTTAAAAAGGTGAGTATGCTAGTAGATAAGAAAGGGGCGTTCTGCGACAAAGGCTCAGCGATGCTCAGCGCTCAGCAAAATGGCCGCCATCTTGGATTTTCGTAATCCTGGACGGGGGTGTAAAAGGGGGGGGGAGAATGAAAAAAAGTGGGGGTAAAAATTTTGGAGAAACTTTTTGTCGGGTGGCAACGATGTCGTAGTCTTGTACGAGGGGTTGAGGGGGAAATAAATTTTTTGGAATGAGATTTTTTCTAAGTAGGGTAGAGACTTTTTTCAGGTTGGCAACACCTACGCCTCTGCAACGAAGGCGGAGCAGTACCATCAGCGCCCCCTAGCGGCCTAAAGGGATACTAGTAGGGAAATTAGGAATTTTGAGAAAATTAATAAAAAATTGAGTTTTTAAAATTTTTTAAAAACTTTTTTAATTTTATCAAAATATTACATAGAGGATACTTTCTGGAAATACCAAAAAATATTTATTTTTTCTTTCCAGAAACTATTTTTAGGCGGCATTGCTCTAACCGCATTCTGGCGAACCCACCTTCCTTATCTACTAGCATACTCACCTTTTTAAGGTTGTAAATGGTTATATAGCATATGTAGACGATAATTATAAGTAATTTGAGGGTTTTAGCTAGTTTCTGGGTGAATTTGTTGATTTTTTATGATTTTTTGTTCTATGAATCCCTGTAAAGTGATTTTTGCTGTAAAAATACGGGTTTCACGTTGAATGACTGTGTATTTGGATGTACGTTGGGGGTGAAGGTGAATGTTTTATTATGGATTCCGGTTGCTATGGGTTACGTTTAGTGTATGGGGAAGTGAGTGTTGGTGTCTCGGGGAGGGAGGGGGAGAGAGGAGTATATGTTATTCGGGGTTTTTAGGTTTGCGCGTTGTTGTATTGCATAACGATTGGAGGTTTTAAGGGGTCTCGCAAATGGATTTTCTTTCATTATTTTATTAAAATCTATTATTTTTTAAAGATGTGAATTTATTTAATATATCGATTACGATTATTAAAAAGGATATAATCGATTGCGATGTTGAACGAATTGTTTATTTTTTATCGGATGTGTGCATAATTACATTCGCGTGTTGTAAATCTAGCGGTAACCGTGATATAACTATCACGTGACCTTGACATACCCTTGGCGGATGGATACATCAAGAACTCTTTAGGAATAACCTTGGGGTGACCTTGGCGGAAGGATACACCAGGAACTATTTTTTATGAATGGATGTAGGTGGTCTTTAAGCAGCGATTTTATCATTTCTGTTGTGAGTTTCGTGCTGTTAAGTCGTGTTTCAAGTTCTTCTGCGAGTATGTTTGCCTTAGAAAGTAATATCGGAGGTACTATCCCTACCGTTACTGACGTTCCTATGCGTAATACACCCTCTTTGAACAGGATTGGACATGTAAGTACTTGTTTTAATGTGATTTTATTCTATTATTTTATTAAACTTTGTATTTTTATGATGCGTAACAACTTTTTTAATGAGTGTTTTTATGAATTTAATGAAATGTCTTGGGGATCTTACATGAAATGTCCTGTATGGATATATTCTTATATGGATATATTCTTTAATCCAGGAATTTTATTATTTCTAATGGGGATAGTATAATGGGTTAGCAATTACTTTATATACATCTGTAATGATATATATACATCTGAAATGTATTACATTGTTACCGAGAATAGCGTGTTTATACTAAAGTCTTGTATTTTTTTTATCTCTTGCAGGTGTGTTTATCTTGTAATAAGCACTTTTCCAGAAAAGATGCCTTAGCAAGACATATGAAGATTCATTCTAACGATGATGCCTTGACTTATCGATGCAAGGTATGCGAACGTGCATTTGTTCGTAAGGAAGACTTGGCTAGACATGCGAATACGCATTCTCCCGTTAAAGTGTTTGAATGCACTCAATGCTCCATACAGTTTACTAGACGAGATAACCTGAAGCGCCACCTGTTACTTCATCTGAAGGATGGTGTGAAATGCATGCATTGTGAACTTATATTCAGCAAGAAAAGTGATGCCCTGCGCCATCAGCGTATTGAACATGGTTCTAAAAAGAGAAAAGCTCCTGCTTTAGCCTCAACTTCTAATAAACGCCCCAAGATTGCAGCGAAGAAGAAGAAGGGTTTAGATGTATTCTCTGTACACACTCTGGAACCCACTGAAAGTGTAGAGAAGGATCTTATGCTATGTTTTGATGAAATTCGCCCTCAGCTATTGAAGATATTAAAAGACGAACTTGATGCATACAGATCTATTAAGTGGTATCTTATTGCGGATGTGCAATTTATTCGTGACGTTGCAAATGACCAACAGGTATCCAGCTCATATTTTAGAACAGATGTTGTGACAGAACTTCGTGATGATACCCCTCCCAACAATGCTGAAGAAGCTTTTTCACAAATCTTGAAGTTATTCGAAGAATTTGTCAGCCGAGGCTCTGGATGGACTTTACAAAAGATGCGAAAGATAGATGTTTTCTGTGCAAAGTATAAGCCTCTTGCAGCTTCTAGCTATATACCCTTGCCAACAAAACTTGCAGCCAAGAAAGCTTTACTCAATATTCGAAATGAAGACGAGAAATGCCTGGTGTGGTGCCTATTAGCCCACAAATACTATATATCCCGTGAATATAAGCCTGAAAGAGTGTCACATTATAAAAGTTTTGAAAATGACATTAAACTTGGAGATATTCAATACCCTATCTCAGTTGTGAAGATTCCTCAGATTGAAAAATTGAATAATATACGAATAAATGTATATGGATACGAAGATGAAGATATTTTTCCTTTGCATATATCCAAACGTGAAGATGAAGACTGTGTGAATCTCCTGCTGATTAGTGATGAAGATAAGCAACACTATACTCTCATAAGGAATATGTCACGCTTGCTGGGAGATATAACTAAGCACAATGGAGTCCAATATATATGTTATAGATGTTTACATCGTTACAGCAGAGACGATCTTTTGCAAGATCATGCTCAATATTGTAAAGAACATGCACCTCAGCGCATTAAAATGCCCTCGGAAGATCAGAAATATCTCCAATTCACGAACAAACAGTATCAGCATTCTATCCCTTTCATCATTTATGCTGACTTTGAAGCCTTGATCGTTAAAGAAGACACTACTAAACCCTCGAATATTAGATCTTACACGCATAGACTAGCAATTCATGAACCTTGTGGATATGCTTATATTATTATAGGGCCTGATGGAAAATGCCTGAAACAAGCTACTGTGTATCGAGGTATCGACCCTGTGAATCATTTTCTTAACAACTTGATAATGGAGAAACAGTATCTTGGAGAAAAATTACGTTATGTTAAACCACTACGAATGACTAAAGAGAATGAAGTTGACTTTGAAAGAGCTACCCATTGTAACGTGTGCCATCGTGAACTGAAAACAGATCGTGTGCGTGATCACAATCACGTGACTGGAGCCTATAGAGGTGCCCTGCATAATGCCTGTAATCTTAACTATAGGCAAAGTATTAATATTCCTGTAGTGTTTCATAATTTAAAAAATTATGACTCTCATCATATTATGCTGAGTTTTGGAAAATTGCAAGACCATAAAATTGATGTGATTGCCACTAATATTGAAAAATACATATCTTTTAAGATTTCAAAGAAAGAGGGGCCCCGTGTCTGTTTACAATTTATTGATAGCCTACAGTTTCTGAATGCTTCCCTGGAAAAGCTAGTTTCCAATTTAGACTTGAGTGAATTTCATGTTCTCAGAGAACATTTCCCTGATATAGTACAACAGAATGCTCTTATTAGGAAAGGAGTATATCCCTATAGCTATATGACATCCTTTCAAAAATTTGATGAAAATGTACTCCCTCCCCCTTCTGCATTTCATAATGATATTAAAGGAGAAGATATTAAGAGTGAAGATTATCGGCATGCCCAAACTGTATGGGATACCTTCAACATAAAGAACTTGGGAGACTATCACGACCTGTATGTGAAAACAGATGTGCTACTGTTAGCCGATGTATTTGAGAATTTTCGAAAAATTTGCAAGAAGAACTATGATTTAGATGCCGCCCATATGATGACCGCCCCTGGACTGGCTTGGCAGGCCTCTTTAAAAATGACTGAGCAAACCTTAGAACTACTCACAGATGAAAATATGTTACTGTTTATAGAACGTGGAATCCGCGGTGGCATATGTATGATTAGCCAGCGTAGATCCGAGGCTAATAATCGTTATTTGGAAAATTACGATTCTACTAAGCCTGATAAGCACATTATCTATCTTGATGCTAATAACCTATATGGTTGGGCCATGTCTCAACCATTGCCCTATGGTGGATTTGAATGGATATCTACAGAAAATTTGATTGAATCCTGGATAATGAGTCTAAAGGATAATGCCCAAGAGGGGTATATATTTGAAGTGGATCTGGAGTATCCTGAATCCTTACATGATTACCATAATGAATACCCTCTAGCCCCTGAAAGGGTGAAGATTGAACGAGAAATGCTATCCCCCTATGCTGAACGACTGGTTCAACAATTACATCATGGACATTTTGTTAGTACTACGAAATTGGTACCCAATCTGCATGACAAGAAACATTATATTGTTCACTATCGTAACCTTCAGCTATACCTATCATTAGGTTTAAGACTCAAGAAAATTCACAAGACCTTAAAATTTAATCAGAAGCCCTGGTTGGAGAAATACATCCAATTTAACACAGAAGAAAGAAAAAAGGCAAAAACTAATTTTGAGAAAGACTTTTTTAAATTGCTTAATAACGCTGTGTTTGGAAAAACGATGGAGAATCTTCGAAATCGAGTGAATATTGAACTAGTGAATTCTTCAAAGCGGGCCCTGAAGGTGGTGGCATCTCCAGCTTTTAGAGCTATCAGGATTTTTAGCGAAGATCTGGTGGGTGTTGAACGTGTAAGGAATTGCATTTTAATGAACCGGCCTATATACGTTGGCTTTGCTATCTTGGAGTTATCTAAACTCCTGATGTATGAGTTTCATTATAAACATATTAAAAGTCAATATGGTGAAAAAGCTTCGCTTCTCTTCACCGATACTGATTCATTGGCTTATGAAATCCAAACTGCTGATATTTATGAAGATATGAACCAACATAAACACCTGTATGATTTTTCTGACTATCCCAAGGATCATCCCCTCTTCAGTGAAGACAATAAAAAGCGTATTGGATATTTTAAAGATGAACTGAATTCAACCCCCATTCAAGAGTTTATAGGACTTAGACCTAAAATGTACTCTATTCTATCAGCTGCTGGAGAAAAGAAAAGAGCTAAAGGTGTTTCTACACATGTGGTTGCACGGAAAATTACACACAATGACTATAGACAATGCCTGTTGAGTGTTAGACCTACCATGGAAGAACAGATTAGAATTGATAGTAGCCATCATAAACTATTCACTGTATGCCAGAACAAGGTGGCTTTGTCACCCATTGATGACAAAAGATATTTACTTGAGGACGGCATTACAAGTTATGCCTACGGACACTTTAAAATAAAAAAATAATAAAAGGAAAAAGAGAAAGAAGGAAAAAAAAGAAGGAAAAAAAAGAAAAAAAAAAAATAGAAATTGTGGCGGTGTATCCTATACACCGGGTGGAGGTGGGACCACAATAAAAAAATAATATATTTTTTCTAACAGCATCTAATTTCTTAAAGAGACATTACTGCATTTAAATTTTGAAATCCAAGACGAAAGGATTGGGGAAACATACCCCCTCCCATACACCCAATCCCCGAGATTCCCGAGATTCTCGAGATTCCCGAGATTCTCGAGATTCCCGAGATTCCCGAGATTCCCGAAATTCTGCTACTTTGAAACACCAATTCACGCGATTCTGCTACTTTAAAACACCAATTCACGCGATTCTGCTACTTTAAAACACCAATTCACGCGATTCTACTACTTTAAAACACCAATTCACGCGATTCTGCTACTTTAAAAACGCGTTTTTGTTAGTTTTTTACAAGTAAAAAGTATGTTTTTGTGAAAAAACGTTAAAAAATAGCACAAGTGCGAAAACCTATGTTAAATTCCATAGAGAAAACAGCACAAGTGCGGTTTTTGAAAAGTAAAAAACTTACATTTGCGAAAAAATATAAGAAAAAAACTTGCATTTACGAAATTTTGTTAGTAAAAATCGCGTTTTTGTGAAAAAACGTTAAAAAATAGCACAAGTGTGAAAACCTATGTTAATTTCCATAGAGAAAACAGCACAAGTGCGGTTTTTGAAAAGTAAAAAACTTACATTTGCGAAAAAATATAAGAAAAAAACTTGCATTTACGAAATTTTGTTAGTAAAAATCGCGTTTTTGTGAAAAAACGTTAAAAAATAGCACAAGTGCGAAAACCTATGTTAATTTCCATAGAGAAAACGGCACAAGTGTGGTTTTTGAAAAGTAAAAAACTTACATTTGCGAAAAAAATATAAGAAAAAAACTTGCATTTACGAAATTTTGTTAGTAAAAAGTATGTTTTTTGTGAAAAAACGTTAAAAAATAGCACAAGTGTGAAAACCTATGTTAATTTCCATAGAGAAAACGGCACAAGTGTGGTTTTTGAAAAGTAAAAAACTTACATTTGCGAAAAAATATAAGAAAAAAAAAACTTGTATTTACGAAATTTTGTTAGTAAAAACAAAAAAAAAAAAAAGAAAAAACAATATACGTCATAAACTCCACTCTCTTCTGTGACGTCACCTTATGGAACTGTGCTGCCTCACACCGACTTCTGAGAACCCCTATGTTAAAGCATGGGACTTTACCACCGCCTCTGTTGATGCACTCATTTTCTGGCCTCGGAGGGTTCCCCATGTTAAAGTATAGGGATTCACCGCCTCTGAAGTGCCGCTGAACTCTCCCTAATCCCCTACTATTACATGATTTAAATCCCTGGAACAATTGGTTATGTGACTAACTAAAATATAATTTGATCGATGGCGCATTCAGATTTAAATAGCTTTAGATTGTCTACATCATAGGTTCTCAACGTGGGCGATAACGCCCCCTTGTGGGCGTTTGAGACTTTCAAGGGGTCAGTAGAAGACCCAGAGAAAATTAGGAGGCGTTGAAATGGTACGGAGGGGCGGTGGGCAGATTAAAAAGATATAGTTTAAAAAAGACAAAAAAAAAAACACGCTAATCACGTACTAACTAAAGGTAAAAATTTTCAAAACTTCCAATTTCACGTGAAATATCTCATATATAAATACAGGTAAAGTTAACAAAAGCCTGTTAATAAAAAATAGCAAAAAATATGCTTGTAGCAATTCAGTTATAACAAGTTTTTGTTAACTAACGTGATTTTTGCAATCCTGCAAGAATTGAGAGTATTATCTGTTCTTGTTTTAACGCGCGCTCTGCTCCCGCATCACAATTGCCCCCGCGCTTTACTTCGGCGCCAGGTGTTATAAACGAGTCACTGCATGTTTATCTTATTCCTGTCGATGCGTTTTATATGTCTCCAACCTATATAAAGGCAGTGATTATTCATTTTATTTTCATTAGCATTATCGCGCGCAATTGATGACAGGGTTTTAAAAGTACACTAATACCACTCACGTATCTGTAAAGTAAAAACCATGTCGGAAGCAAAAAAGAAGAGGCGGCAGTATAGTGTGGAATATATAAAGTACGGATTTATCGAGAATCCCAAAAATCCATCATCGCCAATGTGCCTTATTTGTCAAAAAAATTTCCAAATGAAGCGATGAAGCCTTCTAGGCTTCAAGATCATTTTAATAAAATACACCCGGATAAAAAAGACAAAGATGTGACCTATTTTCAAGACATGAAAAAGAAGTACGAAATTCAGCCAACTGTATCAAAACTTCTTTCATCAGCTTCTAAGCAAGACGATGACGGACTTCGAGCTTCGTACAATATCTCATTGTTGATTGCTAAAATATGCAAACCACATACTATTGGGGAATATTTAATTTTACCAGTAGTAAATGATGTAATAACCACTGTGCTCCATAAACCAGCTGCTGATATTATCCGAAAAATTCCTTTGAGCAATAGTTCTGTGCAAAAACGAATTTATGAGATGGCTGAAAACATTGAGGAAACATTGTGCAATCATCTGCAGACTTGTCAATTTTCAATTCAGCTGGATGAGTCCACTTGTCAACCATTGAAGCATTGTTATTGTCATACGTGAGGTTTATCAAAGAAGAGAAAATATGTCAAGAACTATTGTTTGCTACGAATTTGGAAACAAATACAAAAGGAGAAACCATATTTAATACACTGGAAAAGTTTTGTGACGAAAAGGAAATTCCATTTAATAATATTTGTCAGTTGCTACGGATGGCGTACCGGCTATGACAGGGCGTCACAAAGACTTCCTAGCGTGCTTAAAAATAAAGTTCCTCACGTGCTTCCTGTGCATTGCTTAATTCATCGACAGCATTTGGTTGTGACAAATGTGAGTGAACGCCTCAATACATCACTGCAATATGTTATCAGAGCAGTTAATAAAATCAGAAGTAACTCGTTGAATGACAGATTATTTAGTCAGCTTTGCATTGCCAATGATGAAGATTTCAACCGATTTCTGCTTCACCGATTGCTGCGTGCGGTAGCTGTCAAAAGGTACTTGTTTGACTCGATTTTACAATCTGTTTGGATCTGTGATAGAGTTCCTAGGAAACAAAGACACGGAATAGCGCGACAACGTTATCTCATCAAAGAACGATATTGCGTACTTGACAGACCTGTATAAATTGTTTAATGATGTTAATCTCCAACTTCAAGGCGACGACTTAAACTTGATTAAGACAAAAAATAGCGTTGCTGCTTTCGTGTCCAAACTGCTATTATACAAAAGAAATATCGGCAGACGTGAACTCAATAACTTCTCAAATTTATCAGCAGTATCATTCAAGCACGACGACTTGCTTGTTTACTGTCAAAACTTGGAAAACCTCCACAGTGATTTCAAGGAACAATTCCAGGACATTTTCAATATGGACATACCAGACTGGGTTTTGGATCCTTTTTCAAATGTCAACACAGCAGGATCATCCCAGTTAGAAGAAGAACTAATAGAACTGACGACAAATGAGGAATTAAAAATTAAATTCAAGAATGGCTACCAAGAATTTTGGCTGCAGAAGCCGATGTTGCAACTGTACCCAGGATTATGGTCGATTGTTCAACGATTTCTGATAGCATTCTCATCTTCCTATTTAGCTGAACGTGGATTTAGTGCTGTAGCTACGTTGGTAACTAAAAAGAGAAATCGGCTCCATGTTACTGAACGCGGCGATTTACGGTTGTTTTTAAGTAAAATCGAGACTGATATTAACAAACTCCTTAAAATGCATCAAATTCAACCTTCTCATTAGATAAGTTTTAAATTCAATGTCTTTTGAATGTTAATAAAAATACTTTTCAATATAATTAAGTATATGTTTTAATTGTTCTCATTCAAACAGTCTTCTTTAAACTCAGGAATAGGATAGGGCCATATCTATCTTACGACTATAGTATATAATAATACACGTTTAAATATAATCGTGGCAATAGCTGTTTCAGATTCGCAAGTAAAAAAAAAAATTGGGGGGCATTAGGAAAAAAAATATTCTCAAAGTGGGCGGTGGGCAAAAAAAGGTTGAGAACCTATGGTCTACATGATCATGATTTAAATCCCCGGGACAAAATGTTTCCGTGACTAAATAAATATAATTTTATCGATGGAAAATTCGTACTTTGGCAGACTTCAAGAAAATCAAGGAAGGTTCAATTACGGAATGCAGTGGAGTACAAATGTTGTATTTTCACTCTAATCCAAAGAGCGCTTAAGTCATAATAAAAGATAAGTGACAGAATGATAAATAGGGCAGTGATCTTAGATCTGATTTGATACTTTGGCAGACATGAAAAGCACAATTACATAATATGGCAGAGATATAAGGAATTAAATGTAACAGTTCAAATCTGTATTCTCCACTATCATCATGCTATGCAAAATTTTGTAGCTCAATTCGAACAAATTCAATGATAATACATTTTTATTCGCCTGTAACATCCGTAACATACTATATAAAACGCCAATGATGGTGAAATTATGAACTTTTTTTTATTGTGGATTTTTTATACCTATCACTTGGATTGCTTATATTCTAAAATGTACTACTTTATGATTCGATATTCGCGCTCCACCCTCTGGTGTATTAAAACTTTAATTACCACCTCCCGGCATTGTGTAGCTCTTAAAATGTTGATTACGTTACAAACAATAACAAAAAATAAACTTTTACTCTTTTAGAGTTTTGGAAGTAAAAATTAAGGTCTAGAATCTTGTTTATTAATTTTGTCTTCCAAGTAAAAGGCACTGAAGAGAAATTTCAGCGAATAGTTATAATTTTATAATAAATTCAACAAAATTAATATTTGCACAACATATTTTTTATTTCTGCAAAAGGCATAGATAGTGTAATTTAATGCATATGTTCCGTATACCATATAAGAATATTTAATTGTTTTATATATCACTTTTACTTTATTTGCAAAACTTTGTCTATGTAAAGGGAAGTATTATCTAGAGCTGGGATCTTTATATTTACCCGTATTACATGCATTTTTTCATTGATGTTATTTACTCATTACATTTTTTCAATGAATTTATTATATCTACACACCTGCTAGCATATCTGTCAAATCCATTGAGCGAAACGGCTGAAATTTAGAACAGATTGTCCAATCGATGAACACTAGAGGACAATTGGTGGTTTGATTAAAATCAGAACAGAGAAAGGCGCTCAAAATTCCGCAAATCAAGAAACATAAAATTCTTATTTAAACTGTTACAGATATAACAAATTTATATAAATTTTTATTTCAGCGATGGCTCAGTTACAGAGGGGCTCACAGCAGGGCGCTTTTGGGGAGAGCTGACCCCTTGACCATTTTCGGCCGCACGTGCACCCAAGTTCATGGGAACTTTGGCCCAGCTGTAAAATATTAATTCTGGGGTGATAACCATCCCCCTGTCATAACAGCACCCAATAGCTGGATATAATTCTGGAATACCCAATCAAAATACCAGGGGCTTCAGTGGGGGAGCCAATAATAGACCTGGGGCGTAATTGTGTAGGAGGGCACATTTTCCGATGTCCGAGAGAGAGTTTTTGGAGAGAAGTTTTAGAGAAGACATGATATTTTGACTGCGAGGAGATAGGGCTTCAACCGACGGAGCAGATGCCGGACTCCCTTCGCCTACCGACTTGCTGACGAGCATTTCTTCGAGATACGGAGGTATGCCATGCATGTATTTTACATACTGTGTCGATGACACTATTTACCTTTCTCTCTCTCTCGCCGCATTGGTTTAGTCTTCATATTCAGGATATTTAGTTTTTGTGTAAACTAAAATAATTATATGTTTTAAAATGGGTAATTTTTGAAAGTCGTTCTTTTGCAACGGGATCAATATTGTGTAAGGAGATGATGTTTGATATTAATCATACTTATATTGGGATGTCAGTAGAATATTACATTGTTATTATAATCATTGTGTTGAATAAACATTGTTTTTTGTTTTAAATCATGCCCGCTGTCCTCATTTTCCATTAAATTGATTTATATGTATTGTTATTCGACACCGCCAATGTCGGGGATTGTTTTAATGGAAAATAATACTGATTTATGCGTTTTGGCCGAACGTATGATGTAAATCCACGCATCAAAAATGGTTCCGATGATCAGGATTCGAAATAAAAATAATTGATAAAATAACTGAAATTTTTTTTGTGAATAAAGTAAAATTAATGTGCGCGATAGGAAAATTTAAAATAACTTAAAATAAAATGAACTTGAAATAAAATAAAATTAACTTGAAATAAAATATAATTATCTTGAAATAAATTTAAAATAAAAACTTAAATTTTAAAATTAAATATTTAACGTAAGGAAATGAGGACATTTAAGAAAATAGATGTTGTCACAAGTGTCATGCCAAATGTATATGAAGTGCTTATTTAAGAAATGTTGTGTATATTTAAGAAAAATAATTATAGGATTTAAATATATTGAGTTGGGGGAGAAAAATCGGAGAAAATTAATAATGGATGGTAATATTTTTGGGAACTAAATTTTTGGAAATAAGATATGAGTAGGAGTATGATTTTATGTGTAAGAATTTTGAGTATCAATATTTGTATTTTTATGTTACATGAAAAGTATTGTATTGATGTAATCGGGTATTGTTCGTAGGGATAGAAATTTTGGATTAGAAAATTAAGGGAGAACTAAACAAATTTTAAAAATGACAGAAAGGGGTGACATGACGTTAACGCCTACAAGTAGGATCCCTGGGATTATATCCTTGTTAGGAGAACTGAGCGGAAGCGACGAGAACGAGACCTCCATGTTTTTCGAACAGATGGAATCATTAAGTGAATTAACAAATTGGAATGATTTAGAAAAATTAGCAATTGTTAAATCCCGTCTGCGCGGAAACGCAAAAAAATTCTACATCGGCTCAAATGATCTGCGTAGCAAAACATCTTTCGAGACTTCCAAACAAAAATTCCTAGATCTTTTCACCTCCGAACCAAATGTTACTACAAACCAAATTCTTTTTTTCAACTGCTAAACAAACAAAGGGAAAAAGTATTAAAGAACTTGGTCACAGAATTACAACATTAACCTTAAACTACGTAGGCGAAACACAAATTAAAGAACATACACACGCAATTATGGACAAACTTAGCCTAAGTAAATTTTTGGAGGCAGTTGAGCCCGAATATCCGAAGGAAATTGTAAAAAACACACCAAAAAGTTTTAGGGATGCAGTAAAAATCGCTCAAAATTTAGAAACTGCCAATCTTACAACAATAATACTTGATTTATATAACATCTCCCAGTATAGCGACATTCAAGCGCTTAAAAAAGCACAACAGGAATTTAACGCTAGCTTACTTGAAAAAATAACAGAAGAAATAAATCATATTAAAATCAGAGAAAACAAAATAATTCTCAGATAACGGACACATATTCATGCCATTTTTGCGGTAAACTTGGACATTTTATGCAGGATTGCTGGCATTACGTTAGAGAGAAAAATAAACAGACACAAATCTCATTACAAACCAAGAATAATTTTTCGCGGAGGCCAACAGAACATTATGCGAGGAGAAGATCCCCCATTCGTTACGGAACAAATTATGCGGAGAGAATCCCAAATACGGCATAAAACGGACCCCAGATAGATTTTACCCCTCACGTACCCAAGACTGTAGGGAGGGAAAGCGTGCTTATGTGGACGAAAATGTTAATGAACGAAGAATAGGAAGCCAGAAATATACATATTGGAATGACGAAAGGAATTTTGAGGCCCCGCGTAACAGAAATGATTTTCAGAGACAAAACCAAGATAGATATAGATATACAGAAAGATTCGGCAATGGCAGAAATGACTCTAGAAAAAATAAAAATTTTAGCGGAAATTTAAACTTGAAGGGGAGATTGAGAATTATCGTCAACAAAGGCGTAGAAATGGGGTGCAGTCTCCTTTAAAGCAAGTTAACAAAATCCCTGTTAGAGATAGAGAATACATAGAGAATAATTCAGAAAAGGATCAGTACATAGATAGAAATAATTCCAGAGAAGATAAAATTTTAAAGAATAGAGCAGAAGTTAGAGAAAGGAATGATACGCAAAATAATATAGAGAACGAGGGATAAAATGTTAGAAAGTACAATACTCAAAATGATAGAGAAAGTATTTATAATAACAGAATCCAAAGCAGTGGAGAAAGAGAGGGCACTAAGGACAAAATTGAACGTATCGCGTCAGTTGGGGACGAATTAAATACAGAATTACCCACGGTAGAAATTAAATTTCAAAACACTGAGACAGAAATTCTCTTAAATTCCGACACATCTATTTCGGTTTGGCCTATTAACATTTTCAAAAAAATTAAAGAAGAAACTCAGAAATTACGTGAAAATAAAATAATGGATGTTTTGATTAGCGAGAAGGTTGATTCCAAAAATACACAAAACACAAATACAAATTATGACAATGAAAATATCAAAATTCCAAATGAAAACAAAATAACGGATGTTTTGGTTAGTGAAAGGGTTGATCTTGAAAATATTCAAAATACAAATAAAAGTCATAATAATGAAAGTATTCAGAAATCAGATGAAAACAAAATAATGAAAGTTAATAGAAATCAAAATGTTATTTTCCAAGAAGTCCAAAATGAGAATAAAAAGGTTATTTGTCAAGAAATTCGAAAAGAAAATGGAAATGCAATCTTCAGGACATTCGAAATGCGAATGAGAATCACGAGGTAGAAATTCTCAAACTTCAAATGAGAGTAAAATAATTGATGTTATGGACAATGATATTGAAAATATTAACTTTCAAAATTTGCAAAATTCAAGTAATATCAGTAGAAATATTAAAAATGAAAATTGTAATACAAGTAGGGGAAATAATCAAAATGATAGTGAAGTTAATGGTGTTCAAAAACCTTCAGAAATAGATGAGAACCAAAACAAAGAGTTTGGAAGGCAAAAAGTACAGGTACCAAATGAAATACAAGTTTGTAACACAAGTGAAATTCAGGATATTCAAGAGCGGAATGAAAGAAAGCTTGGTTCAGATTTTTTCAAGAAACAAAAAATTTTTAGGAACCTAATATTATCCGATGATTGGTATTTGAAAAATTTCAAAATGAGAAAGAGGTAAAAATAATAATAATAAGTCAAAATGAATTCCATGGAAAATGATCTGGCAATGAATAAATTATGAAAATGAATATGGATTTGAGTTCTGAAGGATTGATTTTTGAAGGATAAGAGAATTATGAATTTTATTAGTAAATTGTTTATTAAAGAAAAATTCAAAACGCTAAGGCGAGATTCAGAATACAGAATTTTGGATTATGTATATACGAGATATGGTGTATGAGGAAAGTTAATTAATAATATGAAGAAAATTTTGTTTATTGGGTTTGTACAAATTCTGAATTTATTAGGAAATGTAATATGGCATGGCAGTTCGTGATAATATTGACAAACAATTATTTGTTTATTTTTCTTTGTTTTGCAATGTGAAGGTATAATATATTTGTAAATATTAGTAAATGGTTTAAACGCTGAGAAAGTTTTGAGGGCAACCTAAATGTTGAAAGGAATAAAAAAATGAGACTTAAGAGTAAAAAATAATGGGAGAATAATGTTCACTTTGCAGGACTAGAGAATGGATAAAAATTATACATAACAGTGAAATAGGAGAAAATACTGTATTTTGAATATTAAAGAACGGTGAATAAAGAAGGGAATTAGTTTTTGTAAAAAAAAAAACAAAAAAGTCAAGGATTTAATGTTAAATAGGTATTGTGAATTCGAGAGAGAGAATTTGTGTCATCAGACTGTATGTATATGTATGCATTGGTATCGACAAAAGTGTGTGCCTTAATTAAGAATGTTCCATACTTGATTACTCAGAGATAAGACAGTGATGTGTTTTCACACAAAAAAAAACCTTTCATTTTCCACATGTTGACTTCACAGCGAGGGATGATGTAGTGGCGTGCTTTTCACATAAACTTTCAATGTCCACACTTTTCGCACTTCTAGGACAGTGAGATGATTCAGTGGCGTGCTTTTCACATAAACTTTCAAAGTCCACAGTTTTCGCACTTCCATGACAGGGAGATGATGCAGTGGCGTGCTTTTCACATAAACTTTCAAAGTCCACAATTTTCGCACTTCCATGACAGTGAGATGATGGAGTGACGTATTTTCTACGTAAACTTTCATTTTACACATGTTTACTTCACAGCGAAAGTACGCTCCATCTGTAGAACTCCAAGTTCTCGATTTTATTTTGCACTTACCATGACACTGAAATAGGAGACAGTGGCGTGCTATAGCCACAGACGCTCTAGTACAATCTTTCGTTAAAAAACTTGGTGAGACTTTATACAAACTTTGAACTATTTATATATCATTGACATTTCATCAACTTTTGGGCAGCCAATTTATTGGACTTAGAGTCTATATGGAACAATACACATCTCGAACGAAAAAACATTTTTTTTATACTTTCTTTTTCTAAGATTTTGAAAGCATTGGTGTGCGGTTTTATATTATTATTGTGTTATATATATATATGTGTGGGTAAATATCAGTTACAGGTTTTTAGGTGGATACTGGACCGTCTCACGTTTCAAACTTCAGGGAAGGGGGTGAATGTTCCAAGGCAAATATGGAACATTGCGAATTGTGGAGGAAGTACAACCTATAAAGATAGTCCCTGTGCTACTCCCACAATACATATACATTTCCCTTAGCCAACACCTGCAAAAGGGTGAACAAGCAATGTTTCTGAGAAATATGGATAGCGATGGCTCAGTTACAGAGGGGCTCACAGCAGGGCGCTTTTAGGGAGAGCTGACCCCTTGACCATTTTCGGCTGCACGTGCACCCAAGTTCATGGGAACTTTGACCCAGCTGTAAAATATTAATTCGGGAGTGATAATCATCCCCCTGCCATAACAGCACCCAATAGCTGGATATAATTCTGGAATACCCAATCAAAATACCAGGGGCTTCAGTGGGGGAGCCAATAATAGACCTGGGGCGTAATTGTGTAGGAGGGCACATATTCCGATGTCCGACAGAGAGTTTTTGGATAGAAGTTTTAGAGAAGACCTGATATTTTGACTGCGAGGAGATAGGGCCTCAACCGACGGAGCAGATGCCGGACTCCCTTCGCCTACCGACTCGCTGACGAGCATTTCTTCGAGATACGGAGGTATGCCATGCATGTATTTTACATACTGTGTCGATGACACTATTTACCTTTCTCTCTCTCTCGCCGCATTGGTTTAGTCTTCATATTCAGGATATTTAGTTTTTATGTAAACTAAAATAATTATATGTTTTAAAAAGGGTAATTTTTGAAAGTCATATTTGAAAGCCGTTCTTTTGCAACGGGATCAATATTGTGTAAGGAGATGATGTTTGATATTAATCATACTTATATTGGGATGCCAGTAGAAGATTCCATTGTTATTATAATCATTGTGTTAAATAAACATTGTTTATTGTTTTAAATCATGTCCGCTGTCCTCATTTTCCATTAAATTGATTTATATGTATTTTTATTCGACACGGCCAATGTCGGGGATTGCTTTAATGGGAAATAATACTGATTTATGCGTTCTGACCGAACGTGTGGTAAAAATCCACGCATCAAAGGAGAACTATGAATAAAATAATTCAGTATGGTTTGAAAAGATCATTGTCTCCGAGTTCTATGACAATGTCCTTAGCCATTTCTGACTCACGAAGTCTGAGATCTATCTTCTTGAAAATTGAAATCCATTCTGCTGTATCGATCTGCATCATAGAAGTTCGAGAGAGCACATTTGCTACCAATACATTTGTAGAACCTATATTTTAACATCTATATATTTTATCCATATATGTTTATAATATATTTTTAAATGCATTTAAAATATGGGCAGTTCATGTCTTAAAGGTCATTCTACATGTAAATGTCAAAATGTATCTAATTCATAAATCAAATATAAATGTATTTAAAAAATAATCTATATCATGCAGATGAGCAAGAGTAACTATATGGTGAATTTACAATACAAATTATTGACGGTAAAATCTTAATACTTTACATACATGTGAGGCATGACCTATAAGTTTTGAGAAAAGTTTTAAATCCTATAATTGTGTTCCAAACACTTATAAATACCGTAATGTTTTGTTCCACTAACCTTCTAGATATCACACAAAGATGGTTAGACACGCAATTTTTTTATACAATCAAAAAATATGAGAAAATATATTCTCATTATTTTATTAACTTTATTCGTTTGTAATCAACCGTTATTAAGACATTTTAATTTATACATATAAACATTTGAATTATAATAAAAAATCGTATACGATTTCTTATTATAATTCACTTAATTAATTTCTTACTATATTCATAAATTTTTATACAGCTTTTGATTCCAAATTGCTATTATTCTGATCAAAATATTGTCAGCCTGTTACTACCCTGTATGATATTATTTTAATCAAATTGTTCAAATTTCGAGTTAAAATTATTTGATTTGGGGATCGAAATGTATCAAAATGTTGAAAATAAGATAACATATAGCGGTTGGAGAAAAAATGATGTTCTACATCCAGTAATTTTAATGTTATTTAAATTATAAAGTGTGTGTAATATTTTATGCTAAACTTTTAAATGATGTGTGTGTTTCTCATTCAGAACTTTTATTAAGTATATGGGCGTCACATATAGTGACAGCTAACAATTTAGTCCTCTCAAAAAGTGGATGAAAATTACTGTTATTACAAACTGAGTAAAAACAGTTTTACAGTTATAATTTTGAAATTTTACCTAATCGTTTTTAACAAAGACGTTTTAGAAATGTAAAATTCATTTAATGCAAAGGTGAATAACCCTTTTATAAAATTAATCAATTTATTATGGGAACTTTAAACAGGTATTTCAGTCTGAGAATAATATTTTTTTAATGATTCCCAAATATTAATTTTGAATAATATATTATCATTGACAAAAAGTAAATTAACCATTATACAGTATAGCCCCAAACGGCTACAACGGATTTTATGAAATTTGTTGGATAGCCGTTAAATATTTTCTCTTAAAATTTAATCATATTTCGAGTTTCTAGGGCCAGGGAGTTTTAAAATATTCATTAAGAAATGAAACTCCCATAGAGATAGATAGCATCATGTATGCGATATTTTTAATGTCAATTTATCTGAAGAAAATTGTATCGTGTTGCTTAACAATAGAATTAAATCCAATATAGGTATATAGCTGACGATTTCTTTAAATCATTTCCGATTTAAATAACAGGAACGAAAAATCATGCGTAAAATGTTGACATGCATGAAGCATTGACGTGCATAAAGCATTGACATGCATAAAGCTTTGTCATGCATAAAGTATTTCCTACTGAAATGCAATGTTATCTAAACATCATTAAAATGTGCTGCATGAAATTATTACATTTAAATTATCCCAGTACTACTACTTGGAAATTTTAAAACTTCATCAAAAAAGACATATCTAATTACACTATTCAAATGACGTCATCAAGATATAAATCGTCTGCTGCTCTGAATAAAATCCACGAATATTTCTTTCATATCACTTATCTTCTAGACTTCAGAGCTAAATTTTATGTGAAAAAAAAATTCAGCAATTCTTATATAACTCATCTTACAATCGTTTGATTTTTTTAACACTTTACAACAAAGTTGAAAAGTGTTTATGACTTTGTTCATTCTGTCTGTCTGTCTGTCTGTCTGTTCGTTAGCACGATAACTGCCGTAAAAATGACTTAATCAAAATGAAATTTTAGTATGTTGTTCAGAAGGTCTGTAGAACATATGGGAATATAAATGAATAATATCACCCAATTAGTTTTGGATTGAACCCGGGTCGAAAAAATGAAATACATTGAGCCCTATGGGAACTAATTTTTCAAACATTTTTTAAGCGGATTTAAAATTCACAAATTGCTTCGAAAATTTTAGATAATATTCAAATTGTTTCATAAAATATATAAAAAAAATTCAGCGAAATATATTCAGTAGTTTTTTAAATAAAAATTAAAATAATAATTACACCTCTTATATGAAACGATCACGTGACCATGATATGTCCCACTTCAAAATGATATATGGCATCCATCTTGTTTCAAAATCGTGATTTTTTTAAGTTCTTTTTATTTCATATTGAGTGTTGTATCCGTCCTAGAACTACTTTATTTTTGCTTAAATTCTGTGCATCTACATACTGAAACAATGCAATGACAATATATTTGAGTTTAGATGCTCATCTAAATTTGATTATTTCTACAACTAAGCCTATTTTTCACCTATGTAAAATGTAAACAGCAAAATATATAGAATAAGTTGTATTAGAATTCCTGTATTTTTTTAACACAAAATAATTTAGTCCATGGAGTCTGCATGGCTGATATGAATGAAATATTTATTGATTTCATAAAGAGAAGGACGATTTTTTTCGATGAAGTTTCAAGCATAGAGTTTAATTTTTTATAGCTCCATGGTCTTAAACAAAATGTTTAAATAAAATAAATTATTATAGTATTGTGATGAATGAAATGAATGGGAGAAAGTTATGAATGAAATCCTGTTTTTATAGAGAGATCCAGGCGTGTTATTTTTTCTATGACATCATTTGAATTAATTTCAGTTGTTTTCGATGAAATTTTCAAATATAATAAATTATCGTAGTATTATGATAATTCTAAAACTATTACCGAGGAATGTATAACATTTTAGAGATGTTTAAACCAGACAATTTATATTTCAATGTCGTCATTTGAATGAAGTTCATTTTTTTCGATGATGGTTTAAGTTTTCAAATATAATAAATTAATGCAGTATTGTGATAAGTTTCAAAATATTACCGAGGCATGTATTGCATTTCAGACTTGTTTAAATAAAATTGCATTGAAGTTGGAAAGTGTTTCATAATCAATGCTTTAAGCATGATTGATCTTTCTTGTTACATTCTGTATTTTGCAGTTTAACGATCAAATTAGAGTTTGTCGTAGAAATAACGAAAATTTAGTGGTAATTTAAAATAAAACATATTATAACTGCGTTAGCGCTGAATTTAAATATGCAGATATTACGCAAAAATAAAGGTATTTTATAACGGATGCAACATTAAATAAAAATTTAAATATTCTTTAAGGATCACGATCTTTAGACAGTGGAAAAAAATGGATGCCATATTTTATTTTCAAATGAGTCACGTGATCTCTTTATATAATATAGTTGTAATTATTATTTTAATTTTTATTTAAAGAACTACCCAATATAATTTGCTTCTTTTCTCGGCATTTTATGTGATCACTTGAATATTTCCTAAAATTTCGGAGCAATTTGTGAATTTTATCTCCATTAAAAAATGTTTGAAAAATTATGTGTCACGGGGTTTATGGAATATCATTTTTTAATCCCGGATAAAATACAAAACTAAATGGGTGATATTATTCATTTTCATTCCCAAACATCCCACAGACCGTTTCAACAACATACTAAAATTTCATTTTGATAAAGTCATTTTTACGGTAGGTATCGTGCAAACGGACAGGGAGGCAGATATACAGACAGAATGACCAAAGTCATAAACTATTTTCAACTATGTTGAAATATGTTAAGAAATATTTATGAATATAAAAGTTATTAGAATTGCATTTTTGATTGGATTCTAAAAATGTCCGGAAAATAATTTAGTTTTCTTAAGTCAGTAGTTTTATTTCGATAAAGACTATTCAAACTCATATATAGTGGTTAACTCATATTTTGTGTTTAGCTAATTGTTGAAACAAAATAAAATCAGTACTTGTATATCTCCCAATACCATTTCCCATCTTTTATTTGGCATATACTGATCTAATTACATATTATTATTAATTTGTTTACATTTGTGACCAGAATATTTTATTTTTCATGTCTGCTTATGAAATTAATTTTGTATAGCGACAACAGACATTCTTATATCTTTTAAGATAATCAATTTAGATATTAATTTGCACATAATTATCAATTTCAATTTTTTCTATATAATATATCCCGTACAAAGAATGGCTATACTGCTGATCCAAAATAAACTTTAAAAATTTATAAAAATCCTAGTAGAAATTAAATTAATTTGACAGAAGGTATATGTCGTATAATCACGTAAAATTGCATTTTTCTTGCTTCCCACTTTATTATAAGAAACATTATGAAATAAAATGTTAAAGTACGAAAAAACTTTGCTGCTTTATTGTTCACACTTGATTTACTTTACCTTTCTCTAGAATCATAAACGTTTAATAGCTCGGGAGGGAGTAAGATTAAATGCAATTAAGCTAAATCTCATTAAAAACAACTAAGGACAAAAACAGCGAAAAAATCGGAGATAATAGAGGTTTATTAATGTATTCGCTAAAACTGTAAAATATTACATTTTTCTCATTTATTCCTTGGAAAGTGTTAGATTTTAATTGAATTTTATCGAAAATTAGTTTATATGCGAGTTTGTAAAAAAAATTACTTAAGATATATATAAATTCTAAATTAATATTTAGTAGAAATATATACAACTATACGATTTTTGTCAACTTTTCTGTTTCTAATTAACTCTTGGCATCTTATTTTTCCCATTATTTTTATACACAGTGTCTTAACATGCATATCTGCCAATTGTGAATACATTCAAGTTGAAATATGAACATTTATTGTATATATATGTCATTTTGACCAAGATTTAAGTTTATTTATCTAAGAATATATTCTGATTATTTATATATTTTTATATATCGAGATATACTAACATTGTTATACGAGTATATTTAGTTATATATTATATTAAAAGATGTGTACACATATACACATTCAATATTGAAAAACTGTTATATTCGCATTTAAATATGCTCAAAGGATGTAAATTGAACTCCTAGCATCTGATCCCAGACTCTGATTAGAGTTGCCCCTTTTTTACGAACCATTTAAAAAAATGTATTAATTCTACTGACACCTTTCTCTAGATTGTTTGATCTAGAGAATGGTCTTTACTAAAGTAATAGGTCTGATCTTATTCGTTTTACAATCAAACAGTTACTTCTAACACGTTTAAGTAATAGTTTCAAGCATCTTATTTAATATTTTTAGTGTGATTCGATTTTGTCATATTTTGCGGGCAGGTTAATAAAAAGAATTTATTTGCAAATTGTGCAAAATTTTAATCAGCAACAGATAATCCCACCAGTGACTTAACTACTATATAAAATTTGTTCACATCTTCAGTTAGAGATAGAAAAACATACATATAAATATACAAACACATAGACCAATAAATACACACACATATAACACACTTAATAGTGTTTTGTTGTTCTTGAATTCTCGACAAGTATAAATCTGTCGAAAACTGAAATCCCGATTTCCAATTATTTATCAATACATTCCCCATACATTACCATGTATTATAAGGAAAGTAAAAATGGATGAATTTAAAACCGTCTTTGTATGCAGTTTGCACAAACTGATTTTGAAATAACTATCAGAATAATGATATTAGTTTGCGAAAACAAATATTTATACATTGTTCAAAAATGTTATTAATTCTTTGCAAATTTTGTTGAAAATCTTATTAAACATTGACATTCTTTGTCGAAAGTAGTTAAATCTATTCATGAGTTTTGTTTATGGAATTTATTTTTCAACCTCTATTCCGACAAGTCACACTGCGAATTTGAAGGTAATGAATACAAATGACCCATCTGGGAGTCATTTGTTATCAAGATGGTGGCTAAATTGGATTTGAATTTCATTAGAATATTAGACATTGGTGGAACCCCTACAATACAAAATTTGGCTTTTAAAAAAATTATATTTAATATTGGAGTAATGTATATGATATCTATTTAATAACATATTTTCTCAAACAATACATAGTATATTTTAAAGAACATTATTGGGTGGGCGTCTGAGTCTAGTATTTTGAAAGAATTGCGCGTTTTTATCAGCACTGTTGATGTTGTTGAGACCCAGACCGTCCGACCTACCAGAAAGGTGTAAGGTAACTGTTTGGACGGCCGGGAAGTGACACCCAATTTAAACCGGAAACCAGTGAGGAAGGCATCCACAGGGACGGTACCCTCCTTCCCCTACCACCAACCTCTCGGAAGGACTTACGGATCCACATGTTTAACATGATCGTACTCCGCATGAACACGGCGGCAGTTGTGACAGCGTGCAAATCCAACGCGCAAACCACCGGGCTACCGCGCCCGAAATGTACCAACAGCCCGCGGTGTTCCCAGGTGGTCACCCACCCAAGTACTAACCGCGCCCGATGCTGTTTGACTTCGGTGATCTAACGAGAACCGGTGTTTTCAGCACGGTAGGACCTTGGCTCTTTTATCAGCACTGTTGAAGACCCAAGCCGTTGGACTCATCCGAGGACTTGAGCAACCAAAAGGACGGCCGGGAAGGTTTTTCAGCACTGTGTAAAAATTTGTCATTTTAATATCATTTAATAAAGGATATGTGTGTCTGTCTGTGCAGTCTGTAACGAGGAACTTAGCGTCGTACGACCATGAAATTATGTATACATGCTTTAGATCAGCAATAGGTGCACCTCGGCGTTATGTATTTTATTTCAAATTTGTTTTTTAGTTATTTTATAGGCTCGAATTTTCTTTGCGATCTTAGAAAGCACTGTAAAAGGCATGGACAAAACTGCGGCTCGAATTTCATTTGAGATACGGCGGAAAGATCATAAACAAGCGCCTCGCTTACGATACCGGGAACTCCAGCCCGATGTCGATTTGGAGGTTGGATTTAAAATTTAGAAATTAAAAACCCTTAGTTTTACAAATATAGTTTGGAACTTTGAAATATAAGATTGTAACAATATCCCAAGCATTCGCTGAAACAAAATCACGTTTCTACGATAATAATTTCTAAAGTTAGTAATTAAAATTTTAAACAGCCGTGAAATATTTTTTTCATTTTGCTTGGCGGAGAAAGTGCTTGGTGAATTGAGTAGTAATGGCCGTTTATATACGACCCGGGCAACGTCGGGTAATTCGTCTAGTAATATAGTATATGGTCCTTTATTTCCTAGTCAAAGATTCCTTCGAATAAATGTAGGACAATTTTTGGGGACAAATTATATAAACTCGAAAAATTAACTTGAGTGTGACTCAACTCGACTTTCTCATGTTATAATTTATTTCTTTTTAAGTTGTACAAGAAACAAATTTGAAAATAATCGCTATCGTCGATCCAAATGATTACAACTATAATAGCGTGCTACCCTTCACGTTACAGGGCTTGAAAACAAACTTTCTATTGATATCATACTTAACAATGTACGCCCCTCCCCCCTAGTCCGCCAAAGCCTAATGACGTCACGAATAAAAAATTATGTTGTATTGTGGATATTTTTCACAACAATGTTTGAAACTATTGAGTCTTGTGATCAGTGAACTATAAATAAACCCTTTTAGGGATGATTATATAATATTTTACCCTATACAACCATGTTAAAACAATATGAAATTTTGAATAAATTTCGAAGTTTTCGACAGAATTTTAAAATGCATGTCTAGTTCTAGACCTTTTTATAACCGAGCCGGAAATATTGTTTCGTGAAAATCCATTAAAAGTTTGGCCGCTATCCCGTGTACAAGAAATCGACCACAGCCAATGGACGGACATTACACCACAAATAGTCAAAACGTTTTCAGGAGGTCTTAAAACATATATTGACATCGAAATCTCGAAATCGAAAATTTGGTAAAAACAGTACTTGTCATGAGACAGTAATTAATTACTCTCTTTTTTAGAATTTGACAGACCAAATTAGCATTTTACAGTTACATTTTATGTATTCGTTCGTTACTGCGCTTTCGCACCACGCCTACAAGACCCCCCAGGGTATCTCTTGGCGAAAGGGAGGGGATTTGCAGCTTCACATTTTTATAGAGGCTCCCCGAAGGGCGGAAGTCTGACTTGGCATCAACATGACAACATCCATACCAGCTGGCGCGATTCGAACCCGCAACCCAGCAATCCAGCGATCAGACGGAAACGCATGCCCCTGACAGCTCGACCACCGGATCGGCACACTTTATATGTAGATACATTATGTAAAAAACTAGAACTAATTTTTTTATATATATAATTCTCATTATTAGAATTCAAAATATTCGAATTTTAGGATATTTTTAGAATTATTTCTAATGGAACATAATAATATAACCCTGACAAATAATGGTAATTATCACATACTACTAACTAGCAGGAATACCCTTCTTCGTCCGAAGAATGCGATAGAAATGCAATTAACTTTATAAAATCTGAAATATTTTAGAGATGAATGTGCTCCTCATTAAGTCTCAGAAATCAGTGAAAATAAGATGGAAAAAGGTCGACGCGTTAATGAATTATAAGCACTCACTGCAGACTGAAAAGATACATCTTAGCTCCCGTTACTCCTTGGGGAGGTTTCTGAGGATAAGATTTATATTGCAGCATTTGCTGGATCCAGTTTCATTTCTGAGTTCCAGTTTTCTCCCAGTGTGATTGTGTATATCAGAAAATATTTAGCTTCAAACCGTAGTTTTTCCTATTACATATTATTAAATCGGTTCATAATCCGAAAAAAAAATTAGCTATAAACCTGCCCAACTTTTGTTTTCAAATTTATGAGTTCATTTAGAATTATTTGTTATAAGGATTGCCACATTTTATTATATTGAAAATATTAAAAATATTATTTCAAAGCTATTACATATGGGGAAGTTAATGCTAAATGCCCTGTTTTAAACACTTTTCAACACAGTTCAATTTATAGTAGGACAAAAGCGTTGCTTAATATACCTTTATGTTAAAAACGGAATATTTTTTTCAAATTTCAAGATTCTGACTTCAGTAGATAATTCAGTAGATAATTTCGATAAATCATTCATTCAGAAAAGGCTTTCAGTTATGTATATATATATATATATATATATATATATATATATATATATATATATATATATATATATATATACATATATATATATATACATATATATATATATATATATATATATATATATATATATATATATATATATATATATATATATATATATATATATATAATACTTAATTATGTTGATAATTTAACCTGCGCTATGTATGTTAATGGTATCAAAATGGATTTTATTACACCAGATAAGGGAAAGTCATGCATTGATACCACTAAGCAATTTCCAACTTGAAAGCAAATAAAAATTATTAACGGACTATT